>OZ018319.1:191041971-191556971 GCA_963969495.1 Ceratothoa steindachneri | reverse complement strand
TTTTCTTCCTCCAAACGTGACTAACACTATTTCGACCAAATAACTCAATCTTCGTCTCGTCAGACCATAGTAAAGTGTCCCCAAAACTTGCAGGGTTCTCTTAAATGTTCCTTGGCAAAATTCAGACGATTTCTGACATGAAATGGTTTCAACAAAGGTGTCTTTCTTGATGCGCGAGAATGGAATCCATCGTTCTTAAGAACTGCTCTAATTGTATTCTTGCATACATTTGTCCCAGCTATTTCTAAATCTTTCTGAAGTTCAGATCGAATCACTGGAGGATTCTTTTTTAATGGACGCCCTGAACTTGGTAGACTTGCAGTGGTCTGATATGACGTGAACCGGGCGAATCGTGTCACCAATGGTTGAGATTGGTATTTTTAGTATAAATGAAATTTTTCTATAGCCAAAACCACTTTTATGTAACTGAACAATTATTTCTCTGCTCTGCTCCTTTTTGGCAATTCATTAGTCTTGGCCATATTAGAATTTGTGTGTTAAACGATGACCACCTTCTCGTGCAGCTATCAGACACTGACTGAGGTCCGCTGTTTCGCGGGGACGAAGTAGAATATTTTTCTAGAAAGTTCTACAGCATATCTGTCACGTAAACCACTCTGGAATGTTCGAGAACTATTTATTATCGCTTTAAAACTAATTTTGTGGGTGTGTTGGATACTGTTTGAGGTGATAATATAATAGTTTTGTCGATATATCAATGCTTTACTATTTGTGTATTCAAATACCGAATTTGTATTTAACGTATAAAATACATAAGATATTCAATTTTCGATTACTTTGCTGTTGTGTAACTATGGCAAATATATATATATATATATATATATATATATATATATATATATATATATATATATATATATATATATATATATATATATATATACATATATATATATATAGACAAATTATTTGTCTTTATTATGAAGTCATTTATTGGGTTGATTATAAATTTCAAATTTTAATTGTCCAGATGAGTTGTTGACTGAGGTCCGCTGTTTCGCGGGGACGAAGTAGAATATTTTTCTAGAAAGTTCTACAGCATATCTGTCACGTAAACCACTCTGGAATGTTCGAGAACTATTTATTATCGCTTTAAAACTAATTTTGTGGGTGTGTTGGATACTGTTTGAGGTGATAATATAACAGTTTTGTCGATATATCAATGCTTTACTATTTGTGTATTCAAATACCGAATTTGTATTTAACGTATAAAATACATAAGATATTCAATTTTCGATTACTTTGCTGTTGTGTAACTATGGCAAATATATATATATATATATATATATATATATATATATATATATATATATATATATATATATATATATATATATATATATATATATATATATATATACATATATATATAGACAAATTATTTGTCTTTATTATGAAGTCATTTATTGGGTTGATTATAAATTTCAAATTTTAATTGTCCAAATGAGTTGTTTTTTTTTCATATTTTTTACGTATTCCGGGGCATATTAGAATAGTTTGCCGTTCACGTAGTTGGCTGCTTTCATATTCACGGTAACGTTTAGTGAAAGGATCTTCATTATATTTATGTATCATATGTTGTTTTCCATTTTATGGTTCTTCTAAGTTCCTTGACTCTGCTGTTCCCTCTCTGGCCGGTGAGCTTATTCTACCCGAGTACAAGGGACAAGCGGTAACGACCCATTCGTCCCGGTAGCAAAACAGGTAACGAGCAGGATGATCTACTCTGAAACATCCAACCGGGTCAGGCCAATGCCTAGGGTAGACGAGCAAACACGAAGAATAGCCACTACCCCTCTTTCCCAGAACCGGGACTAAAGTCGAGAAAGCCCTGCACAGATAAACAACTGTCCTTTCTAAAACATTGGCTATCAAACGGGGCCTTGAGAAGGCGTCTGGCCGCCAAGAAATGGACTCCACTTCCCTCGCCCTTGAGACATTTAGGAAGACTGCCGAACAGTCTGGGGGAGAACGCAGTCGTCGCTATAAGGTGCGAGCGAGCGCTCCATCAAATTGCAGTGCGTCCCCCGAATGTGATGACAAATTCGAAGACGACAGAAAATGACCTGAATATGTAAGGGCATAGTAGGGTAGATCCATAGGAACAGTCGTTGCGCAATGGGACGCAAATTTCACGTCTCTTAGGCCGGCTCCCACCTTCTTTGCCAAGTAGACTGGAGGGGTGCCTTGATTCCTGCCATAAACAGGGTGCGAGGAGAGCGAGAGGCTGGTCTGCTCGTGCCTTGCTCACCGACTCTTTTGTCACCCTCATTCCCCGCAATTCCTAGATGTCCAGGAACCCAGCAGAAGATAATTTCGACATCGACCCGGATATCGCGAAACAGGAGATGCAGCGATTCCAATACCCTGAAAAGCACTGTCAGTGCGCTTTGTGAATCACTATAGATCACAATCCGGTATCCGTGTAACACACACATTATATATATATATATATATATATATATATATATATATATATATATATATATATATATATATATATATATATATATATATATATATATATATATAGTGATAGAACGGTTTGAGGCCGCTTAATTTCAACCGTTATAACATGTTGTTTAAAAACCACGATGCTACCCACGTGCATCTTCGCTTTGAAGCCTGGGGCCTTATCGCAGCCACCTGAGTCAACGTTTAAACAAGGAGGTTTATCTTCCCCCGTTCGCCCCATGCGCCGACCTCGCCAGATCGAGTTAGGCTTATGTGCAGATAAGGCATTGTTCTCAGGCTCGGCTGTGCATTCCCTCGAAGCTCCTACTCCATTGCCCCCAACACCAAGGAGATGTCCCGGCTATTTATATGGAAACTTAACCACTAAGATTCAGATTGGAGATCCAGATTTTCGTCGCGAAACATCACTACGACCCACTCTCACCTTGTGCGCCAAGGGACTTCGACCTCGAGATTCACCATCACTTGTCCAGAAGAAGGACAATATCCCTTGAGTGCCAAGGTTCGAGCCTTCGTGACGCCAAGTCCGCAAGGCTTCCCCTGTCGTTCAGAAAGAGAACAACGTTAGAACAGCCATTGTTCTTCTGAGCCCGTTGACAAGAAACGGTTCTCACCTCCCCCTGTTGTTTAGAAAGAGAACGTTAGAACAGCCATTGTTCTTTCGAGCCCGTTGACAAAAAACGGTTCTCACCCCCCCCCCCCTTGTTGTTCAGAAGAGAACAACGTAGAACAGCCATTGTTCTCCCAGCCCGTTCGCCAAGAAACGGTTCTCACCCTTCCCCCTTGTTGTTCAGAAGAGAACAACATTAGAACAGCCATTGTTCTCGAGCCCGTAGACAAGAGACGGTTCTCACCCCCCCTGTTGTTCAGAAGAGAACAACGTAGAACAGCCATTGTTCTTCAAGCCGTTCATCAAGAAACGGTTCTCATTCCCAAGACGCCACGTCCGGATCATTTAATTCCCCCCCCCCCCTTCGGCTGGAACTCGCCAGCGGACCGAAAATTCGTTCACGTCGCCTTCCTCTGCACAACAAGTATAATTACGTAAGCCGAACGTTTTGTGTGTTGTTGATAGTTTTTATTAATAAACTCTATTTTATTAATGATAGCAATATTATTATCCTTGAGCTCAGTTCCACTTCTTAAGCATATCGAAGATACATAATATCGGCCAGCCTAGACATCCACGCACTCTAAAGATAATTAAATGAGTTCCCTCAACGAATAGTTATATATGGTATATCGTCGAGAGTCCATTCTACGACATATATATATATATATATATATATATATATATATATATATATATATATATATATATATATATATATATATATATACATATATATATATTAGATAAGTGGAATTTTTTTTTTAAGAGCTCATCTGGCGACTGCCTACTTGGGCATTAGTTGCCATATTAAAAACCTGCCTAGTACTAGGCTACTTTAAAATCAAATTAAAAAAGAAACAACACCAAAAATTATAAAAAGGGAAAAGGCAACGAGCAGGAAGCAAGCTCCTGTGTCGGCCAGGTAAACAAATCGCCGTGCCGCTTACGTGGAACCAGAGCTGAATGGACGAAAGCTGGGCGGCGACTAGCCTGTGAAATGAGCCACCGGCCAAGAAAATACGCGAGAATTTTTTAAAGAAAGTGTCGAAAGCGAATAAAATGGAAACGTCTTTGAAGGAACAAATCCTACGTAGTTTCAACCTAGCTCAAGAATGCTGTGTTTTTCTATTTTATTGGCATTTAAGGCGTGCCTCTCTTCCAGGTACCAAGTGTAAATGGCTACATGGGGCACCTCTTCGCAGTGGTAGGCGAAAAGGGTAGGAAGAAAGCAGTCATGTTCCTTACCCAAGTCAAATAGATGCGGTTCGTAAATGAATTAGCGAAGGAAAATAGCACAGATACTCTCGATCTAGTTTGATACTACCGTAGGGCCGAGAGAGTGTGCCACTCATCCAAGTGCCAGGTGTAATAACAGTTTACTGGGGTGTTTAAAGATCGAGGACGGGACGCACAACTGTCCTAAGCCCTGTTTCGCAACGAAGGGCGGATTGCTTGGGAGAAATTAATGTTCTTGCAATCTTTGTAATCCTTAATTTTTTTACCATTCCTTCTATTATCAGATTGCCCACTTATTCTCCAGTCCTAGTAAAAATCCCTTTGCAGAATACCGTTTCCTATTTTTGCCACTAAAAGAGATTGTACCGTCGTTAATATTCCTGCGCGCATGGAAGAAGCCTCATTCATATTCGCACTCCAAAATATGGCGACCTAAATGTTTGACAGCTTTGTCCTTGATTATTACATTCTTCATCTTTTCTTCGAGCGCAAGTTCACCAGACTGCCATGGTAACTCGAGTTAGAGTAGAGTTGGTGGAATTTAGGCCGATCTGGGACCTCCGCACTTATCCTCTCCCGATCCCACCGGTGACTTATTAACTTGGAATACTTGTTGCAGGGTTGTTGGTCACTGAGATATGGGGCATTCAAGCGCGTCTCTGAAAGCAAACCTACACAAAAAGGAAATCAGTCAAGTAGACTTAAAATTCCCACGATATTATTTACAATCTCATAGGCCATTTTTCTTTAAAGGAAACGACCACGGATAACAAAAACCAAGTCGCCGTGATAAATAAACCTTCACGGTAAGATTTTATTTCGCATCGAAATAATCCTACACAGTTTCGCTTAAATCAGCAATCATGAGTTCCTGATCTGCCTGCATTGAGTTTTCTTCGTCAGTCCTGTCCCACGAATGGTAAATTATTTTCTAAAAACAAAAAGCAAGATAAGAAAATGTCAGCTCCCATATGTAAAGATTTACTCCTTAGTAATTCGCTCCATTATCCACAGTCTTGTATTCGCAATCAAACCGATTTTATTCATTTTTTTCATAAAATAAAAAAGGAGGCAAACACCCTTGACTTTTTTTATGCATAAATAACAAGAACACTCAAAATGCTACGAACTCCAGGAGAGGAATAATGTACTCAACTTTGTCAGAACGAAAATGTCATGGTTAGGGAAACATATTTCAAAACAAGACATTTATTTGTAAAGTCAACCAAGCTCTCAAAATTATTATTCCTTACGAAATTCAGACTTGCATATATGCAGTACCGTCGAATACTAAACAAATTACGAAAATCTACATTTTTTTTTTAAATACACTACCGAGCAAACTAAGAACGATATTCCTTTATTAAAATATTTGAAAAAATATGATAAGGTAAATGAAATTTCCATGATACAAAAAGGCATGCATTTAATAATTTTATTAAAATTTCATGACACAATCGTATATTCAAGAAAGTATACTAAAAAAAAAATCAAATATTGACACGTGTAGAAGACGCGTGTAAAATAAAAGCAAGAGTTTTTCAATAACATTCTCAAAGTCTATTGAAATCATCTGGCAACATTTTGCTCAGTAGGTAGGAACTGAACAACCCCCAATGTTGTCGTACTTACTCTGCAGAGATGCCAACACAAGCGGAAGCGACACCTGAGCTCCGTCAAAGAATTGTTCACTTGAAGACTTCAAGGAGAATTCTTTCTGCGATTTCATGAGAGGTAGGAAGGTTCAAGAGTGTGATTTGCGCGTTCAGAAGTTATACAATGAAAACAAAACCTATACATCTCCTGAAAAGTCGGTCGACTCCGCATAACCACCGTCCGAGAAGACAGCTATGAGGCGTGAGCCGTTTTAGTGTCCCGTCGCTTCAATATGTACATTGGATTTAAAAACTCCTTCTTCAGCAACCAAACCAATCATTATTAAGAAGAACAAGAAGGCAAACTCGAATATGCTGAAGCTCAAGTTGTTTGGAGGGATGAAGGTTGGGGGAGAATTCATTTCAGCGAGAAAGTAAATTAAATTTAGTTGAATCTGATAGCAGAAGTTTTATTAGACGCGCTGCGGGTGACAAACTGAATCCTAAATGTGTTTTTAAAAGTCTTCCAAACATAGGGGATGTTTTCGTCTGAAGGAGTTGGTGCAAATAATTGGAACGGTAAATGTGAATGTGTATCTAAACCTTCTTAATGAACACCACCCCATATTCCCCTGTTTATCAACAAATGGACCGTAATCCTTCCTTAAATTAGCAGCCCCCCACCCCCCGGAAACGAGTCTAAATTGGTGCATTTAGCGTGCGCGTGATTGACATGCACAAGTGTTAGCGGGGATTTTAAGAGCCCCATTGTCAAAACATTTGATGAAACTCCTCTAGCTGTGTGTCATCTTCAGTGGAATGGAGTCGGTTTCAGGAGAGTAGTGCGCTCTTTCGGTCCTTAGCATCCAGGTATATCTAATCGGGCAATGCATCTCCCACATTTGGCTCAGAAAGCTTTCGAGAAAGATCCATTTCTTACCAAGTCAAACCATATCCCGTTTATTTCGATTCTGTCTATTAGCTTCCAAACACACACACATACATACATACAGTGGCCGCAAAGGAAATGTTAACATTAAGAATTTTTGGATAATTAAGCACAAAAGTACATTTCAAGTTTGTTTTATTTGGTCATTTTACTTACAATTCTTTATATTTAGTACTTTGTCATGTTCCCACGGGTCTTCAACACCTCCTGAATCCTCTTGGGCATGGATATTGCAAGATTCTCGAAGTAGGAGCCGTTCATTGCCACCCACAGCTTAATGAGTGTCTCCTTCAGGGCGGGGATCAAGGTGAGCCGGGACTTAGCAACTTCATTTTTCATTTGGTTCCAGGCATTCTCAATGGGGTTTAAGTCGGTTGAGTTGTCTGGCCAGTTCAAAACTTCGATGTTCTGCTCATTAAGGAAGTCTTTGACAGCTCGTGCCATGTGTGCAGGGTCGCCATCGTGCATAAAAAAAGTCGCAGCCATGGAGAGCGTAGAAATGGAGCAGATGTTCCTCCAAAAACCTCAATGTAATTCTTTCCCTCCATGGTGACGTTCTTGGGGAGGAAATGGAGACCACCCCTGCCCTTGTCCCCACTGAAGCGTCCCCAAACCATGACGCCATCCAGGTGCTTCACGGTCTTAACGGTGTAGCGGTGGTCATATCTGCTCACATCACTGGGCCGCCGCACCACTTTCGAGCCACCCCTGACGAGCCGAAAACTGCTCTCGTCACTCCACATGACTTTCTTCCACTGCTCTGGTGTCCAATCTTGATATTTCTTCGCGAAAGCTAGCCGTTTTTTCTTCATACCCTCTGTCAGCACCGGTTTCTTGGCGGCACGGCAAACCCAGGTCTTTTTGTAGCCGGTGCTGGATCGTACGAATAGCGACGTTGTGGAGTAAGTCAGAATGTTTCCCCTTCAATTCAGTCGCTGTTATCGAAGGGTCCTGCTTCACCTCACGTAGCAAAACCTTGTCAGTCCGAGCAGTTGTCTTCTTCTTGCCCCCAGAGCCAGGTTTGCGAGGCGGTGAGGTGCCGGGAGGGAGTGTGGTGGCTGCTTTTTTGAGCTTAAAGAGTGACACATGGCTCACGTTCTGATCGGCAGCTACACGCTTTACTGGCACTTCCTGCTCCATTAGGGTTAGGGCACGGGTCTTCTCCTCCATTGTCAGCTGCTACGCCCGATTGCGATGGTATGGTGGTGTCTGGTAGGGCGTCAAAGTCAGCAGAAAGGTGAAAAAGATGCGGTCTGTGGGGCAGCGAAACACAGATGTACACTGTCTGAGCTCTGCGAGCACACTTAAACTGAGCTTCACGGGAAGTTGCGAGGGAGCCCTGGCTGCAGGTACATGCGTCATACCAAGCTCCTGCCAATACCTATGTGGCGGGAACGCGGTAAAAAAGTTAACCGAGAAATTCGAGTTAACATTTCCATTGCGTTTAAGAGGTTAACATTTCCTTTGCGACCACTGTACACACACAATATATATATATATATATATATATATATATATATATATATATATATATATGCGTGAATAAGTAGAAGCAGCACCGATATGATTCATATTTAAATAATATTTTCGGGTTTAGACTTTAATTGCATAATGTATTATGTATTGAATAAGCTTCTTTCTCCACTGTGACTACATATCAATATAAAATGGTAAAATAAAAGAAGGTATAACGATGGCAAAAATTTACTTATTAGAAAACAAGAAAACATATAATGGCGCCCTAAGATTAATATCTGTTATGACCCCCTTTAAACCCGATAAAACCGTAAGGCGTTTCTTATGAGAATGTGCAAGATTAGTGCAGGTTTCTCGAGAATTTTATTCCACTCTTCTTCGGCAAATTTTTCCAATTCAACAATGTTGCGAGGACCTCTTACACACACGCCTCTTCAGTTCCTTCCATTGATATTCGATGGGGTTCACATCTGGACTTTGAGAAGGCCACTTAATACAGAAATGTATTGTTGTGTTAGGTATTTCTTTATAGATTTGCTGGCATGTTTGGGATTGCTTTCTTTTGAAAGGCGAAACGAAACGCCTTCCAAGTCCCAGTTTCCTTCGCGATTGTTTCATGTTTTTATCAAGTTTGTACTGATAGTTTTCAAAATTCATGGTCCTATCAATCACTTTTAATGCGTTAGTGTCAACAGCAAAGAAACATCCCCACAACATAATCGAACCTCATCCATGTTTGACAGCAGGGACGGTGTTCCTTTCCTATGGGGTTCGCCAGATCTCCACCAGAAGTAGCGTTCGTAGTTTCTCCCAAAGAGGTTGATTTTTCTCTCATCTAATCATGCGATATTATCTGATTTACCATAGCTATCTCTCAAATGCTCTTTAGCGAACACCTACCGGGTCTATTTATGAATTCTCTTCAACAGTTTTCTTCTAGGTGTAGATAACTTTGTACTGTTGAAGGACGTACATAGGTACATCCAAGCCGCGTGCTGCAAGATTTGCTTGTAACTCATTTGATGTGAAGTCTTATCATAGCCCGATTATCTGTAAAGGTTCAGTTTCTTTGATCAACCTTGACCCGGACGATTTACTGTGATGCTATTAGATGCATAATTCACAATAATGTTACTTACAAAAGAAATTGGAATGTTCACAAGAGGTTTTTTTTTCTATAACCATGAGAGGCCTTATGCAGCTTAACTATATGCTTTCTTACATATTCCGAATGTTCAATGGTCTTCACCATTGAGTTCTTGGAAATGTTCCCTTAGCGAAGTGGTGACAACGCACGCCAAATCTCGCACGTAAATTAGAAGATAACCATCCTTCTAGAATGTTCTACTTTACTCAAGAATCTTTGTAAAAATGTTTTAAAAACTTTAGGAGTGTCGTTTATTTGCAAAAAAAATGCCTATTTATTCATTAAAGCACAAAAGCTATATCCCCTATACCTTCGTACTCGCATAAGAAACCAGCATTTATTTGCTATAATCTCCTGTTCTAAAGGATCTAAATATACCATCGAATCAACAGGAGGCACGAAAAACGGATTCAAACTTAACGAATATAAAAATGCGGCCCTACAGTAGTAGCTTTCGTGTCCGAAGTTGCCTATAATAATTATGCACCCATCTGTAACTCTCAAAGGAGACATTGTTCTTCTCCATGGCTCTACCGAGTGGAGTTTAGATTTAGGTCGACTTTGGGGCAGCTAACATACGCTCTAACGTCCCATAGTTCGGATTCTACTTCAAATGGTAGGGCCCCACTCCAGAAAATAAAAGCGTTAATCGGTGCTAAAAAAAAAATCTCAAAGCCTAAAGACCGGCTAGAATGTATCATAATATATACTCGCCTAAACTACCATCAGGGTGAGGGTCCAAAACTACCTATTTTATTACAAATATGGTATTTTAACGATCCCCACACACTTTTTTTTATTAAAAAACAGGAAATTGGTGCAACCAGCGTGTGTATTTTCACTCAGGCGCACACGCTACCTGACATCCCTTTACGGGTAGAAATAGTTTACCCCCCCCCCAGCCCAAAGGCGAGGGGGACGACCCACCCAGCTCCGACCAGGGGGATAATGAACGTAAGATGGTCGTTGACTAGTCGGCAAGGAAAGGTGAGAAGGTGTTTGTGAGGAAGTGGCGAAAAGGGGTTAAATGATAATGTCCAAGAAAGAATGGCCAATGTAGTCTCATTCTAGTTTCAGACATACCCAAGGGCATTGGGTCCGCTAGGGCGTGCCTCTCATCTTGCGGGGAAGAATAAGGAAGGATAGACAAATGAAAAGGCTGAAAGATGGCCTAACAAAATAAGCTTCAATAACCCTACAAATTGACCCTGACAAAGTATATCGAAATCTCAAGTAGCAAACACTCAAAAGAACGAACTTAGCCCTCATTGAGGGGAAACTGTAATGAGTATACCTCGATATTTTCTCGAAAGGGGGGGGAGGGAAAGGGATCTAAGCCCACAACACCCCATTTCTTGCCTTTTTCTCTTCAACCAAATAAGCTAAATAAAGCTGAAATGTTTACGAAAGATATTTATTGCTTGCCAATGGGAATTCGCCAGCCATCAACAGTGCGTGCGCGCGGAGACTCCCAGACAACCACAACGTGTTCACATATACAAACAGCATGTGCGAGCGCACACACACACACAAGTAGTCGTGAAAGAAAAAAAATGAGGCTATGAGGGGAAACCAGTATTAAGCGAGGAAAAAGGAGAAAGGGAGAAACCCTGAAGATCAAAACGACTCAAGCCAATCAAAGCCATCCCAGTCCAAGCATCCAAAACCCCATCGGATTGTGTTATCAGCCATCAATCAACCAGTAGCCTCGTCATATTAAGTTTATAATACAAGCCCCCAAACATGCAAGTACTAATAAAACAACATCGAAACTTGCAAAATCAGATTCTTTATATTATATACTCTCCCTTCATATACTTGCCTGAATACAATATTCCAGGTTATATATTATATGTAGCTTGAGAATAACTTCTTACTTTTATAACTAACATTAATATTAATAAAGACTAATACCCTATTTTTTTTATTTATCGCAACTAAAGAGTGGTAAAGAACCTCAATGACCAATCTATTATAGTCCTACAATACCTTTGATCTTGAGTGAAGTGCAACTAGCAACCTGCCATCTCATAACTAAATTCCCTATTATAGTTGCCCATGAGAGCAACTTTGCATTTTCGGGGGTTGAATGTTATGTGTCACTTGTGTGCCCACGGCCCCACAGTAGCTAACTTTCTATCATCAACATTTTGCTTTAGCACCTTCCTCTCGGGAGCCGCTTCCGGTGATAAAGGGCTCTGCCGGTTACTCGTATGAATTCGGATTCACTCAGGAGAAAAAACCGTAGTTACAGGCACAAACCACAAACACGCCAGGCGTGTTTGAAGACCAAACATAAGGCAGAGGGAGAATAGGCGTAGAGTTTAAAGATTTTTTATTAATTCATTGAGAATACGAAGGAGTAGATAAATAAAGGAAGCGAATGGAAATACAAAAAATAACGAATGGAGTTGGTTTTTTTCTTTAATAACGAACGGCCCCTCTGACAACTGCTACTATGGGCATGTCGCTGTAAAAAAAAATCAGCCTACTAGTAGGCTAATTAAAAATGAATAAAGAAACAATAAACACCGAAGCAAACAAACGAAAGCAAAACAGAAACAAAGAACGAGAAAGGTTCCAGCGTCGAGGGAGGCCCACAACACCGGTACATGCGCCCAACACCAAAGAGTCAAATAAAATGGAGGAGGCCAGCCTCCCCAGGAAAATCCATGAGTCCACAGGTGTGCGCGCACTAACTCGTCCAGAGCTCGCTACGCTACCGAGACAGGTAGCATGCGCAGATTTTGTTTCATAGCGCTCATCTGACGAATGAGCCTAAATTGTTAAGCTACATTAAAGCAAAAGGCTACAAAAGAATCAATACTAGACAAAAAAAGCAACACAAAAAGGATGAGGACGAAAGCTCCGTCGTAGGCGAAGGGGCGTACCTACAGAGCTCTGGTAATGAACTATGCGACCAACACCAAAGATAGTAAACTAAAATTGAAGACAGCCTATTCCAGGAAGTCAGAGTCCACAAATCTGAGTGCACGAATCTATTCCGAGTACAAGTGACAAGCGGTAGATAGCAACGTCGCTTGTCCCATTACTTGGATAGGTAACGTGCGCGAAGATCACCCAGACTGGGACATTCAACAAAATTGTGCCTAACAGTCTGGGAGACAACGCAGTCATAGCAGTAAGATACATGAGAGCGCTCCATCAAATGGGAGTGGGTCCCGCGACTGTGCCCAATTCGAAGACGAGAGCAAGCGCCTGAAACCGGCGAATTATCGGGGTATAGGGCCACGGGAATAGTCGCTGCGCGATAACACACAAATTTAAGTTCTGATAGTTCGTCTCGTAATTTCTTTTCCAGGCAGCATGGAAGGCTGAATTGATTCCTGTCATGTACTTGATGATGAAGAGCGAAACGCTAGTCTGGTGACCCAGTCCCTGAAATTTCTACATGTCCAGGAACCCAGAAGATTATCTCAACATCCGCCCATCTCGCGACGACCGTGGCATCACATATAACGTGAACCAAGGGTGCGAAGATTTCATGCCCCGAGAGCCCTCAGGGCGCTTTATGCGGCGCTATAGATGACGATCCACATAAAACTCGCAACCGTAGTCAAGCTTTGATGGAAATATAAAAAAGCAAAGCGTTAACTATCAACACCTCCAAGTGCTGAACGACACGTAACGAAGAATGACCATGGCGATGGTACAAGAAACTATAAGGTTGCGAATATGGGCCGCCTAGGTGAAGCGTCGGTGAAAAACAAGACAAAGGAAACGGTGCGAGTCCACCACTTCCAGGCGAACCCCTTTTAGGAATAAGTTCGGGTTGAGATGAAACCCTAGCTGGGACACACGTGCACTACCTTAGGGGTTGGCAAAGGAAAACCAAAACATGTGCGCTTCGGCATAGGGAGAGATGCGGTTCAATGCCTGTTAGAGTCGACGCTCCAGAGTTGGCATCTGGGCCGCATCAAAAGTGATGGATAGGTGGCCCAAGAAGAGCGTAGCAAGAACATCTTTAGACAGCACCGAGGTGATACCGTTTATGCTCAGGGTAATGTGCGTGACACTGATGACTCTTCCCAGCCCTATTGTGGCGGGGAGGGATCACTCAACCAGAAGGCAGAAGCGACGATCTCGAGAAATTCTGATATGAAAAGTGGGATGGCTAAACGCGTTTCCATCGTGAGGAGGGTCTCAATGATATCGTATCGCCATGCGGTATCATGGGCCTCCTCCAGATCGAAAAATACCGTGGCGTAGTGTCTACAGAAGGCCTCGAGGATAGCGTTTTCCAGTCGGAGCAGAGTATACGAAGTGCAATGTAAGTTGAGGAAGCCGCAATGTGCGGAAGACAGGTTGCCTACGCTGTCTAGGAAAAAGTCTTATCTAACATTTACCAATTTTATTAATAAACTTGCACAGGTAGAGTGGTGCTGTCAAGAAATACCTTGTCCGCCACAACACCAAGGATGGGCAAGGATTTGGATATGGGGATGTAGTCCCAAAGTGTTTTGGGTTGTTTGTTTTTTTGCTAACAATTGATATTACCCAAATTTGTGACAAATGATAAAATAGAAAAAAGGTGGTAAGCTATATTTCGCGTCGAGTAGCTCACGCCTGTACGATCTCGGGTTTTCGGACGTTTCCAGAATCCACCCTGGCTGTGGTAAAGGGTGTTCGCAGCTGCGCGGCGACACGCGAAGACCAGAAGTTGCCCAATGAACCCGTTTATCCCAAAGTGCCGCAGCTCCCAACTGTGTAGCTATAGAGCCAGGGTTACAGGGTGGATTTACTAACTAGGTCGTACTAACCGTCGACAGAAAGGCCACGATCTGAAGATGTGTACTGGCAGCCACAAAGACGGGACCCGAGACATTTCGTTGGCCCGACAGAAACCAGCCAGTAGAGCCAACCCGCCCTAAGTAGTACATCCTTATGAAGCCGAGAACGGGCTCGGAGAAGGGGTTATTGGGTAAAACCGATCTTCCCATTAATCGCGCCCCAACGCCAAGGACACCAAGTCCTATTTTATTGAGACCTGCAAGCGTTGTTTATAGAGATCCCAAAGCCTCTCTTTAGACACAGCATAAGGTAACTGGTCTGGTCAAACCTAGGCGAAGTGCTGAGGACAGTCAGAGAAAAAGGTAGCGCGGAGGAAGCGCACCAACAACTTACTCAGGCCCCGTCAGAGTTCAATTCAACCCAGGCAGACAGGACGTGCAGCTCTTCCAGATACAAAGTATAACAGGCTACCACAAGGAACCCCCTGCAGGGTAAAGAGGGTACAAAAAATACACTCCTACGACCAAGCAACCGAACCTTCAAGCCAAAGTAGGAGGTGCACATAATAAGCGCGCACAAATGGATACACTAATTCAAATACCTCCACTAGCACGATTTCGCTGAACTTTGGTTACCCAATCTTGACCTAACTAACCATTTCTAAGCAAGTTATTATTCATAAAAATGAGTTTCGACTCTGACTGTAAATTGTGCAAGAATGAGGTAGCTGAGGAGAGTTTACGAATAACTTGCAGTCGTTGCTAGGACTGGTTTCATGCTAAATGCCTCAACTTAACGAAAGGTACGTGTAAGAGTTTGACAAGCATTGAACCCAAAATGAATATATATTGGTTCTGTAACAAATGCGATGACAAGTTAAAATTATGGCTTCATAGTGACCTAGTTTCCACTGTTAACTCACCCAAAGAGCCCATTGTACACCAACCTTGTATTGATGTCAACTCTCAAAGTACTAATTATGATTCCGTTAATAAAGACACTTCCTCTTATCCAGACATTGACAAGACTAAACACATATGGAAAATAGTGAAAAATACAGGCACTAAATTCCTGGAACCCTATGAAAAACTGATTTCTAATACAAACAATAATGATTGTTCACAGAGTCTATCACCTTCTATGCCTAGAATTCCAATATGTAATAGCAATTTTTATAGAAGAAGAAAGATTCAAACTACCCTAAATGCCAATAACCTAATCAAAATTGATTGCAGAGATGCTGTTGATCCTAAATCAAAGGTCCCAAAAACACATCTTAACTCAAATAAAAAATCTTTTACCGTTGTTGGCGACTCACAAGTCAGAGGTCTAGGCCTCCAGTTAAAAAACAGAAGTATCTCCTATTGTTACCCTGGTGCTGATTCTTGGCGTATTTTAAAAACTCTGAAATTAAATTCCTGCATTTTGAAAGATAAGTCAGAAATCAATATTGTACATGTTGGAGGGAATGACATTGGATAAAGACCTTTAAGTGAGACTATTAATCACTTTAAGCAAATACTCTTCCTAATGAAGGAAAGTCGTAAGCCCTCCTTTATCACTGGAATCATCCCTAGGCTATACCGCAACAAAAACTGATATTCTTCTGCAAAGAAAATAAATTCTGAATTGCAGCAAATTTCTCATAAATCTGGTATAATTTATATCAATCTCTGGGATGAATTTTGTAACAAGAAAAAATTATTTAACACTGATGGGACTCACTTAAATAAAGCTGGCCTAGAAGTCTTCAAACAGGTTATAATTAATTGTGTTAGTCATTCCTTGGAATGACTAGAAAACTGTGCCTCTCCTCCCACTCATTGTATTCTTTCCAATATTGTTTCAGATCCATTAGACGGGATGAAATCTGAATGCGCATTTGTTAAATGTGGATAAATAAATATCAGATCAATTAGAAATAAAATGTCTTATGTCTGCGAAACTTTGTCTGAGCACTCTCTTGATCTCTTAATAATCTCTGAATCCTGGACCCATGATGCTGATAAAGATATCATCAATGCTTCATTACCATCAAATTACACTTTTGTCCATTCTCCTCGGTAAGAGGATCCTAAAGACCATGGTGGCGGTGTTGCAATTATTTTTCGTAACTGCTTTGTTAATCCCTCCAAAATTCCACATTTTTGCAATACTAACTCTCATCAAATTTTAGTTTAAGCATTTCAATCCCGAGTCAAACCTTTTCACATAGCCGTAATGTACCGTTCTGACAACTTTGGAACTAATTTGGATTTATTGGACCAGTTCAGTGATTGCTTGGGGGATTTGATCAACCTTCCTAACCTTATTTTATGTGGAGATTTCAATTACTGGGTGGATTATCCTGAAGGCAAACCGTATTCCAACAAGTTTATTAAAATCCTAGACTCAAATAATTGCTCTAATGTTGTGAAAAGTACTACTCATATTGGTGGTCATGTGCTGGATCTTGTAATACAGCATACTTCTAGTGAAATTTTAAACACTTCGGTGCATCCTATAAATTCACTTTTTACTGATCATGCTCTGATTACATTTTGTCTCTCTTTCCCTCCTAAGGTTAAATCAAAAGTAAAAAGCATTAAATTTAGATCATATAATTTTATCGATCTTAATCAACTACAGGACCTCTCTCATATAGCCTTGCCTCAGCACTCTAACCATGGTGTTGATGACTTAGTTTCTGAGTTCAAAAAGTCTCTTTCAGACACATTTAATAAGTATTGCCCATTGGTCAGTAAAGTCATACGTGTAAAAGATGAGTGCCCCTGGTTTAATTCCTCAATTGCTCATCTAAGAAGAAGGCGTCGTCAAGCTGAACGTAAATGGCGTAGATTAAAGACTCCAGAGGCTTGTTTGGACTATATCAATGCAAATAGTTATCTTGTCCAAAAAATTAAGCAAGATAAAAAAGCATATTTCAAGAATAAAATATTATCTTGCAATTCCAATAAATCTAAACTTTGGCTAGTTTTAAATAGACTACTGGGTTATAATCAACCCCATACTCCTGATACCCACTCAGCCAATAGTATTAATGAATTTTTCCTACAAAAAGTCCCAAATATTCGTGATGGAATTGATAACACACTCCCAACCAACAATTATTCTGATATTTACCTTAATCATATATCCAGCAACCCCAATTGTCTTGCTGAGATCAAAGAGTTCTCTGCAATCTCTATCCCAGAGACTAGTTCCATATTAAACTCTATTAATAAAACTTTCTGTGAAGTTGATATATTCAATTTCTCAAGGCTCCCATGTGCCATTGAGCATCTTGTACCCATTTTTGCTACAATAGTAAATAAATGTTTTTCTTCTGGCTATTTCCCACAGTCTGAAAAAATTGCTGTGGTCAAGCCCATATTAAAAAAAGCATCATTAGATAAAGATGTATTAATAAATTATCGTCCAATATCACATTTATCATTTCTATCAAAAGTCATTGAAAAGGCAATTGTACTTGAGTTAACTCCACACTTGACTAAAACAAACATATATCAATTTTTCAATCTGCTTATAGGCAGAATCACTCAACAGAAACTGCATTATGCCGTATTTATAATGATCTTCTGTATAGCTTTCAAAATTACAACTCATCTATGCTCGTTCTTCTCGATTTGAGTGCTGCATTTGATACCATCGATTATGCACTCCTCCTGATGAACCTGGCTAAAGCTGGAATCAAAGGAAAGGCACTCAGTCTATTCAAATCATATCTGGTGGGACGTTCACAAGTGGTCTCTCTAAAAAACTCATTGTCTTTTCAACTGGAATTAAAATAAGGTATTCCACAAGGCTCAGTGTTGGGTCCGATACTTTTCTCCTTATATATATCTGGCCTTGTTGATATCATGAATGCACACAGAGTCAACTATCACCTTTATGCTGATGATGTACAAATCTATATTCCCATCACCAATCTTCCTTCTTGCTTATCAAAAGTGAATGCACTCCTAACTGACCTAAAATTATGGATGCATGGTAGAAAACTGAAACTTAATGAAGGTAAAACTGAAATTATAATTTTTACAAAGGATAGAACTCAAGTTCCTCTCCCTGTTGAGATCAACTTAATACAGAGTAAGCTAACCTCATCATCACTCACACTCAAGTATCTTGGTATTATCTTTAATACCAAACTGTCTTTTACTGACCACTTTAATTCTATAATCAAGATCTGTAATTACCACCTTAGAAGGATCTCCTTGCTTACTAAATATCTAGATCGGAAAACTATTGTGATCCTGATACATGCCTTTGTGATCTCTCAAATTGACTATTGCAATTCCTTATTTGTTAATCTGCCTAAGAGATAATTGAAAAGATTGCAATCACTACTAAATCGATCTGCTCGATTGGTATTCAATCTGCCTCCTGGTACCAGTACTTCTTCTTATCTGTTTGATTTGCATTGGTTACCTATAATAGCACGCATTAAGCCTAAAATTTGTTTGCTGACATTTAAGGCACTTAAATTTGGAGAGCCATACTATATTCGTGAGATGATTACTCACTATTCCTCGAACTGTAATGTTGCTCTTCGGACGTTGGACGACCCTACTCGTCTGACTGTACCATTTGTAGAGAGAGGGAACTCCTACTCTTGCAGAGCTTTTTCATATATTGCCCCTAAATATTACAACGAATTGCCAATGGATATAAAGTGTGCTTCATCAGTTGATATATTCAAGAAAAGGTTGAAAACGCACCTGTTTCTCTCAGCTTATGACCCTGATTCAAAGACTATGTCATTGGATTATAAGTTATAATATTTGTGTGTGTATGCATGTATATATACATATATGTATTCATATGTGTATTTTTGGACACAGTAGGTTCCAATGAACTCTATTAATAGCCAAATTGTTGACGGTGTTATGTATACCATAAATTATTTATTAGCGTATATTTTAAACACACTAGCTTCTAATGAATGCTCCTAATTACTGACGGTGGTATGTATACCATAATTTATTTAATCGCTTAACCATAGATGTATGGTATTTCTAAACTGACATTGTGGTTTGCCCAAAATTTCTGGGTTGAATCAGACTCTTTGTGCAGTCACTCAGACCCTAATGTACCATCCAGCGCCTTTGAAACTTGGCCAGATTGGCGAATAGTGATAAACGCGCTATATAAATATTATTATTATTATTATGGCGGATTTCAAGATACCAATTAAATGAATGGAAACAGCTATCGGGCTGAGAACGTGAGAAAAAACTTGCCTGCAAACCGCATTAACACGGTGCCAAGGACAAAACCCACATCAGGAAACAAAAGAGACGTGCAATTGGATGTGTAGACAGTGATTTGCCCCTTTGTATAAGGAGAGAAAATGAATGTTGGGATGAACGCGCCAAACAAGAATTGACGGCGAATAAGAAAGCGCAGAAAAAAAACGAGTGCAAATAAGCCGATGTGTCAACCTGAATGCACGTACGTATGTTAAAAGAAACAAAGCTACAAAATTCTGGTAAACTACCTATGTATCAACCCAAGTTAAATACTCGTCAAATATTCCACCGTAGCTTCTCGGATTTGTAAAATAAATAACAGAAATGCTGATAATTAAAAGCAAAAAAAATATTAATATGATACGCGATACATGTTGCGCTAGAAGGCAGAATTAAGAGGGTGGCTTCATTGTTTATTTAGAGAAGCAAAAAACATACTGAGGCCACCCACCGTCGACATGTCAAACCAAAGAAGAGGATCCCGCCTTTTGAAATAAGATAAATAATAAAATGAATAAGTTACCTCTCTCATTAGACCTATTAAGTGCATGATTCCAAATTTGGGTGGGAGTCATAAATACTTCTCCATTAGGAAGAACCACATTTCACAGCTAATGAGCGAGAACCATCTTTGATTCGCAACCGAAGGATCCAAACGGCGGCGTTGTTTGTTCTTCACTTTTACAACTCTTTCAAAGAGAAATAAGATAAAATAAAACGTCGGGTTGCCTGCTATCAGCACAGCATAGAAGTGCAGAACACACAGATAGGCTTTAAAATATGCGAAGCCCTAAAAACCTAAACTCGTAAAACTTCGTTCCTTGAAAAGTGACCTTGCTCAACGCCTCATTTCCCGGGAGATGTAGACCAGACTAAAGACTAAGCATGAAAACAAATACATCAGTAGTCTATTATCTGTTGCAACAAAGAAGCTAGCGGAGGGGGTGGCAAGGGCTCAATAGAAGGATCAACTTTGCTGATGGTTCTGTTTAAACTAACTCTCGAATGTGCATGGAACAAGGGTATCTAACACTACCTACAGACCCCAACAACAAACCACATGCGGGAGATGGCATCAAATCATACCGAAAGGGAATAACTTAAGAATGCTACCGAAGAAGGGAATCTCAATGATAGTAGAAGGGAAGGACAAAATCTTTATATTTAAAATGGAAGACCAGCGATGACATTACTCCACAGAAACTTTATACATAGATACTCATAAAAATGTAAAGTATAGAGGAAGTTAGTATTATAGAAAGGAATATAGACTAATACTTGAGGCGCCAGAATCCAGGATGACACACAATCCTCGTGAACCTACTCCGCTTAATGGGGTGAGGTCCCCTAATGTCTAGGGGTAAGAAACAGAAGGAAGTGGTAACGCAATGGAAACAGGATCCTACCGATCATCACTCATGCTGCCCTCCTTGTGTCATGGTCGCAAGAGGTCAGCCAAAACATTCCACGAGGGTTACGACTTGACCACCCAATTACGACCTCGAGAGCAGGCTGGTCGCCACTTCAAACACACCGCCTGGTATTAGTCAAACCGAAACACCAAAATAGGGTGTCTATCGAAGAATGACAAAACCATTCATTATCCTGGCGAGGGGCATAAAGGGGCTGGATTGTGCAACAAGAAAACCGCTCTAAAGCGGAATAATATTTGGCTTGGTTTCCTAATAAACTGTCACCTTAACTACTTAAGAGGTCATTCTTCACCGACCTCAGGGATTAGTTATCCATGAAGTTTGGAACCTAGTTTCCCAGGTGGACTCCACGGCTGTTCTTTGCTTAGGATTTTTAATTGAGAAAAGAATCTGTCTTTAAAGAATATAACGAAAATCAACGATGGCATCTTCGCCAGAAAGACCTTAAGAAGAAATGAGGCCAAAAGGGAAAATTATGTTTAAAGTACGAGGTACATGCTACGAATAGTCAACTTGACCATTGATACTTGCTTATACCAAATCCCCATAAAAAAAAACATGATTAAGAAGGAAGAGAATTTGAGATTCAATGATTCCTCGTATCAATGTGATTCAAGAATCGATGAGATCTGATCTCCCTTTTGACCTGGTATTTTTAACTCCTTCCAAGTGATTGGCAGATTAAGAGAGAAAGCCTGCACTGTAGGCCCCTCTAAGTGGGGTCGCGCTTTTGTGAAGCTGTTCTGAGGTGACCAGGTTAGAGTAGAGGGGGGCTGGTGCATGCTGTAGGAATTTTATTGCCCCCCCCACCCCCCCACCCCCCCGTGCTAGCGGTCCATACAACAGCTATGAAGTGGCAGTTTTATTGCAACGTAACCTCACGTGGGATGCATCCAACTGGGCTGGTCACACTCTAGGATTACATCCAGGTGGGGTGGCCATGTCATATCTACTTGAGATGATTGCCTTGCAGAGTGGCTGGAATTAAAAAAACAACAAAGCCTTGCCTGCTAGGTAGGCCCTTCTGACCCCAAGGGAAAACGGTCACGTGAATGCTCGCTGTCAGCGATCCCTAACTTATAGGTTCAAAGAGCTAATTTGAAAATGCAAAATTTAAAAGGCCAATTTGAAAATGCAAAATTTAAAAGGCAAATTTGAAAATGCAAAATTTAAAATGTCAATTTGAAAAGACAAATTTATAAAGCCAATTTGAAAAGGCAGAATTTAAAGGCCAATTTGAAAAGGCAAAATTTAAAGGTGGGCCACATTTTATAATATTCAATATTTCTTCTGAGACTCGCATGATGGAATATTGGTTAATTATTCAAGTTCTGCTAGAGATGACAATGAGGCAAAATGAAATGAAAAAAATGAAATTATTTCATCCATTTCCCAGAAGGGCCACAAATTTGGCAATGAAGGTAATTATTTCAAAGATATGATCTTTAAAAGAATAGGCATAAAATCCAAGTTTTCACTCTAATGAAAGAAAGATGATTAAATCTTTACAAATTATTAGATTTTATTTGAGAGGGGGCGATGGATTCTTAGTGGACATATTGCACAAACAAGACAAGGGGACTCAGGTCGGGCCGGAGACGAAACTTGCAGTCTTCCCTCCAAATTAGTGTAGAGAGATTTCTTCGAATGAGAATAAAAGTCAGACAAAAGGGCAAGAAGCACGAGCGGGAGAGAGATGTGTGTAGGGAGGAGGGGTAATTAAGAAAGAGAAATTGCGATGATCAAAGGAGGAGAGAGAAGTAAATAAACAGAATGAGAAATCCAAGAGTGATAAGCAAGACCAAAAAACTCTCGATCCAAAATGATGATCAATTATTGAATTTTGTTAGCACCCATCTGGCGACTGCCTACAAAGGCATAAGTCGCCTTACTCAATTTCAAGTCTAATACTTGGCTACATTAAAATACAAAAATAGGTAGCCTAACTCCCTTAAAAAAAACACAAGACAAGATAAAAAAAAACAGCAAAGCAAAACAAAGAAGAAGGAAGCACGTTCCAGCGTTGGTGGGGACGGGAAGGCCCGCCTCCCCTCGGCACAAGATCATGCGACCAACATCAGATTCAAATAAAATAGAGTTAAAATGTCTATTTGGAATTAGTGCGTTTCAGTGCATCCCGACCATCACAAAGCAATGTGAAGTACATCATGGAAAAAACTTCAGTAAGAATTAAGTTTAGGCGACACATCAAATGAAGGAACGCACACACAGACTTTCACTCACTCAGACACACACTAACTATCTATCTATCTCTCTCTTTCTCTCCCTTCCTCCCCCTCACTCCTCTCTCTCTCTCTCTCTCAATTTAATCACAAAGTTCCTTCGCCGTGTGCGACCAAGAAGCCACTCTACTCTTCCAACACAAATTCTCCAAGCTACCCATCCTTAAAGTAACGCTGTCTATTATATGTACGACGACTGAGTTGTAGAACCAATACTACTTAAAGGGTCAATCTAGGATCTGAGTCAAATTAAGCCTCCGTAGCCTAATTTCATTTCCCCTCTAGTTCATTTGTTTTTAAATATGATTTTAAACAAAACTAAGTTTATCGTTTCTTGAATTTACAATTGCTCCAATTTAAGCCCCTTAATTTCTAGGTGGCTTTATATGTAAATGGCCTTTGGTCTTAACGGAAGAGAATGTAGGAACTTTATAATTTACTCTAGATCTTTAATGAAAGTTATCGACTCATTATAGAAACGAAATTAACGCTTGCATACCTCCAGGGAAGCCTTTAAAGGCAGATGATCTATTTATTAAATTTAGGGAACTTGTTTCAGGCTTACCATGACGGGCTACAGATATATCTTTATTTTTTTTCAGAATTTGGCATAATACAAAAAAATGAATGGCTCCGTATTGACAGTACCGCAGTGAAAATTAGTAAGGCAATATGATCGAAAATATATATATTTTTAAATATTTATCCATAAGAATTTAACTTTTGTGGAAACAAATAAATTGGCCACTTGTGCTTTCCTATTGTTTGCGTGGATGTCGATTCGCCCAGAAATGATGTTTTGGTTATCATTTTCAATTTTTTGTTGTCACTTCATTTTCAAGGTTGCTTACATCTGGTGTGAGGCCTATTCGACAATTCTCTTTCTTTCTGCCTAATCGCCTGAAAGGGGAGGGGGAGGTCTCGATGAGTCATCTATTGCCTCCCCACTCCCCAAATAAATGTTCTCTTGCCTTAGGCCATCATGGTGGGGGAATGTTGTTTCCCTAAGGTGATTTCGACGAAAGCGCCTCCCCCCCTTACCAGTCGTGTCTTCCGAGTGCGCTTTCGCCCACCCGGGATTGTTTTCATCATCAGCGTGACATCATTTATGTAATTACATGCATTACTCGCACGTAGTACGCCACTATACAACGAAACGTGCACATACGATTCATTTACACGCCTCGTGTGCCACTAGTTGGATCCGCGAGAGAACAGGCACTTGTGCTTACAATTCATTCACACACACACACACACACACACACACTGGTATTTAGACAATCGTGCAAGATATGGCGTACACCAAATCCGAGCAAACATTGCTTTCGGACTTGTGTGGGTGAACAAAATACACTTTAAATTTCGATTAAGAAAATGAATGGATGTGGTTGTTTAATTGGAGGTTGTCTTTGTGGCGGCTCTCATCTTAATAAGCTGTCAATTTCGAGTTGTGGGATTGCTTGGAGTGCCGCCGTTCACGCCACCAAATGGGAAAAGAAACGAACCATTTGTTGTTTTTTTCCGCCTTCGCGGATTCTTGGGATTCCTGGGAACTGGTTGAGATTAACCCCACCGCACCCCCACCCCGCCACTCAAGTCCACTTTGAGTGCCCGTGCTCTTAGTTACCGGAGTCTCGCCCGTTTGGTAAATTATTGCCTCCGGTTAATCCATTTTCTTTATTTTTCCTTTTAATTCCTTTTCGATTGAGCGTGTCCTTGTTAGTCATACCAATTTCTTTTCTCAAAGAGGATGATCCAAATTTGATTATTTGATTCAGGTTTCCGATTTCGCGTATATCTTTACCCACCTTTAAAAACATGTATGTGCTCCGAGTAGTCTCAAACTAGTTTCAAGTCAAACCGGCTTTTTTTATTCCCTCAAAGACATTTCCACTTTATCCTCATTTTTTGGCACCTTTCTTTGCCAGCCTCTTTTCACTCATTTTTTGGACTGGTCTTTTTTATTTATTTCTCGAATTTAAAGCGCAATAGCAACGAGGCAGTATAACGGTGAAAATGCTTAAGGAGAAATTTGTAGTGGTGAAGATAGGTGAAAATGTGTGGGAAATATATAGCCGCAAATCATCCTGCATGCATTCGAGCCAGTAAGGCAAAAGTGTTGGGGCCGGAAAGGCACATAAACTTCCATGTCACCTGACATCCGGTTGCGGATGTGTAAAAGGGAAGGAAAGATAGGGAGAGTAAAAGGAAAAAAAAAGCGATGAGAATGCAAACATGTTAAAACCCAGTACCTCAAACGAAGCGAAATCTCTCCTTACACACTTTATCGCCAGGAGATCGATCCCTATTCGTGCCCCGGATTAGGGATCGATCTCCTCGAGATAAACTGTGCAAGGAGAGATTTGTAAAGTGGTGAAGTTAAAAAAATTGAAAACGAGTGGAAGATATCTAGCAGCGTAATCCTTCTGTGGGTATCGGAATCAGGAAGGAAACCTGCGAGTGTTTGGTCTGGGAAGGAACGCAATCCTCCAAAATGTGACCCGACATCCCCCTACGGGTTCATAAAAGCATAGATAAGGAAAGTAAATAGGAGGGGGGGGGGGCAGTAAAAGAGGAAAAGAGTGAGAAGTACCTACACAATCCAGCCCTTTTAAAGCATTTTTCGTCTTTACCGATATATCACCTAAAAAGAAAGACGAAATTCATGCATTATTGAGAGAAACAGATTACTCTCGTAGAAAGATTTGTCCACCACTTTTTAATAGTTGTCCATATAACAGAGAGAAAACGGGAAAATTGCAATTTTATTGAAGTGGCTCTAATAATTTGCCCCCCCCTCTGTATATATATATATATATATATATATATATATATATATATATATATAGAAAAAATGACAAACGAGAATGCAGTACACACCAAGGTGGCAGCCACAGACTACAGCGCGCCTCAAGCAGATGAAAGCGATTTTTAATTAAATATTCGAGTCGTAGGCGTGATGATATGGATTATGATATCGCGTTTTTTTAAGCATTCCAGTCGCAGAATTAGTCTGTCAAATCTTATTTTTTCCTCGTGCGATGTTGGCGTTTTAATTTCAACTCATAGCCGCAATTATTTGTCCCCAAAACCTCGAAAGGGGAAAAAATTTGATGTTTTTTTTTAATCGGGCGGGTTTGGGTTTTTTATGACAAAATACTTGGAGCTCCTAAACATTGACATGCTAATTCCAAATCTTCAGTCTGGCTTCAATAGTATTTGAGTTATGGAGAAGCAAATATTTTCTGTGCGGAAACGACTGGAATGAATGATAGTTCCTAGTGGCTTTTTTTCATCCTTTATTTTTATGTTCGTTTAAGTATCACCTTCATGTCCATCAGTAGCTTTTTGCTTATGCGCAAGCTTAAATCTGAAACATCAAGTAAATGATCAGAGGGATTTTAAATTTAATCTCATATTTTATATATTGTATTGCGTGTGTATGTGACGAGTATGTTGACCAAAGGATAATACGAGGTGCGAATAGGCACAAAATTTCCACAATTACCCATTCTGCTAACGAGTGGAAGAACCTATCCCCCCAACCTCCCAAATCATGGGACCACACCCATGATATCAGTGGGATTGTAGCTGTTTCAATTTCAACCGCGTCAACGCATTGGATTCTGCTAACAAATTAAGCGTGCGGAGGGCCTAGTTTATGGAGAAGCAGGAAAACGCCCATTCGGTAAGAAGAGCAGTTTTGCAGTGAAAGATTTAAAAGATCTTCGCGATGGATCGTACCTGTAAGATCTAGAGTCATGCCAGGGTTACTACCTTTCATTCCCGAAAAGCGTGAGGCGAGGTGAGGCCAGTAAAGTATCCTTTGATTCAAATGGATGTGTCGTTAATGCAACGCATCTTCATAAGACCCACAAAGAAGATCCTAGAAGCTCGAGGGCCTAAGGACTTTGGAATCTTGATCGTATTCCTAACAAATGAATGATGAGACAATACCAAAATTTGAACTTAAATCGAGTAAGGAGAAAGTCAAGAAAGAGGTGTCAGGGAAAATGAAAATGTAAGGAAAGTAGATAGCTCAAATAATTTAAGGTAGTAACTTACATGAATTTTTAGTACTTTCAGTCATTACATTGTCAAGTTCCGAGCAGCAAACTTGCCTAGCGGACCCACTACACTTGCCTATATTCAGGAGCTAATTGTTAAGCTACGTCAAGAGGAACATCTCTCCATTAGAGGTATAGCTGAAAGAGTTAAACGCCCCAAAAGTGTCGTACATAATATTATATCATGTAACGATACCACAGGCGTATGTATCAGTGGAATTTCTAGTGCTAGGCCTAGGAAAATCTCAGAGAGAGATGACAAAGCCATCGTCCTTATCTCAAAAACGACCGATACAGACAGCAGCCAGGAATTCTAGAGCAGAAAATGAAACTATGGACATTGCTGTCTACAGGAAGACAGTATCACGCCGCCTAAAAAGATCTTTAAAATCTCAAACACCAGCAGTCGACCCTAAAAAAAAGAAAGCTAGATTGTCCTTCGCCACTAAACACGTTCTATGGACAGAAGACTAATGGTTCCTAAAGTACACTTAAGCGATGAATCGAAGTACAATTTGTTTGGTTCAGATGGCAGGAGGTTCCTCCGTCGAAGACCTGGCGATAAAATTATCCTCGTGAGCTGCGTAAAGAGCAGCGTCAAGTTTGGTGGAGGAAGCGTTATGGTGTGGGGCATAATTTGGTCAGAAGTTACTGGCAAGGCAGAGTGAATGCTTAAGTGTATGAAGAATTTCTGCAAGCATATGTTGTGCCCCATATGAGAGCCGCCTCGGCCTAACCTGCCGTTTTTATGCAGGATAATGCACCTTGCCTGCGGCAAAGTTGGTGAAGAATTTCTTGGGTCAAGACGAAGTAAGTGTCATGAACTTGCCTGCTCAGAGCCCAGACCTCAATCAGATTGATATTTTGTGGAAGACGCTAGGAGAAAGGAGAGAAACCAAAGAACAGTCGAAGAAATTTGGGAATATTGCAAGAGGAATGGAGAAAAATAACACCAGAAGAATTCCTTCGGTTAGGAAGCTCCTGTGGCATATGTCAGGCGTAATTTGTTTGTTTCGGTTTACAAAAAATATTCAAATCAAGCTCCTACCTCAACGGAGCCTATTATTAGGGTTGCTAGAACGACGCTCTCACTGAAGCCCAGCCGTTGTCCATTGTCATCAGATTAGGCCTACACGAAAAGGTCTGCCTACAATCAATCGTCTTCCCCCCCTATTCGACTCGGGTAGGTAGTGTATTTTCCAATGCTTCTTGCGTTCGTTTAATCACGTTTGCTCCTAAAATTTACCTGAATGGTCTATATGACTTTCAGGACATTTTTCTCGCCAACAGAAAAAATATTAAAGTTTGGGATTTCTTTGATTAATATAAATTCGATAATATTTCTTTTATTAAAATCGTTACATTGGTAAATTATTTGGGTACTAGGGGAACCAATTATGTGGTTGGTATTTTCACTCATGTAAAAAACACCAACCGCATAATTGATTTCCCTAGTGCCCAAATAATTTACTAGTTGAATTAAGTCACCAATGGATGTGGTTAGACTAACAAAAAATCATTGAAATAATTTCTGTCAGTTTAAGAATAAAATTGATATTATTTTAACATATGAAATTACTATATCATTCCGTCCACTATAAAATACCTTTAGCCTGGCCTAGCTTTTCGAGATTAGCGTGTTGGCGCTAATTCAAACTTGTTTTTGACTAAACCTCTTCGTTCTCATCCTCTATCGAAACATCTCGTGTGAAAACCAAACAAAGCTATTTATGATAGTGAAACCACTGGATAGGAGCCAAAAGTTTAATTTACGAGACTAGTTTCGGTATGAGGTTTATCATACCCTCTTCAGTCGTATACTGAGAATGCAATTGTTACAAAAGTCTATAAATAGCGTACAGATCAGAAAAAAATCACAAAGAAACACAAAACAGGGGGAAAAAGGTTATTAATCAGGGGGTGGTTGAAATTGCTAATACACCTGAAATTGCTAATATACACCTGCTTCTACTCTAACTCTTATATCCATTTCTTTTCTCATCATGATATTAACATTAAGCGAGCGTTTGCATCAGGTATGTTTTTGAGAACACTTAAGATATGTGACCCTTCCTCTCTAGAAGACGAGATTATATATAACCTGCAATTTCATGGAATTAAATTATCCCCTCCCCCCCACGTGATCAATGAAAGTTTATCTAAAGCAAAATCTACTCATTACCGTCCCAAGGATAAAAACAAATTTAGTAATACGAAGTGTCTATCCCTCCCTTTTTCTCCCCTCCTTAAAGGAGTGAACAAAGTTATTTCTCCAGGCCTAACCACATTTAAATACCCTTTTCCTATCTTTAAATCTTTCCTTTCGATCAAGCCCGTGGATCAGCCAAATGAAGCGGCAGTTGAATATTTAATCCCGTGCGGCTCTACAAACTGTCCCTCATTCTACATAGGAAAGACCGGAAGAACCTTAACAAAACAAATTTATGAACATAAAGGTGATGTCAGACGAGATAGTATCACATCCAGTATTTTTAATCATATTAGCAATTTCAACCACCAAATTGACTATTCTTTCCGTAAAAGAAAAATAGTAGAATCTATATTAATAGGAGAAATTTCCAATTTTAATTTGTCAGATGAGCAATTGAAATGCAGCCCCCATTCTCGTGACCTCATCGTTAACAGCTTAGTCAACGATCTTAGACTTACAACCCCTCCCTGATTTAATGACCTTTTCCCCCGTTATGTGTTTCTTTGTGTTTTTTTTTCTTTTTTTCTGATCTGTACGCTATTTATAGACTTTTGTAACAATTGCATTCTCAGTATACGACTGAAACTAGTCTCGTAAATTAAACTTTTGGATCCTATACAGTGGTTTCAATATCATATACCATAACTCGCCATTGAGTACTTCTACTTAACCTAAAATTAGATTTTTCTTGCTTGTCTCTGTGAGCATCAATCATTTATTCTTGTCCCAAAGCAGGCACACAAAGAGGCCATGCTCGACACTTAATTCTACATGGAATTTGGCTCACGTCCTGCAAATATATTGGTAAACAAACATGACTCCACAAAGTAGGGTGAAAACGGACATTTCACTAACAAAAGCGACATCCAAATCCCCCCCCATATATATATATATATATATATATATATATATATATATATATATATATATATATATATATATATATAGGGGGGATTTGGATGTCGCTTTTGTTAGTACAAAACACTTTGTGGAGTCATGTTTGTTTACCAATATATATATATAAATATATATAGGACAATACCTAATTCAAATACAACGAAGAGCCTACTCAAACTCATCCTATTTCAGAATTATTTACAAATGTGATAAAAATTCTACTAGCGAACGGCGGAACTAAAGTGGACACTTCCAAATCTCTTAAAAGAACACATAATATGGAATTAATATTTTTCTAAATAAATAATTTAAGTGTACTTTATTATATGTATGCATTCATAAAGTAAAAATAAATTGGAATAAATTTCTTTTGTAATTTTGCTTGAACAGCATATTATTTACCAAAGAAACGAGCTTTCTGTTGGTCAGCATATTTTGGGGGAAGGGGGGTAAATAGCTGTGCAGCCTTCTTAGTCGTTAGAGATGTGTAGCTCGGCTTTGACTTAATCCACTTACAGAGGGTTTTTCTAGTTTCTTCAAACTAGACTCATCATTGAAAACGGCGATTTTTTTGCGTATTGCTGCATGTAATAGAGAAGATATAAGCTCCCTCCTTCAGATTTGTGATATGGACGTAAGATTTACGAAAGAGCTCGATATTGCGGTCCTCATTGTGGAGATCTACCTACCATCACAGGAGTATTGATACTTGTGGCCACAATCCCATACTCTTCATATAATTCAATCATATCAATATCTTGAAGGCTTTGAGTAGATCACAGAATTCTATAAAAGGTATGGCACTTGTTGGACTAATTTTAGCACTTTGCTATGTTGCAGAGAAATCATAATTGTTAGTTAAGTACTTTATGGCTGCTTCATAGAAATCAATGAAATTATTTCGCTTTTCTTAGACACCTCTGGTGTAAACTGGCCAAGCTTGGTGTTTACTGAAAAAAAGCAATCTTTTACTATTGTCTCAAATTTACTTTCCAGTTGACATTAGCTTAAATACTGAAATTATGCCGAATGCCTTAGCTTAGAGTGAGCTACAATAGTGCATGAGAAAAATTTAATAGTGTGACTGAGGAAGGCAAAATAGATCTCTCACTATTCATAGGTATTTGCTTCATCTCCAAAGCATTTCCATAGTACCTTAGGAGCCCCATCTTAACCTAGGATCTAGAAATAACTTAAAGAACTTCTTAACACTTAAATATTGTGAATATCTGTCAAAAGAGAAATCCAACCTACTAGCTAACATGCCACAATAAACTATAATTACCAATATCCACGAATTAACACAATTCCTTAGCAGCGCTGTTATTTTAACTGAGATATTAAAATATATATAAACTTTGAGCACAATATTTCCAACATCCATTTCCAGATTTGCATAACAAATCTTGCTACATTGTACAAAACACTAGCCAACAAATTTTAACTTTGTCTCTGCTACTTGAGTAAATGTCATTGTAACTAGCTAATTTTGGTGCGCTGATTCAAAATCTGTGTTCAGATTTGTCCTAGCACGTAAGGTTCTGAGTTATGCAACTAGGCTATATGGCTCACTTTGTCACCTTGGATCAATTAATGATATAATTATTACGAGTTTGAGAAGAATGAGACGTTTCTGGGCAAAGGTTTGGAATCAGGGCACCCTATTTGGGATTATGTACGTCCTTTTGCAGACCCAGACAAGATATGTATTACATATAAATTTCTTTAAAAATGTTTGAGACTCTTGCTCTCTTGCTTGTACGTGGATATATGATCCTCCCGTAGTAGGAACCAGTAGTAGTCAGCCATCATGTTTATGTTGAAGCGGCCTTGATACCTGCTTTCCATCAGTGCGATATCTCGGTGGAACCTTTCCCCATGTTCGTCACTAATATCACCCATATTAGATGGAAAGAAATCTAGATGCGAATGCAAGATATGCATCTTAAGAGACATCCGACAACCCATTTGTTGATAGGCCTTTAGCATGTTGTCCACTAGTTCTTCATAGTTTTCAGCCATATGATTACCAAGGAAGTTCTGCACTACATGGACAAATGAATCCCATGCTGCCAACTCAAGTGGAGTTAGTTTATTTCTGAACTCCCTGTCACGTATCAATTCTTTGATCTCCAGCAAAAAATGCCAGCTTTAAGTTTAGCATCAGTTTTCTTTGCACCAAATTTCTCTTTGAGATAGTGAAATCCATCAGAATCATGGGCCATTGCTTTAACAAAATTCGTGATAAGGCCAAGTTTGATATGTAATGGTGAAAGGTAGATCTTCTGTGGATGTATCGGCCAGCTAGCTGTGTGTTCTCTTTCGGGCCACTTTTTGACAATATAATGATTCCTGTCGTCACGGCTGTTCAATAGGCATAAGAAGCACATATTATTTGTATATCATTGCTGCAGTCCAAGAAGTAAAAAAATTACCTTTAGATCACCACATATATTCCACTTATGATGCGAGTAATGAACACCTTCCAAAATAAATTTCATTGAGTCATATGTCTCTATCATCCCAACAATAAGTGCGACAGGAATTGAAGGTGTTTTGTTACACAGCTTTGAAGCTAGCAGTGCTTGCATCGATGAATAGTCTCCATTCATCAGGTAAATGCTCGTTTCCTAGCTGTTTCATGAGGCCATTAACATCAGTACAGAAACAAGCACCATCTTCTTCTTTATAGAAGGCAGCTAAGGCCTCATGGCGTTTACGGAAAGTAGATATTTTTGCACCGTCCTCTAGAAGATTCCATTGTTGTAGTCTGAAGCCCAACAGTTCTACGTTCTCCTTTGACAATGACAAATACCTCCCCAAATCATTCATTTTTTCTTGATTTATCAACTAGATCTTCTTTTCCTTAGAATCATCTTCATACATTTAATCGTCATTGTTATCCTCCTCTTCAGGCGATGAATCATCTTTTTTAACTGCACTAGCTAATGGAGGAACTGGGATTGGCATCTCCATATTATGGGTGACTGGTTTTATAGCTGACTTACAATCTGGATATACAATTTCTGATTTGTTCTTATTTGAGAATCCCGCAATATTTGTCATATAAAAGTAGCAATCAAAAACATGATTTATTGGCTCACGCCACACTTTTGGTACAGCAAAAGGCACACACTTCCGTTTGCCATTTAACCACTGTGTGAGCCCCGTATAACACACAGTACAAGATTTGTGAGGTGCCCAGGGCTCGTCTTGGTCACTAACTTTACAACCAATGTAATAATAATTGTATGCAGTTTTCACTCTTTTAGCTAAATTTTTCCGCTGGTTGCTTGGAGTATATCTTCCAGAAATAAAAAAGGTTGTCTGGGCTATTTATACATCCTCGCCGATTCCTGTTTTCAACTTAGTTTGTATATACCCCGTTATATACTTTTGTACAATCTTATTTCATTTACAAATTATTCGATAGATAAATCTGAAAAAAATGCAATTAATCTCTGAATGTAAAAACCGATTCAACACCACTACTATAATGGCTAAATTTGACAACGTGATAAAGCCGGAGTGTAACGCAGGAACCAAACACACACAACACATCCTCTCACTACGGGAGCAGAAGCAACACGGCCATATGTGTAACTAAAGAGTATGTGTGCAACTCATGAACCTTACGTGCTCGAACAATTCAAATTAAAGATTCGGAATCAGCATACTCGATTTAGTATAAATCACAAGCTAATACCCCAAGTAACAAAATCATTGTTGACTAGTGAAATGAGCCAGACAGTTTGGAGCAATAACAGTCTTTTGAACAATCTTCAGGTTTTGATAAACACATCTTTTTCCATTTTATTTTTACATTTGCTTTGCCATCTCTAGTTTAGATCGTAGTTGATTTATTACTGATACCTTCTGATGATCCATTGTTATCGTCGTAAAATTAAGTAACAAATGGTGCTACTTTTCAAAATTAAATTATTTCATAAGCATTGCAAGTTCCCTAAGGTTCCGAGCGTAGTGCTGTCAATGGCAACTACATAAAATAATAAGAGAAATATGTAAATCATTATTGTGCCTTCAGTTCCCGTTCTTTTAGTAGCCGTAAGGTATTTTATAAATTCTTTTTAGATACAAACATGTTTGTGGGGCAAGACAAATATCCATACCGTCCTCCGGTGCGTCGTAAAAGGTGACTAAACTCGAATGATGCTTGTATGTGTGTGAGGCAGGAAGAATTCCCATCGACCTCCGGCGAGTATCATAAAAAAACCCTACTAAACCCGGAAAGCCACGCCAACGACTGTGTTATCCTACGAGTGCAATACTGTTAGTATCAACCTTCCCTGGTGTATGGGGATAGTCTTTACTGGCTGTAAAGCGGGGTTAGAGTATAAGCAATACATGGATTCACAGTTTTGGAGAATGTATTCTCCAGAGATAGTTTGAAACGAGTTACGTCCGAAATTACCTAGTTAGTTAGTAGATAGTTGTAGAGAGGGCTCAATATGATTATTATTTGGAGGTTGAAAATAAAGGTGCTGAAAGTTTAATTACGTAAACGCTCGATATAACGAACTATATGGGGCGGGGGATAGTTCGTTAAACCCGATGGGCGTTAAAAGCAATGGAAATAACGAACCAAGTTCGTTATCGATATGTAATACGTATGTAATTACTAATAAAGTTAAGTGGACTACACAACATAGTATTGATACGAACCTTGCACTATAGGAGACATGTGACACACCAACCCTCACTCAGGCTGGTCGTAACGCTTGCATTTTAAACCCGATGGAGTTCGGCCAGGAAATTTGGTTCGTTATATTGAGGTTCGTTATATCGAGGGTTTACTGTATAGCAACTTGCGTCATACCCCAAGTTCCTTCGTTTGTAAAAGAGGTTGATGCAGGTCGCAAATTCAACGATTGAAAGTTTGAAATTAGGGGAGAGGAGGGTTTTTTTTATAATTAGCTTCGATAAAGATAATGGATTTGAAAGGTCGTTACAAGAGAAACTGTTTGCTCCAACGTTAAAATATTTGACGATATAGGGAATACCACGACAAAACAATAACTGTAAACCTTTGCTCCACTCAACACGATCTTAAATCGACTTACCGTTAATACACACAATATTAAAAATACGTAATAGTCAAAATTGCAAAGGCGAGATAAAGCTAAAGAGGAAAAGTATTTTGAAGGAGACGCTGACGCTTGTCCTCTCTCTGCCAAGGAGTTTTCGGTGCATCCCGAAAGCGAGTGTGCTGACCCAATAAAATTCCTTAGCTGAAAAGGCCCCATACACTCCAAAACCCACCAAAGGAAGGGGAGGCCTAAGATGGAGGGAACTCCAACCAATAGTCTTATGTTTCAAAATGTGTACCCAACTACTCTCGTAGCCTACGTTCACCCTCAGGTAGTAATGGAGGTGGGGTGGGAGGCGGGCGGTGGAGTAAAAGAATCTCACAAGGGCGTTTTAAAATGTAGTATGTAGTAAAATCCAACAGAGATATACAAGTATACTCAATGTCCTAAAATGATCAGCAAACCAGTAAACTAGAGCCGCCGGCGACAGAGCGATCCGGTAGACAGACAAAGGAGAGAGAGGGGAAAATTCACATGCTGAAAATATTTTTCTGTGAACGGGGGAGTGGTAAAAAAATTGTACGAGTTTTACCACCGATCTGCACTCATTTAAGATACTTTGTATTATTCAGTGAACCTACTGATTAACGTGGGAACAAACGAGATGTATGTGGAATGTAATGTGGAAAAGAGCGAAGTGGTGATCAATGTCTTTAAATCTTTGAGTTTGGAGATGCTCGCTCTGAGAGAAACAAGGAAGAGAATCAAGATTTTGTGTGTGATGGAGTGAATTGAGCGCGATCAGGTGTGGATCAGGATGGCGCGAGAAAAGAGAGAGTGGCAGTGCTTTTGAGTGAGGAGTGGCATCTTGCAATGGTTGGATACGAATGTGTGAGCTCGATAATTACGCGGATGTTGAGATTTGCTAGGTAGCAATGTTTCTGTGGTTGTAGTTTATGAACCCTGAAACTATAGAAGTGAGGCTGAGAAAGAGATGTTATGGAAGGACTTTGGGCGACTGGGGGTGGGAATGGTTATCAGTTGATGGCTGTATGAAATATGAATGTGGCAGAATGAGAGAGGAGATAACTGGAGCTTTTGCTACACATGGAGATGGTGTTCGAGTTCTGCTCTGAAAGAAACATGTGTAGCAAAAACATTTTGGGCAAAGATGTACATAAATACATGAGTTGAGCAAAGGAGAGGGAAGAAAAGGGATGAGTGAGCTGTGCCAAGTAAGAAAGAATATGTGGGATCTGTTTAATGTATAAGATGTATGAGTATGGAACTTCTGACCACATGATTTTACTGTGTAAGGTTAAATTGGTTTGTGCATGGATGAGAAGAAGCGAGTAGAGGAGAAAGGGAGAATCAGAAGGGAAAGGTTATTGAATAAGAAAGAAAAGGCAAAGTACGAGGGAATGTTTGGGTGGAGGAGAGGACATGAGTGCGAGCATGAGTATAGAGAAAATGTGGAACAAATTTAAGGATGTGATAATAGGTAGTGAAATGGCTGTGTGTGAAGTGGAAATTAGAAGCAGATGAGAGCGAGTATCAGGGTGTGCGAAGGGAAAGGAGAGCACGTAAAAGGAAGGTTGGCACGCGAATGTGTCGTTAAGTGAGGTATTCGAAGAGGATGTTTTTGAAATGGTGTGCGATGTATGCATAGAGTAGGGTTGTGAGGAGGCGAGCTGGGGACCTTCTGCCTAGAGATGAACCCATAATAGACAAGATGATAGAGCACATAGCACCTCATCTCTAAGATGGACCTTTGGCGTGGGTAGAATGATCAGTAACCAACCTTGTGCTTAAGGGTGTTAGTAGTTTTAGGTCGCGTTAATCAAGCTAGCCCCACTTTGCGAAACTAGTAGATGTAGATAGGTCCGCAAAAGGACAAATTAGCGTCCTAGTTGAAGTGGCGCAGGACGGAGGACAGTGAGCTCAAAAGCAGGAGAATGTCTGGCCATCGTAGAAGGTACGAGACCGAATACGAGAGGGGTTCCTTCCAAAAGCACAGAACCCATGACCGCATATGATCAATAACGAAAAAGACTACTTCTCTAGAGACAAGAGCACTTAAATAATAAATTTAGAAGTTGGCTATGAACTGAACATAGCTGAGGTCATAATTTATTTAATTAAGACAATGTTCAAAGAAAATTTTACCCGAAACTCTAGTGTTACTAAACTTCTAAAGGCAAAAAGTCGATTTCAAATTCATAAAGTTTCAATGGTATTTATAAACCTCACATTAATCGTTATTCAAGCGACACACGTGTTTTTCAGCAAAGCAAAATGCATAAATATATTACACTGCGTTTCAGGTATATCGATACCAGAGCTGGGCACCTCCGCCAATTAGTCCGCAATTGCAGAAGTTCAATTTCAATTGCGGAATTGCATTTGCGGCAAAATGGTCACAAATTTGCGGTATTACTACTGCAAACTTCCGCTAACACATAGAAGCCAGCCCGGTGACTCCCGAACCGCCATTGATTTCGCCTGTGTTGACATGCAGTGGCTGGTAATTTTTTGCGTGACGAGCGCGTCAGTCAGGAAGATAGGGTTGCCAGTTACCATATAGGCCCTCACTCAGTCTGACTGAGTCAGTCTCGGCCCTCACACAAGCTACGAGTGTTCTCACGTCTCAACTTCTCAGTGTTTTACTCCAACTACCCACACTGCGTGTACGTTAGTTCGTTAATTACTGACCATGCTGAAGTACCTAAAGAAATCTAGCTGTGATTCTAGTGTAGATAGTGGGTCTACAGAACCTACAACAAGCCAAGCTTGTGATGCCCCATCCACCAGCCATATCACCATGGAAGAGCAAGTCGGCGATGACGATGTGACAACGGAAGAATCGGAAGAGGATTTGAGCCACCCCTGGCCTCACTTGAAATCGTTTTATTCCCCAGTAATTTCCAAGAAAGGAGTGATGGAGAAGGAGAAAGAAGTGTTCAAGGGCATCATAATTTGCAAAGTCTGGAAAGAAAAGGTCGCCTACACCACATACAGCACCTTCACTATAAAGAGTCATTATGAGCCCGTAAGTAATATTAACCTTTCATTTACTGTTATTTTTTTTTACTTATTGTGGGGGTGTACAGAATAGTGATAGTAAATAATAACAATAATGATAATGTTAATTATGTAACAATGTGTGTACGTTGGTGTCATGACCATGACTGGAAGATGCTTGACTGGTACATGAAAAATAGTGTCTGGGTTCCAGCAATTTCAAGAGCATAATTTCAAGGAGGCCTATGTGTCATTTCCCGAAATGACAAAAATCAATCAAAAATAGAAATCATGAACTCGATCAAACCAGTAATGGAAGACCATGGAAGCTAGCCGTAACATTACCAAGGGTTTCAAAGACAGGTTCTCAGCCCTTTTCAGTGAAGTTGACTTGCTCATGGCGACTGCCATCCACCCCTCTTTCACGTTTCCTGTAGTCCGCCTCCTTAACCCTAGCAGGCTGATGTAGTAAAGATAAGGCTAATGGAAGAAGTTAAGGAGCGGGCTATTGCCACGGAAACCGGGGCCAGTGATAGGAGCAGTGCAGAGGAGAAGGATGAAGAGGAGGATTTCTTCAAGGAGCTACAGATGAAAGTCGTTGGGTCGAGCAGCCATACCCACCTCTCCAACAAGCTGGTGAAGGAGTATGAGAGTTGGTGCTCTGAAGCCCCAAAGGCTACCAGTCTAGAGATAGGTATGTTACCAAACCTCCGTCGCTCCGCCTGGGTTGATGTTTTCCCAGGGATCTGATATTCATAAACCTAAGAGGACCAGCCTAACATCGGAAAACTTTGAACGGTTGGTGTTTATAAAGGGCAATATGGATTTTGCTGAAGCCACTAAGCCCATTGTCAGAAGATGAATAAATGACTTGTTTCGGTCATAACTTGTTGAATTTAAGTTATTAGTTTAATATACTATAAAGTATGAACTCTAGTGTGTAATTATTCATAAAGTAATAAATTGATAGAATTACTAGTTTTTTTCTCTTTTTCACTCTCTTTTGTGTTATTTATTTTTCAGATTTTTTCTTTAATATCCAGACCCCAATATTTCTCAACTTCCAGCGTGTGGCATCGGGAGATACGAGTAGGTCTACGACATGAGCCTCTCATCACGGGTGACACTATTAAAATCGTCTGCGATAACAAGGGGCGAGGGACTCCACCATAATACGCTCATACGACTACCGGAACTTTAGGCCAAAAATAAATGCGATTGCGGATTTGCGTTTGCGATTTAAAATAAATCTTAAAATATGCGGACTTTTCGATTGCGGCTGTTATGAAATGAGTTTGCGGATTTGTGATAGCGGAAATTCAAATTCGTTTGCGATGATCAGCACTGATCGATACAAAGTTCAAAGCGTGTCAATGAGCTAATGACCGCACCGATGTAGGATAATAGACCTTGGACACGCGTAGTAAGAGTTTAGCTTTCATGCGGGTAACAGTATACGCGCTTTCTTCTGAGAATGCCAGCTGAAATCGATAAACAGTACGCCATAGTCACGGCCCTCCGTGCCGTGATTTTTTTTAAACTACCCAATGAACCTGAAATCGCTAAACAGTACGCCATAGTCGCGGCCCTCCGTGCCGTGATTTTTTTTAAACTACCCAATGAACCTGAAATCGCTAAACAGTACGCCATAGTCGTGGCCCTCCGTGCCGTGATTTTTTTTAAACTACCCAATGAACCTGAAATCGATAAACAGTACGCCATAGTCGCGGCCCTCCGTGCCGTGATTTTTTTTAAACTACCCAATGAACCTGAAATCGCTAAACAGTACGCCATAGTCGCGGCCCTCCGTGCCGTGAATTTTTTTAAACTAACCAAGGAACCTGAAATCGCTAAACAGTACACCATAATCGCGGCCCTTCGCGCCGTGAATTTTTTTTTTAAAACTACCCAAGGAACCTCGTTTATGAAGTGAAACGACAGTATGACGAGTCTGAGAATAATAACAAAGTGTCTACGGTCACTCACAGCAAATTTCACACCTCTTTGATGGTTCTGGGTGCGATCAGCAGCGTGGGCAACGTTATATGCCTCCTCCTCACATCTCCACCCAGACCCTCAAGGTCAATGCGGACGTTTACATTGAGGAGCTGGAGACTGTAGTTAAGCATTGATTGGATGGACCAAGTAGCCGCGGGAAGGCTTTACGTTTTCCAGCAGAACTGAACACACCACACTCATCTGCCAAACTTATAAAGACCATTGTGAATTGGAATCGGGTTGAACTAATAGTGTAATGGCAAGAGAGTTATTATTCACTTAAAACTAAAAGGCCAGGGCCAACGTGGGTATCCAACCAGGAAATTTGTAACGAGGGGTTCACAAGAGACGTGAAGAAGAGAGAAGTAAAAACATGTGGAATGTATAGACATCGAGTAACCAAAGGAGGAGACTTTGGGGTGTACTCGTGATCTGGAGGGTGCACGCTTTGCATTACAATTGTAAGATTAGCGGGGGTTGGGGCCCAGCAGCGTGCACACCTGGCCCCAATGCCTGCAGGTGGATATGCAGCTATATATATATCTTCCACACATTCATTCGCTCCAGCCCGCAAGAGAGTATTACTATTAGATAGTGCAGTGCTACAAATGAAACCAAGAAGAATGCACCCCCCCCCGCCATATTACCCGCAGTTGTAAACCCCACTCCCTCAGACCCCAGTGCCTCCTGGAGGACCTGCGGCTATATATCTCCCACTATTTTCACAACCTCGTTGTTATTGCGCCTGAAATACGAGGAGCAAAAAAACACTTCATCCCCGACACTTTCTTCACAGATCTCTCCTTAGAGACTTTCTGACCGATGCCCTCGTTGGCTTACTTTTCTTAGTTTTAAGTAACTAACATGTTTGTCTTAGTGACACCGGACTTTCCCTTTTGGGTTAAATGTTGAGAGTGAAGGTGGAGTTATACAGAACAAAACCAATCACTACCAAAACATCCAAAATGGAGACTAGCAATCCCGTGAAATGATAAAAAATGTAAACAAATTAAAAAAACAAAAGAAAATAATTCCAAGTCTCTACAAACAAAATCGTCCTCCCACCCCCCCAACACCCACCTTGAATCTTGTTGCGTACAAACTAGATGGCGAGATGATGAAATCTAAGCGATCCCGCGTCTCGTGAGGGACAAATAGGTTCACTGACCTCCCCCATTTCCTTATTTCCCCATTCCTCAGTCTGGCGTCTTCGAGGAACTCCATTATGATCCTCGAGCCTCTGACTGACTCTTCTAACAATAAACCAAATTGATCTCCAAGTATTTATTTTTTCATGCCTCCCCAAACTGCCGCGACTGGTTCTCATCATCTGAAGAATAGATAAACCACTACCTAGTCCCGGTCGCCAATGCATAATAAATTGATAAAACATCCCGATAGAAATTAGTCTAAGTCAAAGTTGAATATTTTTTACTCGTCGTATACGATTTGGATCGAACTCCTTGGTAAATTTACGTGTTTCAAACGTAACCAAAAAGGGCGTACAAACCCACATAGGGAAATTTTGAAGTGCGGTATGATTACTGGAACTTAAAACCTTTTATTATTCTCGTTTTAATATTCGTCTGCACGAAAGGAACCCGCTCTCTAGAGTTGTACGTCCCCACGCTACCTAACTTTTCACTTGCCCTACCTAACCTTACCACTACCTTCACAAGCCTATTTTTAAAACTTTCTGTTTGAGATGGCATACTTGGTTTACATAACCTTGTAAATCAAGATGGGAGAAACAAGACGAGAGGACAAAGGAAGATATAAAACATCAGTACTCAAAAAGAGGTAGTTGTGATATAGTAGTGCAAACCAAATAACAGAACCAGGAGGGAACATTTTCCGTCTCCCGAAACAAATTCGTACAAAGAGGAAGGGCGTTTTTTTTTTGTGTGGGACCCATCTTCGGTGTAGCGATGTCCATGCCCTGCCACGTATGTGGGTGTGTGATTATTATTTGATTGCAAATCGAAGCAGTCAAACTGTGAAATTGCAATGAGTGGTGGAGGACATAAAAAATAAGAGATTTATCGAAGCATCAAAGATGGGAGTGGAGAGGGATTAGCCGTTTATCATGAGCAAAAAGTTTGGAAAAATCTTCGTAACGAAAGTAATTAAGTTCTGAAGATAAAATAGGCAAAGGTGGGCGGCAAGTATTTCTACTTTCGAATTTAAAGGGAAATGGTAATGAAGACGTATCCCGCAAACAGTTTTTAAAGAAAGATCTGTAAAGAGTAGTGAAGATAGAGAAAGTGAAAATGTGTGGAAGCTATATAGCCTCAGATCCTTTCCGGGCTTTACGGACGGGAGAGGAAACTGCGGGGGTCTTGGGGCCAGGATATCACCTTGTGGGTTAGGGTCGTAGAAACTAGAGGGGTGAGGCGTTCTATTACACATGTCCTCATTTCGTAATGAATGCACGGGAGACTAAAGATGATGATGGGGAGACAGGTTGAGAAATGGGGGACTATGCAACCCTTTTCTCCCCTGACTCCATGCTGAGGTTCTCGCTAAACTGATTTTTCCAGAAATTCACATGTGATTACGTCTCTCATCGCACGCCCCTACAATGAAACCCCTTAAGGGTCTTCTCGAATAGTTTGAACAAATTCACTGCTTCCCAATTCAATAGGGTCTGAATTTCTACAAATACTGACGATGATCAAATGAAACAGAGGCCTCTATTGTTGACCAGAATCGCAAGGACGCAAACAAAACCGTCTTTAAACAAGTGGATGGGTAATGAAGCCAGAGGTAAACGTGCTTCGTAGCGAGAGAAATGTCCGTTATAAATTTTAACCATGTCAACTTTTGAATGCCGGTAATCATTGAGCTGCAAACATCTTTACATATCCATTTAAACCCAGGAGGGCTTGCATTTAATTACTCAACTCTATAACACTTTCTTTTCTCGAGTCTTCATTCCATCTCCTGATTTATTTCATTCTAATTCAGTTCTCATACATCCCCGTATAGACCCCAATGATATTTACTACAAAGATAGTTCACAAAGGCGGCTGGAGATATTTCGCGCAGATTTAGATTTACTGGGCCAAGAAAACTTGCGAATGACGGGGGCAGGAATAGTAATAAGAAAAGGAGGGAAGGAGACAATCTAAAAATAAATATATAAAATAGTAAGAAAATACACAAAGTGACAAACGATGATTGTGTATCTGATCGAAGTGATCAGCGAACTCCAAAATTTATCCTGTCATCATTAGATGACTTTCACGCCAAAGTACCGGGTTCGATTCCTGCGAGAGTGGACCTAAACAATCTTTATGGTGAGTAGACATAGGAAGCTATGCTCCATCCAAACAGAGACATGCAATAGGTAAATAGAAAAACCAGTTACTTACTGAAGTACCTATATTTGTACATTTAAAGAATTAAATCTATTTTGAATAAAGTACATTATCAATATTGTCATTTCCAGGGTTGTCCAAAGAAAAAAAAAAGAATTTGGGAAGGCCCAATAAAACCCAGGGTTTTGTTTTTGTTTTGTTGTTTTTTTTGGGGGGGGGAACATACACTACAAGCATTAGAGTAACATAGAAAAGAATACCTATCTCTATTTTTATAATATTAATAATTAATTAGTTTAATAATTATATTAAGGTAAGAACAGATCACAGTAACAGATCACTGATCAAGAATCGTGGGTACCCATGATAGCCATAACCTGGAGAAGGAGAGGAATCATGAGTCAGTATCAGAGAAATAATCTTAATTTCATGCATATTTTGTTAAAATTATAACAAAAATATGCATTTTGAATAAAATAATGATAAGTAGCGGTCATTTTTTATAAAAAAGTTTAATTTTGGTAAAAAAAACTGGTTCTATTGTTTTTTTTTAAATCTCAGTTTTTTCAAAAAACAAACACTTCCAGCCTTAGAATAACATAAAAAAAGAATAGCTATCTCTATTTTTATAATAATAATTAATTATTTAAATAATTATATTAAGGTAAGAACAGATGACTGATCGAGAATTGTGGGTACCCTGATAGTATAACCTGTAGAAGAAGAGATGAATTATGAATCAGTATCAGAAAATAATCTTAATTTGATACATATTTGTTGAAATTATAAACATAAATATGCATTTTGAATAAAATAATAAGTAGCATTCTTTCTTGAAAAAAAGTGTAATTCGGAAAATTTCACTTGAAAAAGCCACCCCCCAAAAAAAAACGGGAATAAAACCCGGGTTTTTTTTATTTTTCAACCCTGGTCATTCCCTTTAGCAGATTTTAAAGCTGCAACTCGCCTCGGTATGGAATTAATAAATTATGAGATTTCAGCTTTTGGCATTTCGGATCATGTTTGGCGTATGACAAGGGTTAGCAGAGGTGAGCTTCCAGGCAAACTGTCCTTTTTTTTATTAACACCAGAGTGTCCGGAAAATATTAAACAAAGGAGCGGAAGAACTAATTTTTCCAGATTCTGTCCGATTTAGGGCATTGATAATTCTAATTAGGTTTCGTAGGTCAAGGGAGGTTACTAATGATTAAAAGAGTAAAATTAGAATAAAAAGTTTATGAATACATTATAACTGAAATAGCCGAAAAAAAATAATAATTTCCATATCAGGAAATTCGGCCAAATCCAGTTAACGTTTAGATCAGTCTTAAAATATGAAAATACCAGGCAATGGCTTCGCCACGCTTGCGATTCGCTACCAAGATTAAAATTTAAAATCTAAAAAAAAAGCAGCCATGATTAAATTTGTATAAATTTTCTGAACCGCCAATTATAATAATTTTAAAAGGGATCTCTAAACTAAATTTTCCCCCTTTCAAGAAATCACGTTGCTAAAATATAGTTATAGATAAAATAAAAAAGCAGCCATACTTAAATTTTAATAAATTTTCTGAACTTCACCAATTGTAATGTATTTTCTTTTAAAACATTATAAAAGAGCATTGGATAATCCTATTTATTTTTTCTGAACTAAACTATTTTGTTTTTTCAAACTCTAAAGAAATTCTTAGAAATTACTTTGATAAAAATTTAAAATATACTTAAGTCATAACCAAACTAAGATGAAATTATCATTCAAATACTCCCAAAAATCACGTTCTTAAATTATAGAGTTAGTGATGATGATGACTACGCAGGAAAATCATTAGGAACTTGTGAAAATTACCTTTTATTCATAATGCATTCCATTTAATCAACACAATATTTCTGTGGATATTTTTTTCTTTCGTTAAAAATGTGCAAAATAAGGATAATAATCGAACACTCACTCAGACTTTAGATACAATCTTGCGTAAAAAATCACATGCTCAAAAGATTTCAATGTTCCTCCTCTTTAAGGGTAAAATGTACAAGCCAAATCCTATGGATTAAGCAAATGAACCGAGCCTCCAGTTCTGTGGGTGGATGGGAAGTTGTTCACTGTCCATGCTCCCCGCAACAGACAAAATGATCGTGATTAGGAACAAAATAAAAATGAGAATCCAGTTGAACAGCGGACATCTTTCAGGAGACACAAGGAAGATAGGGCGATGGTGTGGGCGGGGTCAACATAAACATGCCAAAAAAACACCATCTCCATTGAAGAGTGGGTAAAGATCAATAAACGTTTATTTGAACATTCGGAAAGATAGACACCCTCTGAATGGATGCCACCATAGTAAATGGCGTATTTAACCCGTGCACAAGATGAAGCAACCCCACACACCATAAAAAGTTCACGAGTGGTGACACAAATTTTAAGTGGTTTTGGTCAAAAAGGAACTTTGGCCTCACTGTTCGCCATATTTGAACCCAGTGGACTTTGTAGTGTGGTCGATGCTGCATAACTATTCAGCCGATTCTAACGAAATTTGAAACCCTTATGTTGTTTTACATTCTCTTTCGAATGATATAATTGCCAAAGTCTTCGTAATGTTAGCCCTGGAATTATTTTGACTTGGCAATAACATAACTATTTGGCGGATACTCTGCTAGACTAGACTATAATATGCTATAATCTGCTAGGCAAGCCTATGCTAGGGTATTATAGGTTAGGATATACTATGCTAATCTATAGTGTATAAGGGTAAGATATACTATGCTAATTTAGGCTATAAAATGCCATGCTAGGATAGCATATAGAATGTTAGGGTAGACTAATAAGCTATGCTTGACTAGAGTATAATAGGATAGTATAGGCTATACTTGCCTAGGATAGTTAATGCTAGGCTAGGTTATACTATGCTAAGCTATACTAGGTTATGCTAGGATAGGCTAGGGAGGGCTATGCTAGGTAATACTATGTTAGGCTACGATAGGCTAGCAAACCAAGGCTTTAATAGGATAAGCTATGCAAGGTTATTCTAATCTAGCGTGTGGTATTCTATATTAGTCTAGGATATACTAGGTTAGGCTATAATATGATACGCTTAGCTATATTATGTTAGGTGTGGTCATAAATCAGAATAAGTGAGGGCATGCGACTTTTTGGTCAGCAGACCTTGTTAGTTACCTACATCATCTTTTAGCATATATTATATATATTTTTTCTTTCGTTTTAGTCTTATGTAATATTGCATTGTGTTCTGAAAATAAATATGTCTATACTTCGCGTTTCCTCCACCCTCTATATCCTATAAAGGTATTATACAGGTTGGTCCATTTTTTTATAAAACAATCTGGCAACACTGGGTCAATATGACATTTAGCAATTCTGAACGCGTTTCTGGTTTTAGGGTCTTTTTTTTGTAAAGTCTTTAATAGTATTCTCCACACATGTTCGATTATCGGATTCGTGTTAAGGGACTGAATCAGCCAAGGATGTAGTCTGATGCCGCTTTAGTCTTCTTGGCAGTATGATAGGAAGCCCCAACTTTTCCGAACAACTTTCTTTTTTTAAGCTGACCATTTAAACACACTGGAAGAAATCCCTCTTTAAGAATCGAAATGCATTTTTCCGATTTGATATTGCCAACACACTCAACTAACACTAATCTTCCATCATTCCAAATTGCACACCATAACAGAAAAGCCATTATGTTTTCAACGTTAGTTGTAACCTGTCTATGTAAAATTCCTGTGGGGGTAATTTCCTAACCCATACCCGTACACTGTCTGAAAATTGAGCAAACTTTGATTCGTCAGAAGAAATTATGCTGTGTCGAAATTCCAAAGGCTTGTTTGTGCTTGTCATCTATTTCTTCAGCCCACTCATTCCTCTTCTTAATGTAATATTGGTCATATTTATGATAAGCCTCCTCCCGGCTACACGTCTATAATATTCAACAGAATGCAAGTAATTAATTCACTTCTGTTATTGGTTGATTTTGAATCTCTGCCACTTCAGAAGCTTTGAACTGAGCGAGGGTTGTTCTCAACGGATCTTCGAACAGCACGAAGACATCTTTCAGGCCGGCCAAGGACGACCAGGTCATGACCCCGGTGATGTTTCACCTTGTTCTTTAAATTGGATAAAATTCTGCTAACAGAGGAAAGGGGTATTCCAAGCTTCTTAGCAATTTGTCTTTGGGACAGTCCATCCTCATAATCACCAACAATCCATTTTCTTTAAAAAATCTTAAACTTCCTTAGCTAATTTTTTTTTCTTTCTAGCCATGTTTAATAATTGCCATTTTAAACTCCTTAAGGTCACGAAGGGCTAGTTCTTTGTTCTCTAGTTGGTTACAAAATAGAATTACCGCTCTACCCCCCTCCCATATCTAACGATTATTCTTTTTAGCGCTAATGTGGCGACTGCCTACTCGGGCATAAGTGACCGTAATATTCCAACGGGGACCGGCTCTTGTCAGCAACTGTCATTTTGATCTTTATGTGATTTTCGATTCCGGTAAACGAAGCAACAGCGCCAACCACGGGTGCACAATTACCATACATCGACCCGCAACACTCACAAATCCGGTAAACAAGTCCGATGGATTTGAGACCAAACGGAGTGGGGAAGGGGGGGGGGCGAAGCTTGTGCGTACGACTCGTTGAATGCGCTTTATTAACGGATGGGCAACAACGCTGACTTTGTTGCATCACAAAAAATGCATGCTCAACTGTATGTATGTTAATTAAACATGTAGGTTTATATACATAAGTGTAAGTAAAGCTAAGACACCCACCTACTCTGCTTCAATGTAACAAACCATTCAGGAAGAGGATGACAATTAATCAGGGAATAATTGAAAGATTTGTCATCATTCAGTACAGTATCGTAAAATTAACAAAACTTGCCCATTTCAGCACCTTTTGGATTAAAAAAAAAATGCCTTAGGCAATCATGACCAAAAAGACGCGAACTAAAGTAGTCATCTACGATAGTCTTTGAAAAAAAAGATCCTAAAAAAATAATGAAATTAGGGGAAGTGAAAATGTAGGGAAAGTACATAACTATAAGAGCTACACTAGAAGAGGCAATAAGGAGCTTTTTACTTAATATTATAATCGTAATTAAATATTTTCTTCATTTTTAAAAATTAATTCGGGGTATACAGGGTTAACTAAACAGCGTCAAACGGATGAAATTGATATACAACAGTCACTCAATGCAGTTAGGGAAGGAGCGGGATAGAGTGAGGAACACTCCTGAACTTGCCACCGTCGCGTGACGAAGGAAGGGGAGAAGGAAGGGGAAGTAACCGTTGAATGAAACGATTTGGGAGCAGGTTTTGGCCACTGAATGCTTACGTCATCAAAAAATGCCTCCCTCGCTCACCGAACCAAAGCGTTTGGGCTTTGTTTAATTTTAGCGACACTGACAATGAATGGGTGTTAAAGCGCGGCAATGCAGTATAATAACAAAAAAAACAAATCAAAACACGAGTAGAGACAAGAGATGAAATTTGAAAGTAGTAGAAAGAATAGTCGGCCTAAAGCCAACTCGGGCTGGCCAGGACCCTGACCGAATACACTAACGTCGTTCAACCCATTCATCGAATCATTACGTGCAAGAGAGCGCGTCCCCCGGCTAACCTCTCCATCACGAAGGAACGCGGCCATATTTGGTCATCTGCTTACGACACGCAGCTGACACTACGGCGGTGATCTTCTTACTTAAATAATAAACAGCTGCCCAAAACTGGCAACAAGCACGAACTTCACTCACACAACAGTCACATGGACGGAAAGCGCCGAGGATGAAAAGTTGGGCGCTGCTTTGATGGGGCCCTTATAGGAGCTGCCCGAGGGTATTATTTCACACAACCCCACCCCACCCCTCCCCAAACGGCGGACCAGAAGCGGGGAGGGAGATATAAGCATGTAAAATAAATCATTTTACAAACTAGGTTTGTTTACAAAAGGAGAGTGAGTCACAAAGTCCTCGTTTTTAAAGGGTAATTAAATTTCAGTTACAATTTGCTCAATGCCGAGATCTAATAATCACGATACAATCATTTCAGCTACCCATGGAGCTTGTGTTGACTGACCATCGATCTATCATTAAATGGCACACAACTGAAATTAAGACCGGTTTTATTTATTACACCGAGAATGCAACCATATATGGTGTTGATAAAGGATATAAGATAGCAGTAGACGACTATTGCTGAGGTGCTCTCTTATTCCCTAAGGAGGACCACACATACAATTCCAGGAATATTCAAAAGCTACAAATAGTAATCGGGAATTTCATTGCGCCATCCCTCGTACGGCCTCAACAGATGGAGCTCCCTTATCAAACGACTTTTACTGATAGTGTTCTATCGACTGAAAAGGCAATCACTTTCGATGGTTTCTCATTTAATTATGAATGTTCTGCGTGCTAACTATTCGACAAGTCGCCTTGTAGAGACGGTTTATAGCACCTCGTTCCTACAAGATTAATAATAGGGAAGTCTCCTATCCACCCTAAGTTCTTTGTCACTCTACAATTAAACTTAGGCAGCTGTTAGGACTTACAAAGGCAATTTCCAATTATTGTGAATACTGTTGTTGAACTTATTTCTATTAAAAAGATGAACTCTCATTTCCCCCAAAAAATACAAATAAAACAACACCAACTTCCCGGAGTACATGACCAACTTAAGTCATTGCTAAAGCTAGCTGGTAGATCAATACTTTTTTTTTTAATCCCAAAGTAGCCCTTAAGCGTATAATGAATTGGCGCGAACCCTTCCTTCCGCCCGCTGAACTGACATTCCGTCATTAAAATAACCCACCCGTCGTCGCCCATAAATGGCGAGGGAAATAGGAAGCGGCTCTCAAAGAGCAGGGAAGCTGTACTATTTTCAATTACCCATCCCTGTGTTCACTTTTCGAGCAGCTGAACAGCCCCCCACCCCCCAAAAAAATCGGAATAGGCCTAAATTAGTTGGCGGAGGGTAAAGCCGCTTTCATAACCCAGATTGAAATAGGGCTCCGCACAGGATCCCTCTAACCATAAGTGTCATCATTCAAGGTCATCCGTAAGCGCGCGAACGTAGAGGCGATCAACCTTACGTTTCCTCTTTCTACAACACTGTCAAGCGGTAGAATGAACCCGCTTCCTGGTGTCTCGCCCAGAGAAGGAGGGGGGGGATATCAGCAAATCAAGTTATATAATTAACAAAAAAGTATTTGCCTTTTCTTAAGCTCCCAAAAGTAAAATGAACGCGGTCACATATAATGTGCATTGTTCGGGTTTCAAGGACAACATACGAGTGGGAATAAATTTCGTGTCTGGTACCTTTCCTAATCAAATACTTGAGAAATCTGGCCGGAATTCATTAGGACTTGTAAGTCATAAAGTGGGGCCAGCGCGCATAAACGCCACTAAAATACCCCCTCACTATCAAACACCAAGTCACCCATCATTTTTACTCGCGTGCACGCGACTCTAAGTTACTATGTCAGTCTGTAGGTTGGCGGTTGGATGGTAACAATTTTACTGTTCAACTAGTCTTTTGGCAATAACATCGTAACTATTCGGCCGATTATAACGAAATCTGAAATCCTTATGTCGTTTTATATTCTCTTTCGATTTATATAATTACCAAGGTCTTCCCTAGGTTAGTCCTGATATTATTAAAGGAAAACTAACTATGGTTCGGATTGCCCCGCTTATTGAAAGTTTTGAAGGTCATAAGTCAGTATAATTGAGAGCACGCGACTTAGGTCTGTTGACCTTGTTTTTACATTAACATTACGGTGCTGTGGTGTAGCATCTCGTCCACACAGAGTTCAGCCTAGGGCGGAAGGCCCCAAGCACTCCCCCTTATAAACCTACTCCATGCACAGTGCCCACCTCTCATATATAATATCAAAATTTTCTCTCTCAACACATCACATATTCACATTCATTGTTTGAGTGATCTTCGCACACGATGACACTCGTATACTCTCTTTCCAATACACACCAGAAAACACTCGTTCACACCATAAATCTTTCTTACCCGATACTTCCTCACCATCACCCTTCGACACACTGAAATTGTCCATTTCCACTGACCTCACTCTAGATCTTTCATTACCATACACCAACGTTAGTACCATCATAATTTCATGCAGGTTCCTTGACACATTCTACACTCAAACCCTTAGCATTCACTGGCGCTGGTAACTCATGACACGTTCTTACCGTTACTTCGTAGTCGCAATCTGCTTCTTCTGCCCACTAGCAGCACGATACATCCCACATGTTCAAGGGTACAATCATGGACTTAACTATAACACCCCACCCCATTCTCACCCCCACCTTCTTAACGAGAATAAGTGAAGGGCACCTACATTTAGCTGAAGATTATGTATGACGGATCGGTACGAACGTTATTCTTCCCTCAAGGTTCCTTTCCTTAAGACAACTAATAGGGATTCTCATCTATGTCAAAATGTACTAACTCCGACAACTACCCCCTCTACTCCTTACTTATTCTATTTATTTTGTATCATCTTGATCTTGCTTGCACATATCTGTAATCTACGCATAACCTATCTACCACGCCCAATTGTGTTCCGATGTCTGTTCTTTGATGAATAAGAGGTAGAGAGGGAAATTGCTACTCCCAGGGTTAAGTTTTTGGATTGAGGATGAAGCGACTATAGCTTTTAGGCGGTAAAAATTACCAAGTTCCTTAAACTGCGATTTAATTCTACATTTGCCAACTTTGAGACCATGCGAGCTTGGGGCAGAGTTTAGGGTTAATATGGGCTTGACATAATCCTACAGTGATTATGGTAAAAAATTATCAACTGCTTTTTTTATTTAGTAAATAATCATGCACCAATAAAGGGGTGACACAGAACCTCACATATTCTCGAGATCTACCAAGGATTTTCCATGATTTTACGGACAAGACCAAGGTGCCGTCTTAGCTAACATACCGCAAATGCATGAGCGTCACGACACACATTAATGTGAGAAAAATGAGCAATTAGGCTTCGCTTTCTGGGTACCGAACTGCATTTACCTGACCACACCCTCTTCTTGCATGAAACCCGACAGATGAACTTATGGCCCCATTTGTATGAAACGAGGCCTGTTGAAATTATGCATAAAATTTGTACATTTACTCGTATACTTGTATGGCACGCACGCCTTCAATTTTATGATACTTTTGGATCGTGTCAAGAATAGTGAACCTAATTTTACCATGTCAAAATTATTCTTGCTAAGAATAGCGAACCCAATGTTAATATCATAGAAAGGATAACTTAAACATGTTCATTTCATTAATGGAAGAAAAGATTAGGTTAGAGAGATCACTTTAATATCTAACCCCTTAATATAGCCATTTTCACCTCCTCCCCCTTATGAAGTCATTTCAACATCCTCCCACAAGCTTTGGCTCGAGCTAAGTAACATAAAAAAAGCCCCTTTGCCGACTTAATATTCTTATTCCAATTTTCTCACCCCAGCAATATATTACACGAATCCAAAGCCTTTAGTGAAGTCTTGATTTAATTAAAAAAATTCAGTTATTATTGAGGTTGTTTTTAAAGCGTTGGCATTTTCAAACAAACACAGAGCGAGTGGGTTCTCCGCAAGCAGAAGAAGAACGACAGTCTGGAAGGTTTTGTCTCTCAATATTACCATCAAGAATAGCGAAACGAAAGTATTGGGTCCGCTATATTTAAAATTATCTTCTTTTTTTCACTTTACAACGCTCATCTGGCGGCTTATCATGAACAAAGTAATTGGCACTCATTTGGCGGGAAAATAATACGAGAAAAAAAGGCGGATAGAGGAATAATGAAGATGAAATACATGCGATCAATGGAACAGCTACAATTTGAGGCCTTTCCACCTCGAAGTCTGGAAAAATATGCTTTGTAGCTTACAAAGAATACCTTTCCAGACTTCGAGGTGGATAAAGTGAACCACCACTTAAACATTACTGATATTTAACCAATTTCTGGTAGAATCCGGTGAGAAACTTGCAAGGGATATAAATAGATGCAGCTGATAACGATAGACGGAACGAATTTGAAAACAAAAACGGTTGGATTATAAGAACTGCAAATGTTTCTTTCTTAACATTTCTTGGTTGGGGCAGCCAACACTACCAGACAACCAGGTTATTCTTTTGTATTAACACGACAAAGTGTTGCTTATAAGTGTGCAAGTTAGAAGAGGGATTACGATAGTTAGTGTCTTATCCGAGTTTATTTGGACGGCGATAACGGCTCAATGAAAGTTAATGGGGCGATACGGATAGCTGAAGGACGGTACGTGAAGGTTAGCGATCCCTTTCTTCGTTGCTAGACGTGTCTCGCGAGGGAGGGAAGGTCAACCATTACTTGCCGGTGGCTACCAAGAACAGACAGGCACGAACACAAAGTTCTTAAAAAGCAATGAATATAATTACTATTATTGTCAAATTCACCTGCACAAACATTATTATTATCAATATTAGTTACAAGCGCAATATACAAGCCAATCACCACCTCTTTTTTACAGGGGGTAGACACATAAGTAGTCAGCAAAAACAACTGAAAATGCTCACCGGATTAATGAGATTTAATCAGCGATAGTTTAACAAAACCTTTAATAAAAAACAGGTGCATTGTTATAGTGGGGATTGACGTCATAGGGATGGTGACTAACCGTTCTACCCACCCACTCCAGTTTTACACTCACTTCCTCACGATTGCATTGCAAATGGTAGCTCGGAGGACTGTGTAGATGTAGATATTAAAAAAAAACCCGGCTGTAATTATCATAGGCATAATGGAGAATGAGGATGATGACATACAAGTAAAGGGAAATGTATTAATGAAGAGAAAGGAATAGTGAAAAAGATTAAACACAAACTTAGTCATTATTATTACTATCATCGTTCCCTTACCCTTTGCTTGCATTTTTATTTATCCTTCCTTTTCCCTTTATTTATTAGTCTCTGGCTTTAAGTGAGTGGAAATTCTCTCGTTAGTCACACCATCTTACTAGAGGAAAAAGTCCCTCATTTGGTCACAATAGCCTCCCTCTCCTTACATAGTAACAGGGTGTTCGGAAAATAATTACGTATTTCACCTATTAAAGGATTATTGTAAGTCAAGTAGAATTATTGGTTTTGTGAAATAAATATTTTGATAGTTTTTGTTTTAATAACCTAACATAATAATCCTTTGGTTCTAATCGCGACAGCGTTTGGTGGAACGATGAAAGACCAGTAATGCAGACATTTATTGCGAGGAACTTTAGCTTGTAAACGAAGCAGTGCATCGACAGCCCCCCCCCCCCTCATCGCGACTGGGGTCCCGAAGGATTTCACGAATAGTGCTGTAAAAAAAAATATATAATACCGAAACCAGTGAGGGGCTGCCGCAAGTGCCTAAAAGCACACCCGGGATTGTCATTTTATCTTAGTGTAAATTTCATTATTTAGTTAGGGTGATTTCTCGTCCACGGGCGAAAGCCTAATGGCACATCATAGCAGTAGTGATTGCATTATAGATGGGTATGTTAATTCAAACTTCCCTTTAAAAGGTATTTTCGAAGCATGCAGACTTTGTTATTCCGACATATATAGCAAGAGTTAATAGAACGCAATTAATCGGTTAAAAAGAGTGGAAAAATTATGGACAAATTTATGAAAACTAAAAGAGAAGTCGAATGCAGAGCTCATGCTGGCCGAGTGGATACGGCGTTGGCCTCCGAACGTCGCGGTACCGGGTTCGATTCCGAATCCCGGCATGCGCGGAAACAAACCTCAGCGCACGTAGAGATCTGCTGCTTTCTTTCCTTTGCCGTCTTCGCAGCACAACACACACTCTCTGTTCCAAGGAATCCTGCCGATGAGTATCTATATCCACGTACCTCTGACGCGGAACAGGTCCCTCTCCCCCGAGGTGACCAAGGCTTCCACCTGAACCCTGGGGCCCTCGGGCCAACCAGCGATTGTCATACTGACCTTATATAAATTTCATTATCCGGTCGGAGATCCTCCCAGTATCATGGAAGGATTGGCGCTAACTGGAAATACCTTAAAAGTAATCCTATAACGCTCAAAAGGCCCATTTCAATTACCCGACAAACCCATTAACAATAATCCCTGTATAATCTCATCTTTATTTTGCTAAGCCGCAGGAACAACAGATGTTTTAATGAGTTATGACGTAATAACGACTTCGTTGAAACTTATAAAAAAACGATGATGTCAATTACTATATATTATTTGCAGTGAAACGAATTTTTTTTTGAAGTGCCCATTTGGCGACTCGATCAAGGGCATAAGGTGTGAAAAGAAAACTCGGCATTTCAATAAATGCCATCCCTTCGTGTTTTCGCTTTGTATTATTTTCTTTAGATATAATAAAGTTATATCTTTCGTGTAGCGAATCGAGAAAATAATGATGTGCTGTGACATTATACTTCGACCCATCTCATCATGAGAATAATTATCACACATCAAGCAAGAGAGCTACAAGGCGGGCGAATGTCGAGATTATTTTCAGCGGGGATATTAGGGATTGCGGGAAAAGACCGCGCCAAGGAGTCCGCGAGGAGTGGACGACCAGACTAGCCTTTCGCTCTTCCTCGCACTCAATACATGTCAGGAATGAGGAAGCCCTCCGCGAGGCGGGACAAAGAAGATAGGAACTTAAAGTTGCGTGCCAATGCGCCGCGACTGTTCACATGGTTCTATCACTCACTGCCTCGGCGGCTTCAGGCGCTTTTTGTCGTCTTCGAATTTGTCGCACTCGCAGGACGCCCTGCTATTTGACGGAGTCCCCACCCTCTCCTCTTGCCCCTCACTGCGACGACTGCGTTATCCCCTAGACCGTTTGGTGAGCTTCGCGCAAGCTACCTGTCCAAATACAGGGAGGAATGGTATTACTACCGATTGTCCCTTGTGCCTGGCACGAGTTCGTCCACACAGACCTGTGGACTCATGGACTCTGGTGTTGGGCGAGTACTCTAGTGCTAGGAAGAGGCGGGCCTCCACACCGGGTTCACGTAATAGACCTAATAAGAAAACAGTCCACACCTGTATTTTGCATGGGAGGAGCATTCGGTAGAAAATGTTCCAACATTCTCAATTACAACAACATTTTGTCCCCAGTAGATTTTAAAAATTCTCTTGTTGAGTACTTTCAAGAATGTAATCAATCCAATGAAAACAATTATTTAACATTTTACCAGAACATCAAAGTCAGTTACTTTCACCAGGTCTCCAAAATACAAGCAATCACAGTAGAGCAGAAATTAAGTACAAAACAACTCGCTAACGACTTCGTAGAACACCGGATCATAATTGCGGACGATTTACATTTTCTATGATTATTCATTTCAACAAAGTGCGCTTTCTAAAGGTTAAACGTCCAAAGGGCATCTTCTCCTATGCCTATCAGACAAAATGATTCGCAAACTGTGCATCCAGAGTACTATATAGTTACTAGTATCAGTAAAAGGAAAACCAACAACGGCATCTACCCCCCCCCCCCAATTAAAAAAAACTTCGCAAACAAAATGAAAATGTATGGGAGATACTGATACTCTTTGGGTGCTAAGAGAAGTCGTTATTTCCCTGAACTCTGCAGATTTGGAAAGTAGTTAAGCCCAAATTTCATTTTGATGGGAGAGTGGAGTCTTTGGTCTAATTACATGGTTAGCCTATACTCTTAAGACCCACCATTTTTTTTTAGCGCCTTGATGCAAAAACCAAGACTAATTTGTTCATATAATTTCGTACTCACAAAAAAAAGTTTTTACTGTAGAAGAGACTTTCTTAACCCTGGAGCACTGAACATGGGTATAGTTTGCACGAGGCTAGTAACAGTCATGCGACTTTCTCTCCCTTCCTCCCAAGGCAGGATGCTGGGAGTATGTGTAGCTTCAGTCTAGCGAACGCTCTCATAGAGTGAGGCTACGTTGGTCCACTCTTCTGCTTGGATTTCCTACTAGATCCCTGTTTGGGTACCGTTTACCATAGTTCAGTGCTAATCATAGTAAAAAAAATACTGGGCAAACTGTACCCGAGTTCAGTGACAATAAAGTATAAAGAGAAGTGATAAATTTCTCTATTTTCAGGCTGTAATTCTTATTTTGGGTGACTAATAGTGCGAACTTGTGCCTGAAATGGCGAAAGAACAAAACCTGAGTGGGCTGGAGATTGGTGAAATTCTCTTTACTCCAAATAGTGACGACGATAATGATTTTGTTGAAACTGATGTACTTTATGACAGTTCCTCGCCGACGCAAGCAAACAAAGAGGCCTAGGCGTCTCCCCTCCCCACGCCACCACAGCTGATAAGCCTATTGCTGGCCCATCCTGCAACTCTGCTGCTGTTCTTGTACGGTACCCTGCTGTCATCAGGCTCTGAAGACCCTTATTCTGCTGCTCGCCAGCGACAACGTCGACGACGTGCAGACGATGGGGAGTTGCTAGTGACTTTTAACTCTTCACAGTCAAAAGTCGCTCGGGCTATATATGGCACACAATGCTTCAAGTAGCTGCTACTGCTACCACACCTGAAGAGTGTTTTCGCCTGTTTGTGACTGATGCCAGGGTGAATCTGATTGTGGAGTTCACCAACAAGAAGATTGATGTTGTTGCCAGGAGGTACAGGAGACAGAAGCGACTGTACAGCAAACAAGAGCTCAGCAGAGGTACGTGCCCTGCTAGGTGTCCTTATATTCAGTGCTTACAGAAAAGATAACCACCTGAATACTGAGTTGTGGTGCCCTGTGGCATGGGCTCCTTTCTACAAGGCACAAATGTCTGAGGTGCGTTTTTGCTTCCTGCTGTACTGCCTCAGGTTTGACAACATAGCCACACGGGAGCAGAGGCGGGCCACTGACAAATTCGCCCCAGACAAGGCTGTGTGGTACATGTTTATGGCCTGCTGTGAGGACAACTACACACCCCACGAAAACCTCACAGTAGATGAGCAATTGCTGGCTTTTAGGGTTAAGTGCCCTTTTAAGATGTATATCCCCAATAAACCAGGAAAATATGGGATAAAAATTATTATGGTGAACGATGTGGAAAGTAAGTACATATTGCAAGGTATTTCCTACCTAGGGAAACAGGGCACAACAGTAAGACATTGACTGCAACTCAGTCACATGTTCACCAAAGACCTCACACGCCTCTACCGCCAAACCAACATAAACATCACCATCGACAACTGGTTCACGTCAGTACCCCTCATACAGGACATGCTCAGTAAAGGGCTGACAGTGAGGGCGAACAAGGCAGAAATCGCTGAAGTAATTAGGTAGAAGGACATCCACACACCTCGCAGCTCAGCATTCCTGTTTACGAAATATATGACACTCGTTTCATATATCCCTGGGACACAGACAAGCAAGAGGAATGTGCTCCTGCTGTCATGTATGTACACACAGGCATCGGTGGATAATGCCAGTGGGAAGCCTGAGATCATTGACTTCTATAATGCAACAAAAGGAGGGGTCGACACGTTTGACCAGAATGTGTGCAACTCATAACTGCAGCAGAAAGACAAATAGGTGGCCATTGTGTGTGTTCTTTGGATGCTGAATGAGAGTATCATAAATTCGTGGATCATTTACCAGAGCAACACTGCCAGGGTAGGAGGCAGCGCCATGCAGAGGCGGAAGTACATGCACGAATATAACATTTTCATAAAGGTGCGAAAATGTCTAATTTTGCTATTATAAAGAAAAATGGTAGCAATGCTAGGATTAGGTTGGAGTTTGTTAGTCTTTTAAATTTATGTTTAGGCTAAGTTTGTGTTTTATTAAGTTAGGATTTCCTGCCGTAATGGAACCAAACAAGAAACCTATTCTAGCGAACTTGCCGTGGCATATCCTAAAGCCCTAGGCTTCAGTTCAAAATGACCATCTTTCAGATACAATGGTCATAGCGTTCTAGCTGGAATATTGGTCGTTAATTTGCAGAATTATCACAATTAAAACTGTTTAAATAACATACTAACTATTCCTAACCGTCTGCATCATAGTTAAATTAGCGTCTTAACTAAAGGTGATGCTAATCACCATCGTGGGGAATAGGTATTTATTAAATATCTGCGCACTTTTCTCCGCGGCTTATGATGTCATACTAACAGGGTTAACATCAGCAATAATAGCTCGGAAAATACTACTTTCAAGTGCCAAATAACTCGGAAACTAGTCATTTCCGGGCAAAAAAAACAACAGAAAAATCAGATAGGCCTATAGAATATATTGAAAATAAAGTTTCGAAAAAAAGAGATCAGAATTATTCATCTGTAGCATTACCAAAAATAGGAGAACGCAGACCAAATCCAAAAGGGTTGAAAAACGAATTCCTCACAATGTCTGGAACTCCAATTAACCTAGCGGATAAGGGTTGGACTTCCATGACTAGATTATCCGGGTAATTATGGATAAAAGTTGTCAACCTGTATTTGGCCTTAAATTATATGTCATCGAGTTCATTTTTAGGTGCTACAGCCAAATATGACAATCATTTGTTGTGCAAATGATTCATTTTAGAGAAAATGAGGTAACAATTTACTTTATGAAATCAGCCAGCTGAGAAATGCATTTTCTCATACTATGAAACGATGCATTTTCAAAGTTACCTACCTCATGTTTTTTTCTAAAATGAATCATTTGCTCAACAAATGATTATCAGATTTGGCTTTAGCACCTAAAAATGAACCTGATGACATAATTTAAGACCAAATACAGGTTGACGATACCTTTTATCCATAATTACCGATATCCGGTTCAATCCAGAGAGAGCGGACATATAAAAAAAATTGGCGGGTGCAACTCTACTTTCCCTTCACGCACAACATATTACGGTAATTCTATTTAGTAGAACAACTCCAAAACAATCAAAGGCGCTTTGTTATAACTATATTAAAAGAAAATATGTTATTTCGTGTATATCTTTTGCTATACACTATATAGCATTTTCACTAATTAAGGCGCGCTAATTTCTAATGACGACGAAAAATAGATTGGCAGCCATCTTGTCATTGATAGTTTTTAAGTTAGGGTAATTTGGGGGGGTTGGTTTAGTTTGTTTTTAGTTTTTGTGTGCTGGTTTTCTTGTTGTTGTGAAATATCTGAACTTTCATTCTCGCGTGAATATTATGGTTGTTTCGAAGCTGTAATTGATTTTTGTCAAAAGCACGGCCTAATCCGAAAAGATGTTTGTGAACGGTGCGGGAGTAAGACTGAATTAGATTTAACGAGAAGGATTCTTAAGTAGATGCCAGTTAAATTTGAGGATTCGAAGACAAAAAGAAATGTAACTAGTTCGAATCAATTTTTAATAACACTTAAAACTACTACCCATAACCTTCTATATTGTAGTAACTCCATCACTTAAATGGAGGAGTCGCCTTGTGGAAATTGGCATAGTTTGTTAGAATTCTACCACCCCCTGGTTATCATAGTCAAGTAGTCTCTTTAGGCAACTCTAGTTTCCACACAATTTCAATTACTACATTATTTCTTTATTTTATTTTTTTTAAAGATACACTTGTTAGGAAAACTTTTTAAGGATGTCAAACAACAGCAGCGCCTATCAAAGGTTACCAAGTTCACAGATGCAGGACCTCAGTCCTCCCGAAGCCTATCCTTTCACTGTCAAGGGCAACTCAAATTCGTGCTTTGGATTGCACGATCGGGTACAAATCGAGTCTCAAGATTATCGATGCCCTGCCCTACTCCGCAGAGCCCAGCATTTTTGATGGATGAGATTTAGGTCTAACAATCCGGTTAATCCCCAATTCGCTCTGTTCATACGCAATTTTCTGCCGTTTTACTTCCCTTCGCTAATTTTCACACTTCCAATAGCTTTGAGTCGGAGTTTTATCTTAAAAAAGAAGCTTAACGTCATCTTTCTGCTGTAGCAGGGTCTAAACAAATAGACCAGGGTGACAAAAATGACCATGGAACAAGCCTCTAATTTAAAAAACAACACGCGAACAGACTTCATACCCAATCCTCTCGCGCAAGGGGTCTAATGTAACACCACACCGGTCTCTATATTCGTAAATCTTGCTTCGGAATATATGAGCTACAAAAACTGTATTCGGCGAAGGACTCAAAAGCGTCTGTTTTGATTTTAATCTAATCTAAACATGGCGATCCGATGGTAATAATTGAGATAGCGGCTAAAGGAATCGTCCTTATCGACGATCCTAATCAATTTGTTTCGTAGAAATTAAAAGAGACCAGATAATCTATTTACAAGTCAAATTAATTTATAAATTGGTACCTGTCGAAATCTACTGACATGCAAGTTATGCAGTCATTATTACTCTTATTCGACCAGGTTTTCACCTATCCCAAAGATCGTACCGGTTACCCGCCAAATGCTCAGCTAATTCGGATGTTAGCGCAGGCCATCAGCTGTTTGCAATTTTGATACAATTGTAAATGAACACACGCCGACAGTGACCCAGATACCCTAAATGTATAGGGATGATTTCAAATATATGAATTACTTAATTTATATTTACCTGTTCCCGTATCTTCCATCTTCTCTTAATCTTTTCAAATCAGATACTTGAAGTTCGAATTTTAACTTATTCACTTCACATATTAGATTATCGCGCTCTTGTTGGGTAATTTTTAATTCTTTTTTAACCGAATCCCACTCATTTTTTAAATGCAAAATCAAACTATTTTTTTCGTCACTTGATAAGCTATGAATATTTGAAAAATCGACCAGCATATCACACTTATTCAGAGTCACCTCAGTCATTTTCGTTTCAAGCCACTCACATCCTTACACCACGGCAAGTTACGACACACTGTGACGTCACAGAGTTTGAAAATTATCTGAACCTTCCAAACTTGTGTCCGAACAGTCACAGAACGAAGATTTCTGAAAATGAAAACAAACTGGGAAAAAAAATTATTACATGTTTTTACAATCACCCTGATTAAAGGGAATCATACAATAATTATTATTCTCAGCAAAACTTTGTTATGGCGAATGATTAGCTCATTTTAAAAGAAATTACGTTGTAAAATGAAAAGTCAAAACGCCCTATCAGGCATCTATCTGAGTAAGCGAAGTACTATTTCAAAATGTTTCGCATTTACAATTTCATTGACACTACAGCTGATGTTTTTTCTTGATAAACTACCAATTTTGCTTACGTGTACCTTCGACGTGCGACCTATTCAAGTAATATAAATCCCCTTGACGAATTTATGCCACGAGGCATATAGATACACACATAAATTAAGCATCTTAGTTTACTTCTGTCGAAACACCTATAAAAGTCAACCGGTAGATGCGGATCTCAGCTAAAACGAATTAATACGAAAACTAGAATTTGGACTGAACGTTTCACAAACCAAATGAAAAATCGGCAAAGGCAAGGTATAGTTAGGTCCCCAGGGAGATTCAAATTCCTAGCTATGAATTTTGATTACCTTATTCTTTATTTGAACTCGTTCCCGGGGATTTAGAGTACCCCCTCATTTCCTTGTTTCCCGGCAGCTCTTGGCTAGAAAATTCTCCTGTAAGTTATATATTCCTTTCTTTTCTCAATTGAGGAAAGTAGCTACACCACAAATTTTTAAGTTACCATAGTCATTTTGGAATTCAAGTTCACAGTTTCTTGAACTAGATTTCTCTTTACCCTCAACGATTCAGATGCTTGATTTATTGGTGTCTTTGATTTTATGTTTGTTGCGTTGTTTGAATTTGAATGAGGGATGCTAAAGACCTTAAGAATCCTTGTACCTTAGAGAATCGCGAAAAGATAAATGTCAGATGGGAAGAGGGGTTTTTTTAAGCGAAAACGAAGGATCGAATATATAAAAGAAAGTTTTAAAAGTTAGTAAAGAAAGCGGTGATGTTATAAGAAATGAAATTGTGCGGAAAGTCTGAGTAGACTAAATAAAGACTGCTCGGATCTCGAGAGAGAGGAGAGGGGTGCAACTCTTCGAACTTGAATAATATCAAGGTAGATAGCATTTTTATTACTAAACAAAAATCAATTAATTATACAACATCTGAAAGCTAATTTAATGGCAATTTTTTGCATAGCGCTGGAATTAGCTGAAATATATTATATATAGAATTAAATGGAAGATATCTAAAATCGTCATGACGTCATGCTATGACGTAGTGCATCGCATTCATCCCAAATTGCGACAACTTTGCCCAATCCTTTAACTCCCTCCCTCCTTTACGGCGCAAACTCACTAATCTCTTAAAAGATATTTCACACGCACTAACTGTAATAATTTTCCCTAAGGACAATTGTTTCGATTTAAGGACAGACTCCCTGTTTAGATGAGGTACTGAGTTGTATATAAATTTATAAACCTCAGGTGTGAAAAGGAAAAATTATAGTTGAAGCACCATCCGCGTACTGGTTCTGTCCTCTCTAATAAAGAGAAATTCCATATTTATGATCATTCTGTTTAATGTAAGATAGATATTTCTCAATTAAAGTTTGGAATTTTAGGGTATTCCAAAGACTAACTCCCTTTGAAACTTAGAATCACTGTTCATAAAATAATTAAACCGCCCCCCTGCCTAATCGAATAATTTAATTAGTTTACATACAACCCACCGATCTTGTGACGTCACATACAAAAATCAATTCTTTAGTTCTCTGGCTTTGCTCTTCGCAAAAGGTTATCAATGATTATGTGTTAAAGCAATAAATAATTTCAAAGATCACTTCAATAACCTAATTATTGTTTTGTTGTTGTATTGGATTCGTTCAGTGTGAGCCTGCCACATTTTTTACCATTAATTCCATTTGTCCTTATCCTTAACTTTGATCGCAATTAGGAATATTTATTGGTGATAATAGTTGGTATCTGTTTTTAATTCTATTAGCTAATTTATAGAACCAGAAGATGGATAGTTTACTCGAAACGATGGTAACGATTTAAAGAACCGTTGGCTATCTTATTTTTGGCTTCGTCCTTACCCCCCCCCCTCTCTATCTTCCTCACACACACTCTCTCTCTCCCTCTCTCTCTCTCTCTCTCTCTCTCTCTATATATATATATATATATATATATATATATATATATATATATATATATATATATATTGGCCCTTTAGTGAATGAGGAGAGAGCATTAAAGCACTCAGATGCAGAAAGTGCTAACCTCCTCAACGACTACTTCTCTTCAGTGTTTACTGAAGAGTGTGGTCTCATACCCCAGCCCACGGATTCTTACTTGGAGGAAATGGACTTCACCCAAGGAGAAATAGAAAAAAAGATCACTGATCTAAAGATGAATAAGTCCCCTGGCCCAGACGGGTTTCTACCTAAAGTGTTGAAAGAAGTAAAGCGATTAAGTGTCACGACATCTGAGCACAATCTTCAACATGTCAATCCGGACCGGATGCGTTTCTAGAGACTGGCGTGAAGCGGAGGTGACTCCTATCTTCAAGAAAGGAGACCCTAGCCAGCCGTTGAACTATCGACCTATTAGCTTAACCTCAATAGTCCGTAAACTCATGGAAAGCATCATGGTGGACAAAATGACGTCATATTTAGAGTCCAACCTGCGATTGAGGAGACCCAGCACGTGTTCCGAAAGCAACGGTCATGCCTAACGAATCTTGTGGAATTCTTCAACTTCGTTTTCAGTGAGCACGACCGGGATAAGGCGGTGGGTGTTATCTACTTAGACTTTCAAAAAGCCTTCGATAAGCTACCACACCACTGCCTCCTCCGAAAAGTGTGTGCGCTGGGCATAGAAGGAAATGTAGCAAGTTGGATAGATAACTGGCTAAGTGGCAGACAACAACGGGTGGTGTTGAATGGACAGGCTTCTGAGTGGGTGGCCGTTACTAGCGGTGTTCCTTAAGGTTCTGTCCTGGGACCACTACTGTTCATTATCTACGTCAACGACATGGACGGTGACATGGTTGCGAAGATTTCTAAATTTGCCGATGATACCAAGCTTGGTATGAACGTCACAAAGGAAGGAAATACTGCCCGCCTTCAAGATGATCTTCGGAAGATTGGGGAGTGGTCGGACACGTGGCAAATGCCTTTTAACGTGAACAAATGCAAAGTGATGCATATCGACCACCGAAACCCCCAATCTCAGTATATCCTTAAAGGCACTGCTTTTGAATCCACCGACATTCAGAAGGACTTGGGTGTAACTATCACTAGAGATCTCAAGTTCTTGAGGCAGTGTATTGAGACGGAGAAGAAAGCCCAAAGGATGTTAGGTTATATAAAGCGACAGTTTGGATATCGGAACAAGGAGATAGTACTGTGTTTGTATAACTTCCTTGTCCGACCGCACCTGGAGTATGCCGGACAATTTGGGAGTCCTTCGTTTCGAAAGGATATCACAAGATTAGAACGTGTGCAAGCCAGAGCAACCAAACATTCACTCTATCAAACACAAGAGTTACGAAGATATATTACGGGAATTAGACTTATTCTCGCTGGATACCCGGAGACTGCGTGGTCAGCTTATTGAAGGGTTCAAAATACTTTGAGGCTTCGACATTGTAGACTACAGGGATATTTTACAGTTTAGCCAGATCTGAACAAGAAATCACGGCTACAAACTTGAACTGAAGCGTTACCAGCGTGATCTGTGCGGGAAATCTTTCACATATAGCATCTGCGGCACTTGAAATGCACTTCCAGTGGAAGTTGTTAACAGCAATTCTGTTGAACAGTTCAAGTTTAGACTAGACAAAGTCTTGAAAAATAGCCGCTTGCAGACTTGAAGCGTGTTCACTCAAAGGTACCCTCTCTCTCTCTCTCGTGCTTCAGGTTAGATCTCCTGACATCCGTATGCTTTCCGTGTCCCGGAAAAGATAGCACGCAGGGCAATTCTGCAATTGGTTCTTGCCCCGAATGATGCAATTTAACTATGGGTTGCATTAAATCTCGTAAGAGTGACTAGTTTCCTTATGACAACAGCTACACTTGGCAGAATTAAATCAACTATCTATGAGGTTCTGTATATCAAACTGGGCGAAACAAAAAAATCTTTACTACTCTACAAACAAAATTAAAATAATGGACATGAAAAATAAATGCAAAAGAATAACTGGGCGAATGGGTCTAGAATGTTGGCTCCAGGTGGGAGCCATGAGTATACACAAGCGGCCGCACGCGACCGACAAAGGAGACTCCAATTCCGGGTGGATCTGCCACCCAAAGATATTGCTGCTCGAGAGGAGCAGGGATATGAGCGTCGAGCCCGAATACTTTCCAACAGCACGGGTTAGGTTTGCACTTAGGGCCGATTAGTACTCGGCCTTTTCGAATTTATCACGGAAGATACAATCTGTCTTCCAGTAACCACTGCCAGCCTCGAAAGCAGGGATCGAGGGAGTATTTTGGAGGGGGGAAGCTGAGCTCGAATATGGCAGTGTAGAAGTTTCTCCCCTTATATCGAGAAATTTTTTCTCATTTTTTTCTTGTCTTTGGGCTCTTGGGGTATGGGAGGCCGAAAGAAAGAAGCTATAAGGAGAGATAAAATCGACAGTCGTAAGGACAATGCAAGATATCAGGGCACTGGGTTGTATTTCAATAGTTATGGCCTGGTCTTATTTAAGTCTGGAATTATTCGGAGGACAATGAATGTTTTAGTCAATATTTAACATTTATCACAACTTAATTCCCGCCTACGCTCGGCCAGCCACAAAAGTCTGCATCCCTTACCTTATGCGTCGTGTCCTTTTGGCAAAATACTAATTTTGCCCAAGCCGATACTTTACTATTTATACAGAGCCACCGGAAGTAAATTTTAGACAGTTCATGACATCTCGCGAAACTTCCCATTGTTACAATTAGACTCGCTATAAATATAGGACGGTCTTATTCTAACGGAAGTTAAGTGTCTTCAAAGGAGGCCGATCTCATTAGCATATTTTTGACTCGAATTTTGCCCGACTGCTGTACTAAATTAGCTAATCTATATAATTGATGCGTAGCATTCCCGTCGTACGTGTCTCTCTCTCTTTCTCTGACAATACCAACAGCCAAGTTTACTCTGCCGAGAGATTCCTCTGATTCAAGTATCGATACTTCTCTGAAACCGGAGCGGGTAAAATGAAACGCATTCACCTCACAGCTCTGCCTACTCTCCAACCTCTCTCTGTGCCACCTGATGACTTCCCTCGCTTTCAGAATTCTTGTGAAATGCTTTCTGCCGTTAGAGCTAAAGCCGCCTCGGGAGAAATTGACCAAGTGAGGAACGGATCTAGCTACCAATTCGTCATGATTGACGGCCTCGTCGACCAGATATGTTTGACGCCTGATCGTCCCAATAAGGTAGGCAAGTCAACCCTGGTTGACTATCGCCCTATTATCCTCTCTGTTTATCATGAGATTCACTTGGCTGGCCATTTTCCCATAGGAAGGCCGAGGTGAAGGTCGCAGAACAATTTTATTGTTCTGGCATTAAAACTGAAATCTGAGCCTTCTGCCTTAATGAACCATTTTCTCGCATTGCCATCGACTTAGTTGGACCACTTTCTTCAGCATCTTCCGACGGACATAGGTACATCCTCACCCTCATTGATTTTGCTACGAGTTTTCCGGAGGCTGTACCCCCTAAAAGACATAGACTCCATATCCGTCGCTGAAGCATTGCTGACAGTTTTCTCCAGAGTTCGGATTTCGCGAGAAATACTGTCGGATCATGGGACCCAATTTACGTCCAACTTGAGTAATGAACTTCATAAACTGCTAGGTGTGAAACCGACCTTCACCACTCTTTTCCACCCTAGTGGGAATGCTAGGGACGAGAGGCTACATGCACATCTGAAGGCCATCCTCCGTAAGTTATGTGCCGAGAAGCCTCTTTAGTAGCATAGGTATCTCATTCCAACCTTCTTTGCCCTCCGAGAACTTCCGACAGACTAGACTGGATTTTCAGCCTTTGAACTACTGTATGGTCGTTTAGTCAGAGGTTCACTCTCCTTTCTGAGAGATCTGTGGGAAGATCGCACCCTCCAGGAAGACGAAAGGACCAGCTTCCAGTACGTCATCGAACTTCAAGAGAAGCTGGCCGAGTGTTCCCAGATTGCTGCCCAACATGCCGACATTAGCAGTTCCTGGTACAAAACTTACTTCGATATCAAGTGACAAGACCGGCAATTCAAGCCGGCTGATGAAGTGCTGGTACTCATACCTAGTGATACCAGTAAACTTCTCGTCGCATGGAATGGACCCTATAAGGTACTGGAGAGGCGTGGTAAGGTAGACTATCTTATTGAGGTTCCTCGGAGACCCAGGCTTTATCATGCTAATCTGTTAAAAAGTATCACCGCAGGGCCCATGTGTGGCAGGTGGAAGTGCTGGACGAAACTTCTACCTTGGAAGAACTTGCCGCTCCTGGAGAAGAGAAAATGACTGTCGTTGAGAAACAAGACACTGATTGTCAACAGCTGCCATTGACACCAGATGGTATGCTCAACCCTCCTTCAACCGACAGCCCTGAGGTTGGAACACTCAATTTGGACCAACACTCCCAGCTTCAGTAACTTATAAATAGGTACCAGGATGTTCTGTCCAATGAAAACCCGGATGTACCTCCACCCTTGTCCATGGCATTACTTTAACTACTAACGAAAGGGCACAGGCCAAGAGATATCCAATGCCTATTCACTTAAGCCTGTCTTCGAGAAGGAGGTCGAGACCCTCTTCCAGCAAGGGATTATCAGACGATCCTCCTCCTCTCATTATTCACCCCCCGTCGTCATGGTAAGGAAGACTGATGGTTCCTACAGAATTGTCATTGACAATTGCCAACTTAATTCTGTCACCGTGTTCCATGCCGAACCTACTTGCAGCATGGAGGAAGATCTTTAAAAGTTCTCGGGCGCAAAGTTCCTCAGTGAACTTGGCCTCTGCAAAGCTTACTACTAGGTACCTCTTTCCGATAAGGCAAAAGGCTTGACTCCTTTTCTACTCATCTAGGTTTAATGGAGTTCTGCCGTATGCCTTTCAGATTGGTTACTGCTTGTGCCACCTACATCCACTTGATGAGACTTGTGTTAGATGGCTTACCTAACGTATGCTTCTACTTTGACATCTCCGTGTTTTCTGCGTGCTAGGATGAACATCTTGAAGACCTCAACAGCGTCTTTGAACGATTACAGGATAACCACCTGATCGTCAAGCCATCCAAGTGTCGGTTTGGGGTTAGCTCCATTCAATATATCAGCTTCGTTCTGGACAGAACATCCTTACGACCCCAGTATAGTAAGATTGAGGCTATAACAAGCATACCTCTACCACGAGTAAGAAACTGCTAAGATCATTCCTTGGTCTAGTCTCCATTTACAAAATATTTATCGTGCGAGCCTCCGACTACGAGGGCCCCTTATCCCACTTGCTAATGGATTCTAGCCCAGAACCTCTACCCTGGAAAGAAGATCTCTTGGAGCGCTTCTGACATCTGAAAGCCACCATATCCAGGTTTGATTTCTATCTTCGTGATAAGGAATTTGTTTTGGAAGTTTAGCATAAGCCTCTTTTTGTATTTAGCCACTTTCAAGGGCAAAAATGACAGACTACTTCGTTGAGCTTTAGCCCTTCATGCCTACAAGTTTAAAGTTGTCCACATTGCTGAAAAGGACAACTTAGGTGCCTACCTATTGATTAGGTCTCCTAGTGAATTATTATTGTTGTTAGTTTTCCGAGGTATTATTTTTTCTTTTATTTTCATGTTTATGTTATGTTGTATTAATTTTTTAATCTACTCACAGTAGATTCTTGTTCCCCGGGTGGTGTAAGGATAACCAACCACGTGTTTTACGACCCATTTGTAACTAACTTAAATCGTAACTTCTGGTAAGCGCGGTTCGATAACTTACTACCTAATTTACGCGGTAATGACTGGAGCGTGGGTTGACGAACTGAAGAAAGTCGGCTGAATTTCGCCACGTAGGCGTTCATGGTGATGGTTATAAATAGGGACCCCCTGACTCTAAGAAGTAGAGCCAATCAGGAGTTCATACAGCGAGGACCTACTGATCCCTACAGAACCCTGACAACATCTGCCGCTGCACCGATTGCAAGCTTCTGATATACTCGTCTCTCTCGTTCTCACCAGGAAGTCGGAATACGCTTGGGCTCGTACAACTCTCCCCGTTTCCAGGACAACCGCCATCCGTGTGTTGCCTCACTACTTCCGTGACAGGTATTTGGAATATTTATTTTTATATTACTCCCCATTCTTAGGTTCTCATTATCGAGACCTACAGCTATTTATAAAGGACGTAAGACGGGGGTGGGGGTATGTTTTGTTCCTGTACCGATTGTCCGGAGTAGCAGTGCTTATTTTTTAACGACGTGTTGTCGTTGGTGGTTTAATCCTGTGAAGTATTTATTTGATACGTTTACATTTGAATCCTTCATTGTATTACTATACCCTTGCAGATATCTAAGCACCTTCCTTTGGACTTATTTATTTCTTGTTTTGGAGCCGATAGAACTTAGTTCCTCGTTTTGCCTTTACAGTCTCGATCACTATTTTCACTCTGTGGATGCCAAACTTTAAATTTATGCGGAACAGACTCTGCTTAATGTTGCTCTGAAGCCATCACCTTTTTCGGAACAATTCAGACAATATACACTTCCTTCTGAACAAGAGAGGAAATCATTCACTTCACAACAAGTCCGATACAAGATGATTTTCAAGAATAGATTCTGTAAAACCATTTGCAGCAAACCTTACAGGCATTCGAGCTGCACTTGAAGAACTGTTAAAATTGAATCTGATACCTAAAACAAGGGCTGAAATACGAGACCCTATTAAGTATGTCTCATCGTTTACTTGTGTGATTATGTCAGCAATTTGGTTCAAGATTTTGGCACCAATTGACATCTGCAACAAGATTCTGCAAGCAAGATATGCTACAGTTGATGTTGAACTCACAAATGTCAACGAGTTGATAGCAAGTTTGAAAGAGCGTGGGAACTGGAGGAAAATATGGAATGAAGCAAAACATGTTTCATCAATTATGTGGATTGTGGTGAATCTGAATGTGAAGAGATAGGGAAAGAAAATATGATTCCATGACGAACAAAGCCCGGATGCTGATTTCACAGAAATGAATGAAGATGATAATTCTATAGAAAAGGCAAAATTCAGGAAATGTGCGTGTTACAAAATCCTTGACAACCTCATTGGTGACTTGACTCCTCGGTTTGACGCTTCAAGAAACTTTTCGGAAACTTTTTCGTTTCTGTGGAACTACATGATACCTTCTGAACCGGAATATTTAGAAAGCTGGCGACAAAGAGACTACGATTTCGTCGAGAAATACAAGGATGACATCAACAGTGAGCTTATTCATGAACTAGAGTACCTCAAAATGGTGTACCAGTGCAACTTTGGAAACATTCCATTGTCTGAACAAAACTACGGAATTGCAGCTTGATAACATATTTCCGAATATTTGCATTGTTCTTCGTATCTTTCTGACATTTCCTGCAACAGTCGCTTCAGCTGAGTGATTTTTCAGTAAACTGAAAATTGTCAAAAACTATCTGCGTAGTACTATGGAACAAGACCGACTTGTGGATTTATCAAGACTTAGCATTTTTTGAGTGTAAACTCGCAGGAAAAATCCAATTTGATGATGTCATCAAAATTTTTATTTTATTGTCCATTTTACAGGATGTCCCAGAAGTCGCGCTACAATTAAAAAAATACTACTAATGATATTTTTCGTTCTGCCTTTGATGTGATTTTTTAAAGTAACGAAATTGGTTATTAATATCCAGTATGAACACCTACAAAAAATAAAAAATATTGTCAACTCTGTAAAATAAAATATATATGTGCCTTTTGTTTTTTGAAACCTGGGAAGAGGGCCCAGATTTTGATTTTGTCTTTTACTCATTGGTAAAATTATCCTTTTGGAGTCCCTGTACAGAGATCACCTATTTGGCGGAGTCTGAATGGTAAAATGTTTGTCGTCCAAAGCTCCCAGACAGTTATTATAATTCCAAAGTGTAGAAAAGTCATTAGCAACTGATTTCCACATCTCTGTTGAAGGATTTAGCAGCATTTCACTCAGGAGATTTTCTGTTATTATCTTGCAAGTGTCCATGACAATCTTGTACACTGTGCTATACCCCAAGCGGTAGCTGAACGAAATTGTTCTTAGGGAATTTCCCGTAGCTCGGTACCTGAAGGAAAAAAATATAACATATTTTAGAACAATGAATTTTCTATTCTTCTTTAGGTACATCGTGTAAAGGCAGATGTAACAACATAAGGGACAATTACAGAAAATCTCTGAAGAAGACTTCAATTAAGAGTGGGCAGAGTGCAAAGAAAATGAAACTTTATAAGTATTCGGAGCAATTAAGTTTCGTAAAGAAATATATGTACGAGAGGAAAACCAAAGGGGACATTACCAGTCAACAGGATGAAGAAAACAATCAAGAGGATGTTGCACAACAACATGAGGACGAAAAAGAGAACATTGCGCATGATGCAGGGCAACCCATAGTACCGAACGTAGGCCTAAATGAAGATTTGCAAGCGCAGCCATCGCCCTCACCAAAGCCTACTTTTGAAGCTCCAGGAAAGCCATCGGAAGGAAGATCAGCAAACAATAAAGGGGCACCCCAACAAACAGCTTCGGCAAAAATAATAGATTACTTGATCAGTAAACAAGAAATTTAAACAGCTTCCACATCAGCACCCCCTGTTGATGCATTTCTAGAAGGTATTTCTCCAACTCTGAAGGCTTTAACCCCTTATTATTTGAATGTAGCAAAATCTGAGATATTTGCCACAGTACAGAAATATGAAATGCAAATGCTTATGAATCAACATTCATTTGATGGAAGAACTGAGCCTTCAGCCTCCGTATTATCGTCTTCGACTCCACTACCCTCGCCTCAACCATTTCAAGAACACACAGTAGCAACATATGAAGATCAGCATCAAAAGCTATCTGCTTACACGGCAATTCCAAACAGCGACAGTTCCTTGAGGAACTACTTTTCAAATTTTCAGGAATCTTAACTCTTTAATATGCAAGCAATGGTTTGCAATTTACAGCATTGTAGAAATCAACAACATGGAGAAACACACATAAAGAAATGAATTTAGACATTTTTTTTTACATACAAAGTAATGTGCTGTCACTTAGTAGCAAAATAAATTCCTAGGATTTGTTTGTCTTTAAGGAAAGTCTCCAGTATGGATTTAAATAGATAAATATAGTAACCAGCCTACTACAATATATTTGTATTACTTTACCTCAAACAAACTAGTAATCGTTCCTTCGGTGTTATAGCCTTTCTCCAGTGGGTGTCTTGCTTCTTCAGATGTGCTTCTGTTTTACTGAATAATATGTGGAAACAGTTTTTGGTCAATCTAAAATACTGGATTTTTTTTGTTTCATCATCAATTAATTCGAAGTACAGAGTAGCAAACTCTCCTTCACTTTCTCTTTTCTTCCACGCTTCATGTACCCATTTTCTTTTCTTCACCTTATGCTCAGCCTCTTCCTCTTCATCAAGAATTATGGCAATCATTGCCAACTCTACGCCTGAAAACTTTGCCATCTTGGAAATCACTGACAGAGTCAGTGGATGTACGGAGTCACTATTGATAGACGTTACTGACGCGTCACGGATTTCACTGACACTGAACTGACACGGCACTGGTATGTGTGAATCGACCCTAAATCTCCTACAAAAGCCGGTCGTCCCCTTATAACCACCGTCCGAGAAGACAGAACTATTAGGCGCTTCTCTATGAAGGATTTATTCTAGGCAGCAGCAAGAATTTCTCGAATATCATAACTATTCCGCCGATTCTAGCGAAATTTGAAACCCTTATGTTGTTTTACACTCTTTCGAATGATATAATTGCCAAGGTCCTCCTAAGCTAGTCCGGGAATTATTGAAACTTTTGAAGGTCGTAAGGTCATAAATCAGAATAAGCGAGAGCATACGACCTTTGGTCAGCAGATCTTGTTTTCTTAGGATTATATGGTGAATAAGAGTTGGTTTTGGCTTTGCAATGACATTTTTCTATTAAGCATAGGGAATACTGCAGCTCACCTAACGTCCATATTATGGGATTAACTAAAATAGAGGGAAGGAGGTGTTCCTCAAAAATTTCCATGAAAAGATTTGATAAACAGAAGTCATCCAAATGTAACGAGCCAATTTTACACCTTTGTTATACGGTTATGTTAGACAAAGGCAAGTTTTTAATAATGACATAAAGAGCTTCATCAACAGGAACTTTAGTGAAAAAGCTATTAACATCAACACTAATGTTTAAAGGCAATATTAATGTTGCCTTTCAATCCGAAAACGCGATACGAAATAGTCTGTTCTAAAATGGATCTACTGCGAAAGAAGTAGATTAGATTATCCAAGAGAATGAAATAACACAAATGCCACATGCGCCGTGGAAGCCTATTTTCTAGCCTGTTCTTCTATATATTATGTCAATTGACATTCGTAATACCAAAATAATTTAGAATTTCAGCAAGTATATACATTGACGCCTAATAGAATCAGCCCTCATAAAGGAAATTCCCAACTTCAATTCTTCCGTTGGATAAGATAACGCAGTTAATCTATTATTAATAATAATGGTTTTCTATGACGGTAAACGATGCTAACATAAAGGGGTAACTTTGAAACCAGGTTTTCTTGGACTGGTGGATGAGCTATCATATGATGTCGTCTGCCAGTTCGATGACGAAAGGATATCACGCTCGACCTGAAGTAGATCAGTTGTCTAATAATGCCTCTACATTAACCGGGAAAATTCATTTCCTGCAACATATTTTATTTTTATAACAATTTTTCAAAACACACGCAAAGTACAACATCTTTTCAACATTAAAGACAAAATACCAACGCTGCTTCGATCCTCCACCATATATGAATTCAACTGCTCGAGATGTAATTCCGAGGTGTATTTAGGTCATTTAGGTATTTGCGTACATTTAGGCATCAGTAATAGAACTGGAGCCCCACTCACTACTTCCGAGTTCTTCCCTATCCGAATACACTACGAAAACAGACATCCACACCATAAACCAAACTTAAATAATTTTTCAATCACAGCAAACAACGAAAACCAACTACGTACACTGGAATCTCTTTATATTAGATTTAAAAACCCCACTTTAAACTCTGACACAAGCTCATTTCCACTTTTACTACAACTATAATCATCCACAAATTACACACTCCAAATCCACTCCCCCCAAAACAACCCCTATCTTTCAAATATTTCTATTATCTCCCCCTTTTTACAACGAAGACACCCGAAACTAATTAATCTCAGTTTTATTTAAAAACAAAAACATATTTCCTATTCCCTAAGAGTTAAAAGCCCTGCATTTTTATAATTTGAATATTACCACCTCTGCTGCTTCCCATTTCCCATATAATTAATTTATAAATATCTGATAACTTATCTAAAAAATTCTTATGTTTATATATATTTATAATCTCACATCCTTGAGAATGGGTTCCTGCCCGAAACGTCGGTACCAAGAAGTTATAATATAGTAATGAACTTCCTAAATTTAGCCTGCTTATTTATCCTAAAAATACGTATACGCCTGGCAATGCTCAATCCCTTTGCTCTCTTAATATATATATATATATATATATATATATATATATATATATATATATATATATATATATATATATATATAGCCAAAAGTTTTAAGACTACTATATTATTCATATAAAAAATTCATAGAACTAATCAAACGTTTCCTTATGTCTTAGTATGTTTTTGTCGTACTTTGAAACTAAAATATACATAATTTAGAGGCCAAACTAATTTTATTGTTAAATGCGCTCAGTACATATTTACAATGCTGTCCATTGTTCTTCAGGACTGCTTTAATTTGTTTTGGCATGCAGGAGGCCAATGTTGTGATGATATCTTGACTGATATTGCTCCATTTAGGTTCCATAAGGACTCGCAACTGATTATATTTGAATGGCTTCTGCTTATGAAAACCGCAAGTTTGATTGTCGCCCACAAATTCTCAATTTGTTTATATCTGGTTAATTCCTTGGCCAGGGTCCCAAAAGTTCGATGTTATTTGAGAAACGCTCTTTGTTCTTGCTTTCAAATTGTGCGAATGTACGCTATCATGATTAAAAGTACAGTTCTCACCCACAATTGATCCTGAGCTGTTGCGAAAAGGAGCTGATAAAGCACGTTTCGCTACCATTTTTAGTTCATTGTAGTATTATTCTTGGGCTCAATTGTTAGTACCTCAGGTTCCTTAGATGAGAAACATCACCAAACATGGAGCGTCCAAATTCTTCACCGTGGCAAGACACAAGATTCGTGAAAGCTCCCCTTTCTCTTCCTAACTAAGGATTGTCCAGAATCTCCAAATAAACGGAAGGGAACTTCATCAGAGAATATTTGGTTGCCCGTCTTCAACAGTTCATTCTTTATATTTCCAACAAAGGTGGAGCCTATCCGTAAGGTCCTTATGGGTGAGTTGAGGCTTCTTTGTAGCGCTTCTCGATTTGAGTCCTTTGTCTCCAAGTTTCCGCCTCGCTTTGTGTGCGGAAGCGTTCACACTTGTACCTCTGATGTTGACGTTCATTTAAACATTTGAACGTTCAGAAGACTTGTTCATTGGTGTAACCAGTCTTTTTAAAGTTAGTAATGAGCATAAAGCTCATTTATATTTCCAGAAAAATATTACAAAAGAGATTATAATTAAACAACATCATTCAATCAACCCATTTATGTGATCATTTTACAATTTTGATAAAAATTACTTCCTACAGCAATAGGACCAGAGCGCAATCTTGGATTCAACAAGGAATGCATTGTTTTTTCTTATTATTTTTGAAATGCTGACCTTTTAATAAATCTCATAATTTAAATATTATAATTAGTATTCCAATAACGTAGATATTAAAAACGAATGAAAACAATAGAAATATATATTAGTCTCAAAACTTAGGGATATATATATATATATATATATATATATATATATATATATATATATACATATGTGGGGAAATCAATATCGCGAGGACAGACAGACGCTAGTTTGGTTACACAACGTCAACAGTTACGTTCCATATGGTCCGATACTTTTTTCCTTTGCCCCGCTGTCCCCCAAATCCTCGAGATAGCTCGCAAAGAAGGAGTACCATCAGCAGAGTTCGTAATCCGTTAATATAAACAAAAGAGGGTGGGATAGCCTTTAGAATAAAAATCTATGAACAGGCTCACTGTCCCCTCCTATTGTTTAGGTCTATTTTCGCTAAATAGACGAAATTTCACTTTCTCCGACGTAAACCAGAAGAACGAAGGGTCACAACGTTGAAAAGTGATGCGCTAGGAGAGAGGCTTAAAGGTGGGCCCTCATCTCCCCTCCCATCCCCTAGGGGATAATCGACGTATAAATAGTTCGGTCTGGAGAAAAGAGGAGGAGAATCGAGGTAGCAATCGAGAGAAGAAGAGCAGTCCCTGAGTAAAACAGGGAATCAAGAAGAAGTGGAGCCGAGCGTGATTTTTCTACCCTGGCTGTTCCTGTGGTCACATCGAAGAGTAGACCAGCAGTATAGAGAATCAATCTCATACCACTCTCGTTCAGAAAACCCTCTATCTAGTTTTTCTGAATAAAAACAGAGATATCCCTCACCATTGAGGAATACCAAGGTGAAGTTTCACTCGAGAAAAAATTCCCCCCCTGGTCAAGTCTCATCATCGAGAAGCCCGTAAGTGTAACCCAAGGATTGGAATAATCGTACATCCACAATCCCCTCGCTTATATCGTCAAGTCAAGAGGCATCGCCACACGCTCCCCACTTACCTCGGGATCAGCTGTTATTCCCGAATAGCCTCTACCAACGTATCCTTCACTCAGAGAGACGGACAGCTGTGTTTCCAAGTCAGCTGCACGCCTCGAATCATCGCATCAAAGAGGTTCTCGTTCAAGGTCATCCAACGCTAGAATCCCTCTTATTTAAAGGTAAAAGGATTCCAACTTATTTATGTTCGTTAGTTACCATTTCGTACTAAAGTGAATTTTTGCTTCAACCATCGCGTAGTACTCATTGGTAGTATTAATTTTTATTTAGATCCTCTTATTATAGCCTTAGTATATTTAAAGTTTTAATATTTCATTTTTTATGTAATTAAAAGTATATTTTTGCCCTTAGTTGTTTAATTAATTCCTCGAAACGCTGCATATGGCAATATATATATATATATATATATATATATATATATATATATATATATATATATATATATATACATATATATATATATATATATATATATATATATATATATATATATATATATATATATATATATATATATAGATAGATAGATAGATAAATAGATAGATAGCGGGTGCCCCACCCCCCCAAAAAATCACGCATTTTTAAAAAATTAATACCTCAGTAACCGCCTTCCTATTCATGGAAATTTTTGAAGGCAAGATCCTTTTAATCTTACTTTTTCGTTCGTCCATTTAAGTTGTGGGAGCATTTTGTGCGAGATGCTGGGGTCACATCTCCCGTCGGCTAGTGTTAGGAGATAAGTGATCTTATGGATCTCCTCATCTTTTTCTTCGAGATTTGCATCACCCAAATCAGCTGGCTGATAGTCGCTGAGCATCTCTTTGTACAGCTCCCAGTTTGCTTGCGCATAACATTTCCTAAGTGGGACGAGTCCTGGTTCGTTGCTTATTTTGAAGGGGAAGTTTCTACTGGATAATACTATGTCCGGTTTAGTTGCCTTACAGTGTTTTAGGAAGATCAGAAAGTCCAGTCTGACCCTCTGGTGCCCGTTTCTTTCGAGCAGAAGCTCCAGGGTTCTTCCCCTTTGGTTGGTGTTACTGTAACCAGACATTCTGCTCTGGCGTTTAGGTTACCACCTAGCATCGTCAGTCTCTCGTGCCCATACAGGGTAAGGAAGCTGTTAATGGTAGATAGGGGTGGAGGGGCAGCTGGTATGGCGCTGCAATAGTTAAGGCCCCGACCAGGTTCGGGATTTCAACAGCCCCGAGTGATTCGTCTAAGTCTTGTAGCCTTTTGAAATGTACACTACCGTACAAAATAATAGAACGATTTTCCTTTATTAAAATATTTTCCAAAATATGACAAGTTGGTAAATCAAATTTCAATGGTACATAAAGGCATGCATTTAATATATTTTATGAAGATTTCATATGCTACTATCATATATTCAAGAAATTATACTAAAAAAACTAACTAAATAAAATATTGACACGTGCATAATAAGAGAACGATCATTCACAGACGTGCTTAGCAAGCAAATAAACTAGAAACAAAGCAAGATTTAACAACAATGAAACTTAAAACACTAAATATGAGGAGTTGAAGCCTTTGTTTTCTAATACTTCAGCAAAACAACGGCTACAAGACCTCACCAGTTTCGTGCAAAACTCTAGTGTTATTTTGTTCTATTCTTGCTCGATTTTCGTACATAAATCCGTCATACTTGAAGCCTGCTGGTCTCAAACTTTGTCTTCATTGATCTTCCAAAGGTTCTCCATTGGTCCAGGTACGGGCCCTGAGCAGGCCACTTCATTACTTTGATATCTTCTTGTTCGAAATAGTATTTTACTCGCTTTGCAAGTATGGCATGGCGCGTTGTCTTGCATAAATACTGCTGGCCGGTTCAGAAATGCTCGCTGTGAAAGTATAAAATTTTGCTGTACGAGGCTTAGGTACACATTAGCAATTACCGTGGCAATTATTCGCACTAGCGGACAAACTCTTTCAGGCGAAAGCATCCCCCATACCACGAGGCTGCCTCTTCCATACTTTGTTAGTTTATTTAGTATAATTTCTGGAGTATATGATTGTATCATATAAAATATTCATAAAATATATTAAATCCATGCCCTTATGTAGCATGGAAATTTCATTTACTTACTCATCATATTTTTGAATTATTTTAATAAAGGAAAATCGTTCTCATATTTTGCTGGCTAGTGTATGTTCTTTCTGATCGCGATGGCGAACCTTTCTTGTATTTGTTTTTTGTTTATGCATAATTTAGTTTGGTATTTTGATTTGTTTGTTGTTAATGTTTATTCCGTGTTCCCTTTCTAATACTTCTTAATACCTATACTCGCTTGACTTGTATTACAGTGAAACGAAAATAGAAATCTTCTGTCGAAATTCAATCAGTAGGGTTTGGAGAAAAAGGTGTGAAACTTACGCGCCCAAAAATACGATCCTTAGAGTCAAATTTGGTTGTGGATCAATCATGGTATGGGGTTGTTTTTGCTCATTAGGGATTGGAAGAATGGAGCTAGTCGAATTTTGGAAAGAAATTTGTTATCTAGCGCTGGCTCTCTGAACTTGAAACTAGGATGGGCATTTCAATTATTAGGCCAAAGGCAAAGGATGTCGAATCTAGAATAGTTCCCCAAATTAATGAAACCCCTATAGCTTGGATTCGATATGTTGATGACATCTTTTGCCTTTGGCCTAATAATTTAAATATTAATACACTTCTTACTAAAATTAACACCTTAGTGCCCTCGATTAAATTTACCTTAGAAGTTGAAAAAGATTGGACACTCCTTCCTAGATATTCTAATTCATCGGACAAACCATTGATTCAAATATGAAATATATAGAAAACCCACACCATAAACTCTTTTATACATTTTTATTCTAACCACCATAAGAACATCAAAAAAAAGTGTTTTCTCCTCTATGTTTTTGCGTGCCCTTAGAATTGTCTCACCAGAATACCTAGACAAAGAAGTCGATAGAATATATAAAATAGGGATAAATTTGTGCTACCCTCTGTACTTTCTCGACAATTGTTATAAGTCTGCCAAGCGTTCCTATTATCAAACTAATGTTAATAGCCCTAAGTTTCAGGACAAAAACTTATTAGTTTTACCCTATAACCATATTTTCATTAAATTACATCGTTTACTTAGGCCTCTGAACATAAATGTTATTTTTAAGTACGAGACTACAATTTATCACATTCTTGTCAAAAATTCACCCCATCCTGACCTGGCATTGTTTATTCGATAGGCTGCAACAACTGCCAAAAATGTTATTATGGACAAATCAGAAAAGAACTAGATGTCCGGGTTAAAACAACATCAAGCCAATGTATGTAATCACAGTGAACGATCTGCGCTTTTTCTACATATGTACAATCTTAACCATAGCATTAACTGGAACAGTGACAAACCAGTCATAAAATGCAGTAATTATATTTCGAGAAATATATTAGAATATATCTCCATTAACGCGTTCTCAAATTTCAACCTTAGCCCTGGTTTGTTCATGCTAAACCCCATTATCACTACATACATAAAATCTCAAATAAAGTTGTTTCAGGATTTTGTACCCCCTAATTAAGGTTCAGAGGTGGGTAGTTTAATCCCCCCTTAGACTATTTAAGGCAATGTATGTCCAGCCTCCTGTTCATTCCTTGAAAAGGTCTTTAAGAATAAAGACGAAAGCACTCGGAATCGTTTTTCACTTTTCCTTTGTGGGTGTATCTGTATATATATATATATATATATATATATATATATATATATATATATATATATATATATATATATATATTTGCATACATTACATACAAACAGACTTTCGGAAATATATATTAGATATACATTTATAAAGGACATCCAAACCAAGCGAAATAAAATTAAGAATCTCGTTCTAAAAATATAGTTAGGGATAAATAAATATATAAATTGCAAGGTAATATGACTGGAATTTGTTTTTTTAACTACAAATAAAGTGTTAGTGAACTTTTACCGTCTTCATAGTGCCCCCCCCCAAAAAAAAATATATATATATATATATTGGAGTTAGCATTAGCGGATTTGCGATAGCAGACAAGCAAAGCCTGAAAATTTGCGGATTACCGATTAGCGGAATGGCTAACAAAGTTAGCGGAATTGCGGAAAAAATAGCAGGTGATCACCAGTGATGATGTCATAAAGATTAGAAATTTCTTCCATTCTAGCCATAATACTATATTTTAAGAATGGGATTTCTTTCGGAAGGTTTGAATAATAACACAGGCCTGCGTTTGAAAAAAAAATATGTTCCTCAGGATTTCTTTGTGGTTCCTTAATGAATCCAACATCCTGAGCTCAAAAATGAATGTATTTTTGTTCAATTAGGTCAGATTATCTCAGTACAGCATACACCATTTTCATTGAGATTACCTCATTTTTCCTGAAAAAAATTTCAAAAACCTTTCTCTATCTAATAATGCATTATTATTGTTATATCATAGAAACAGGAATAAACGTATGTAAACTATAATCATTTTAATAAAACAAAAAATTAAATAATGCAACATAATAAAGAAAATAATTCTAAATTTAATTTCCAACAAAAGACGCCCTTGATGATTTTCGTTTGTGCTTCTTACCTGGTGCATCACGCTTCAAACACCAACAGTAGTCAACAAGCATGTTTACGTCCCATATACTCTGGTACCTGGATTCCATTGATTTTATGTCCTGGTAAAATCTCTCTCTCTCTGTTCTTCACTGTAATCCCCACATTTGTCGGTAAAATAATCCAGATGGGACTGTAAAAAGTGTATCTTTATAGACATTCGAGCTCCCAAATGTTTGAGACTTGTTAGGAGCTGATTGACCAGGGCAACATATTCTGGGCTTCTTTTATTGCCTATAAAATTGTTAACTAGATCTTTGAAAGCTTTCCAGGTATCTTTTTCTATCTCCGTCATTGATGCCTCAAACTGCTGATCTCTCATCAAGTTCTTGATCTGAGGTCCATCAAAAATTCCCGCATGGAGCTTAGCTTCTGATTTGTTGAAACTTTTGAAGAAGAAATTTAAAAGCTTGACCTTCTTTATTAAGGGTTTTGACATCATTTTTCATTATGCCAAGCTTTATATGCAGTGGATGAAGCAGTATTTTGTAAGGAGGCACTAAAGGTTCAGCTATCACATTGTTTGATCCAATTCTAAATGCTTCTCTTGGAGGCCAAACCTTCTTCTCATAGTGTATACTATCTGCACGACTGTCCCATAAACATAGGAAACAGGGATGCTTCGTGTAGCCGGTTTGCATCCCAAGTATAAGAGTCACTACCTAAAAAGTATTTAGCAGGGTACGTAAATTCAAAGTGTAATATTTCTAAAAACAAATTAAAAGTAATATTTCTTAAAACAATAAGAATATGAATATGTACTGAAAATTCCTTTTGAGTTTATTGAGTTATGTTGTATACCTTCTCAATTAGGATAAGTTCCCCATTAACCAAAAGGGATGCATTAACCTATAGGGACACACTTCAACAAAAATATATAACTCAAAAATAACTCATGATTTCCAGATTTGCATTTTTGTAAAATGTAAGTTGACCAAAAGGTGTATACAAGTATTAACAATTAAAAATGAAAATGTCAATATCAAAGAGCTTAGAAATGCCAAGTGTAAAATGATCTTACCTTTAAGTCACCACATATCCTCCAATTGTGGGTAGAGTAATTTATTTCATCCAGCAATTTTTTCATATTTTTATAACTTTCATTAAGTTGGATTGAATGGTCTATAGGAACGGAAGCTATCTTTGTACTAATATTCAGTAACACAGCTTTTAAACTTCTACTGGCTGAATCTATCAAAAGTCTCCATTTTAATGGGTTGTAAGGAATTCTAAGGGCCTTAACAAGTCCTTTAATACTGGTGCAGTATACTAAAGAGCTGGAAGAATACGGTAAAAAATAGCTTCAAAACTCTTGTTCTCTATTTCCTTCACGAAGTCGAGAGCCAAGAAGTTGTGCATTCTCCTTTGAAAGCCCCAGATACCTGGTTAGGTCATTTATCTGAACTTGAGTGAATGGTCTTGCGACCATATCATGTGTGGAAACCTGATGAGACTCAGATGTGTCATAATCTTGATCAACTTCCATATTAATCACTTCATGGACCTCTATATGTTCATGGGAAGAAGGCATAGGAATTCCTGGACCATGGGGCAGGGGTTTGATGGTAGAAGGAACATCCGGATATGCCACACTATGTTTATTCATCTTATTTATACCTGTGGAAAATATAATTGCATATTAAATAAAGGAATTGATTTGGAGTTGCAGATAGTACATAAATGTTTAGTAAAAGATATGTTCATGTTGAAGTGAACTATGTTAGTTTTCAATTTTATGCAAGTCTATGCATAATAATGACATTTTCAGGAGCCAGTATAATACAGAAAGCTTAAATACTTGATACAATGCTCACCTTTAAGATTTGTCATGCAAAAATATCAGTCTGTAGTGTGGTCCTTGCCCTCTCTCCACACCATGGGAACACCAAAAGAGAGAGACTTCTGTTCGCCCTGACTTCAGCGTCTTAAACTTATGTAGCATCTCTTGCAGCAGATATGTGGTGCAAAACTTTTATCTTGATCTCCTAGTCCTTACTCCAACATATGCATGATACAAAGATTTAATTACAGGAGAGATTGTACATTGCTGCTCGGAAAAAGTTACTTTGCCGCAAACATAGCAAAATCTGTCGGAGCTATTCTTACATTTTCTGTTCATTTTTAACTCAACCGCTATTATTATTATTATTATTCTTATTATTATAATGCTAATCAATTTCTAGCCTACAAGAATATAAACTTATTAACATAATTACTTAAAATGTACGCAAAGTTGACTACGAATACAGTAATGCAAAAACTATTGAAATTTTGATGTAATATAGGACATGTATAAACTATAAAATTATTATAACCCCCTGTATCGCAAAAACTGGACCTGATCGAGAAAAACGGATGCTAGATTCGGATTTAGGCGGTCAATTTATTAAGAAACACTACAGAAAACCTAAGGTTCATTTTTGATGCAGACCAGTGGAATACATTTTTTCCTTTTAGTTCGGTTATGACTTAGTTATATTTTAAGTTTTTAGCAAAGTTATTTTTAAAAGTTCATTGAGAGTTTCATTTTGACTCCTTAAAAGTGAGGCCTATCCGTGCAAATAATTGGTAATGGCGCTCTTTCTGCTCACTCTTTGTGTCCCCCCCCCCCATCCTTCTCCAGCTTTGAAATCCTTGTAATTGTACACATATTCCTTGATGTGTCCTCTCCCCCCCCCATCATCGGAGTAAATGAATCTGTTCTGGTCCTCATCCGTGCAAAGTGGCGCCCCGTGCGGATTGACACCTGGTGCATGGAGGAAAGGTACGCTCTCCCGACCGCAGTGCCCCAACAAAAACTGGTGCTCTCTCTGGGGTCGTCCTCTGCACCTGTTTCAAATCTTCCACTATCTTTCCCATGCTTATATAGACGCGACAAAGAGCGAAAGAGGGCGTTACACTAAAAAAAAACCCACCCCAACACACGCTTTTTTGTGAAGATGATCTGCGGCTATATATCTTACACACATTTTCACTTCCTCCATCTTCACCACTTTTCCTAAAGATTTCACCTTACAAACTGTCTGCGTGTATACGGCCTCGTTGCTATAGCGCTTTAAATTCGAGTAAAAATGTTACTGTCCTCATCATCCCTTTGTCCCCTTTTACTTTATCAGTCGCTTCTTTTTCACTTCCTTCTTCCTCCTCAGCTTTGGGCACGGTGCCATTATCTTCCTATCTCCCGAAATCGCCAATTTGTCTCTTACCAGCAATGCAGCCATACTCTCCTCGAAGAAGGCCGTTCACATGACTGCTTTCGCGTAGCTGTGCTTTCACACGAATTTATTTGCCGGTGAAGATGGTTACTGCGCTACATTTCCTCATTCCAAATCTTTTAGCCTTTTTTTTATTAGTCATTAGCTTTTTTCCCATCTTATTCCCTTTCTTACTTCACTAGACCCGATTACGGGTGCAAGGGTGGGGGGTGTTAACCCGCTTCGAAAAATCTTTTCATCAAGGCGGTGTCACTTCTCGCGAGGCAATGTGGCTTCGTCTGTTTGGCTTCAAATCGATCATCGTTGTTCGAATCTCCATCGGAAAAATCTTTTGCCTTTTACCTTATGTGTGGGGGATTTTTTAGGGGGGGGGGGAGAAGGCAGGAGTAGGAAATCTTAACCCCCGCAAAGAGTAGATGGTTTAGCGGGATTAAAGCTTTTGCTCCAACTGAAACCTGGAGGTATGTTTATTAGGCCGCTCTCCCGCCCCCACTGAGCGTGGAATCTACCAGCCTCTCTTCCTTATGTAGGTAGACATTTCCTTTTTCCTCTTCTCCTTTCGCCACTATCTTTAAGAGTCTCATCTCACCAATCGCTATTGACCGGCGGCTAATCCCCTCAGGCTAGTCGCCGACTAGCTTTCGTCCATTCATCTTTGGTCATTGCTTGAAGTAGGGGGTCACCCCTCCCTCATTGCACAAATCTTTCTTTTCGTTACCCTTTTACGCCTAAATCCTGGTGAGGTACCACACCAGGGACGTTTAGTCACATGACAGTATGCGGCCCTGAGTGTTGACAGTAACCACTTTAGCAGGGAGGTGGGGCCTGGCCATATTTCTTGATGGGGGCGAGCCCTCAGTTTAGTTAATTTCTTATCCCTCAAAGGCATTCCGGTCCCAGTGATTCCAGTAGTCTCGGAATGTTTTGAGACTACCTGAGCTTTATTCCTTCTACACATCTCCATGTCACCTTCTTTTCGCTACTTCCATTACAAGCCCTTTCTCACCTCTCTTGCTAGCTGGATAATTTTTCAGGCTAGTCGCCAACCAGCTTTCGTCCATTCATCGGTGGTCGGGCGAGAGAGGTGGTTTTAAGCAGATCCATCGCCACTTTATGCGCCCCCTACGGGTCAGTTAATCTACTTTGTCCGCTAAAAATGATTACTCTTTACCATCTCTCAGAGACGCCTCCAAGTGGCTCCACCTTTAGCACGAAAGCATCCCACCCTCTAAAGCTTACTAACCGACCACTCCATAAAACCAGAGAAGGCAGAGGAGGATCCTCCCCAAACGGAGGTAATCCCCTTAGTGGGGTACTCAGTGGGAGACTCTTTTGGGACCTTCCCCCTTTTCCGAAAACCATGCTGGTGAGCTTTATGCTGGCCGTTGTGCCGACCCCCGGCACTTTTTCCTTCAGTACCGGTGCGCCAACGCTTTGGATGCTCCCAGCGATGCATATTGGCTTAACAGCCGAAATGGGGTCCTCGCGGTCTAGAGGAGGATAATCGGAAGGAGCTCCCAGCGGGATGTGAGCTGGCACCCTAACAATTCGACCTTGGTGTTCTCGCCCCAGATCGAAGCGTCTTTTCCGGGGGCAGGATAGGAAAGAGGTGCCCTTTTCAATTCTTATCCCATTCTGTGGTAGGTCTCTTCCAAGGGGACTACGACGCCCAAAAGGAAAAAAAAAGAGAAAAAAGTTTAGAGCTTTCGTCCTCTTTGGTGGTGGCGGAAGGATATGTCCGGTTCCATGAACACTTAGAGAAGAGGAGGGAAATGCATGAAAACCCCGCCCTCCGCACTGTAAAAGAAGACCGAGAAAGCAAACGAAGCCTCGAAGACGTCGGGAACTCTGAATGAGAGGCTACATTAATAGTTGTGTCTCGCTCGTCTCTCAGGTGAAAAAGTATACTCCGCTCATGGCCCTTTGAGGCCTACGAGCGCGAGAGGTCCCGCCTTTATGGGAAACCCTTGTGTTGGATTTACTTCCCTATGGGGCTCCTCAAGGCCGCCTGGCGACAAAAGAGCACGAGACCTGTTCGGCAAAAACCGGGACAACTCTCATCCGCGTAGCTGTTTCCCGCCAAATGAAGTGGCCCGCTCCTCCATCGAGTCGCTTGACTCGGAGGAGGCTAAACCCATGGAAATGGCAGTCGATACCCACTATATTCTACGAAGTCTACCTAAAGGGAGGAAAGTAGCAACAAGCAAACTTCTTTCCCCTCGCTCTTCCAGAAACAAATGGGTGGCTATGAGTAGTCACTCCCCTGCACCCACTAAAAAAACAAAAAACCACACACTAGGGAATGACGCCCACAAGTTGCATCTCTCCAGTCCAAAGACTCGAAGCAACTGAGAGGTCCGCGTGTCGGACATAAGCTCATCCAGTAAGGCATCGATGGCGACAATGCCCCCTTGGCCAATAGCCCCAAGGATCTGCCTCTAAGCAGTCTTATGCCATCACTGTGAAGATCCTTTCATTTAAGAGGGTCCCAATAGCTCCTTCAAAGTCGATCTAGTAGGAACCTTCCTTCAATAAAATTGGCGTGGACTCCAGGCTAATTGGAAGGAGCTTGAGGCTCGTCTTTTCCCGCTCTCCTTGAGCAGTTTGCTTTCCGGAAACCATGATGAGTGTGTTCCCGATGTCTCCTACCGGGGTATAAGGGCTTTGCGACACGTCGAGCAACGGTCCAACTGTTGATTATGGAAAGAAAATGCATTGTACAACATACAATACAATATTGAGGTGAAATGTAACAAAGATTTGAAAAGAGAAAATATTAAACGGACTGGAGCAGTGGTTCACCACCTTTTGGCCCATGTACCCTTTTCACCTTTTTTGACTAAAAAGGAGCATTCCAAATAATATGCATACCAGACAATGGCTTCGCCCCCCTCCCCAAGATTAAAATTTAAAATCTAAAAAAAGGCAGCCATGGTTGAATTTTTATATATTTTCTGAACTTCGTCAATTATAATAATTTTAAAAAGGAACTCTAAACTAAATTTCCCCTCTTTCAAAATATCACTTCACCATTTGTAATTCTTTGGGTTTTAAAAAATTCACAAAATTTCGATACTTATATTTATTTCTGAACTTCACCATTTCGTTTTTTGATATTATAAAAGAATTATTAGAAATAACTTTGATAAAAAACATGTCACAACCAAACTAAAAGGAAATTATTATTCAAATACTCAAAAAAATCCCCTTCTTAAATTATAAAGTTAGTGATGATGATGATTATATTGAAAATCTTCTGTTTTCATCCTCATCATCATCATCATCATCATCATCATCACTAACTATAATATAATAAGGGGATTTTTTTGAGTATTTGAATAATAATTTCATCTTAGTTTGGTTATGACTTATGTTTTTTTTATCAAAGTTATTTCTAATAATTCTTTTATAATATCAAAAAACAAAATGGTGAAGTTCAGAAATAAATATAACGGCCATATGCTAAAACAAATGTGAAATGCATTTTCGATCCAAAAAACTTCTTTTTTTTTTAAATATACTTTACATTTTAGTCTTTTGCATATAATAAATTTATAAATATCTGTGAAGCTACACTAAATCTCATAAAAGTGCATTTCACATTTGTCTTAGAATACGGCCGTAAGTATCGAAAATTTGTGAATTTTTTTAAACCCAAAGAATTACAAATGGTGAAGTTCAAAAAATTTATTTTTATATATCTTCTATAACTCTATATTTTAGCAACGTGATATTTTGAAAGGGGGGGAAATTTAGTTTAGAGTTCCTTTTTAAAATTATTATAATTGGCGAAGTTCAGAAAATATATAAAAATTGTGGAAGCACCTGCTCTTCGCCACATGCAAGAAGAATTGAAGACAGTTTCTCAAACAAGGCTATATTTTTTTTATATTAGCGTTTATCTTTCAATTTTCCAGGCTGTTCGTGAATGCTTTCAAGGAGTCCATGAATTTTATAATGTTTGCATTCCTTCCTTGTATCTGAAGATTCAGTTTGATTAACTGCTAAAAAATGTCAACTAAATATACTATGCTCATAATATATTCCTCATCATCCAGCCAGCCAAAACATTCCCTCTTACCCTGAACTTCCCAATTTTTTTTAGCTCTTCTCTTATCTCAAATAGTCGTTCATTTACATTTCTTTTTGAAAATGATCGAATATTTGTGTGAAAAAGAAGAAACTCATGGCAGACGAGGGGCGGTCAATAAGTTTTGCGAATCGGTAGGGCAAAACAGAGGAAGGAGGATGGCTGTTTGTGGGGGTGTTAGGACAAGTTATGACAATTCAGGACCTGCAGCCGCACGCTCCTGCCTCGTCTATTTAAGAAGCAGTAGCTGATCGCAGATCGTCAGTCACAAATTTTCCAACAATTGAGAAGGTTGAGCACCGCGCAGTGATAAAATTTTTGACCAAGGAAGGCAAGAATGCAAAAGAGATCCATGAACGCATGGTTGCAGTGTACACCGACACCGCCTCTTCCTATGCAACCATTGCTCGCTGAAATAGGGAGTTCCGACATGGTCGTGAGTCCCTTCAAGATGACCCCCATCCAGGACGCCCATCAGACGTGACCAACGAGGACAATGTGGCCCGTGTGGAGAGGATAATCCTCGAAAATCGATGGGTGAAGGTCGAAGAAATCGAGCGAGAACTTGGAATATCACATAGAAGTGTTATCAACATTATCCACGACAATTTGGCCATGACCAAACCACACGAAACCTCACGCCACATGATCGACTTCAACGTCGTCAAAGTTCGGGGATCTGCTGCTCCTGTACAATCAAGACCCGGTGGAATTCGAGTCACGCATAGTGACAGGTGATGAAACGTGGGTCCACCACTGGGATCCCGAGATCAAGCTCGAAAGCATGGCCTGGAAGCACAGGGGCTCTCCGACCCCCATCAAGTTCCGGACCCAACCCTCAGCCAGGAAGATCATGGCCACCATCTTCTGGGATTCTAAGGGAGTGTTGATAATGGACTATGCGCCTCGTAGAAGCATCATCACAGGCCAATATTACGCCAAGGAACTGGCTGGGTTGAAGAAGTGCATCCGTCAGAAGCGGCGCGGCAAGTTGACACGCGGTGTCTTGCTCCTCCACGACAATGCCCCTGTCCAAAAGGCCAGAGTTGCACAGGCTGCCCTGCGCGAGTGCGGATTCGAGGAGCTCAACCATCCCCCCTACAGTCCAGATCTGGCCCCTAGCGGCTACTTTTTATTCCGCCAGCTCAAGGCTGCACTGCGTGGACGCCGGTTTGGGGAAGATGAAGATGTTCAGCTCGCCGCCCAGGAGTGGATTGGACAGCAGTTGGGACATTTCTGGTTGTCGGGAATTCGAAGCCTCAGGGACAAGTGACGCGAGTGCATTGAAGTCCAGGGTAGTTATATTGAAACATAATAAAACACTTTTCCTCATATCTCGTTTCCTTATTTTCGAATTGCAAAACTTATTGACCACCCCTCGTACATCCATGTCAATATACACTATATGTAACTGCTGAAGAAGCTGTGAGTTGTGAGCTCCTCCTTTGACAAAATTCACAATTTGAATGGTTTGATCCAAATTCTTAGCTTGTGGAGCTGGATGTGTTTTTGAAGCCCGTGCCTGACAATGGTCAAACTCGTTCAGAACTTCGTGTGCTTTGGTTTTTCTAAAAATTTCCATTTATATCACTAACAGCAAAATATCGCTCCGCATTGATGTAGACGTGGGCGAGGCCACCAACAACACATCTTTTTCTGATGGAGGGGCTTCCCTCTCAACAGCCTCAATTAGTAAAGGGCTTTCCATTTCACCGCCTATGCTTTTTCAGGGACTACATAAAAGTTTTCTAGCACAGAGATGGTCCACCATTCTCCTATGTATCCAGCTAGAAAAACTTTCCATTACCCGCCCTCTTTTTCTAACTTCCCCTTGTCGAACTTAACGAGGATTTCGGCGACCTTCCCTTTGATTGGGCAGGGGCCGCCGAAGCGACAAACACTTTTCCCGAACTTATCAAATGCTCTTAAAACGGGCAACAAGGGGCCTCTAGAGACTTACTGAGGCAAACTACGTACAGCGAATCGCGTTGGGCACTGCCCCCTTCGTTCGAACCGCAGATGGGGACTTTCTTGAGGGTTGGCGTGTGATCCTCCCAAACTTCCCGTTGGAGGCCGACAAGCCGGCTGCACAGACTTTCACACTTTGAATAGGCCGAGAACTTATGGAGTACACGGTCGGGATTTCCAAAGCCATTGAGGGGAAAGGGGCTCCACAAGCGAGCACAGACAAGAGGGTGCCCTCGCCCTGGACGACAGGGGTTTTCCCTGATGAAGGATAGTGACTCAGTGGATAGCACCCCATAGCCAGAAGCAACTCCTAGGCAATGTCTTCCTAATGGGACACAGACCCATGGGGACTCAAAGTAATAAGAGGATTCTCTTCCTTCCGGGAGACATCTGCCATTCCAGCGAACGAGCAGGCTGAGGCTAGCCCGAGCCTCGGAGCTTTTTCGTAGGGAAAATGTAAGAGGGTGAACGACCCGATCTCCTCCCAATAAAAATGGGAGAAATGTAAAACCAAGAGTACTAAGGGCTCTTCTCCATCAGGGAGAGTTACGGAGATGGAAAGATCCCCTGACGAACCGGCAGGTCACCAGGCCAAGGATGACTTGTTCGGTCAAAGGGCACCCTTTGGTGGAGTGGTAAAAATAGAATGACATTGGGAGTAGAGTTTCGATGATTCAATGGATCCTCATCCAGAGGTTACATGGCGTTCGCTCTACTGATAGTCGGATGTTGTCCAAGCGATGCATGTTCCATTAGCGCCAGGCATTAGCCGTTCTTCTCGGTATGGAACCGAATGTCATCTGTTTCTCGGACGGAACTATTCTGGCGAATACAGCTGACTATATCCAGTTAGCCATTGCTAATGCTCTTTGGACACTCGATGGCTCGCCTGTACTAGTTACATCGCACTCTGTTATGAACGTCGTAAAAGTAGTCTATGGTGGAGAACTCGTCCACTACTCGTTGGAAGATATCACAGAAATGCTGGCCAACCAAGGTGGAACGTTTAATAAAAAATCAGGAAAAGGAAAGCGAGCCCCTTCCCACCTACCCTCTCCGTCACATTCAATCGTGACAGGTCTGCTTAGTCAGAGCAAACTTGTAAGTGTACCTGCTACGTAAAGGCATTCATACCATTGCCGCGGGAGGGTTACCATTGCCACCGCTTCGTTTATACTAATCGAACCTGCAGACATGCTAATTAGGGTCAATCCTAAATCTGTAATAACTGCTCCACCCACGTAGCCCCCTTGTCACACACACACGCGTGCAACCCCTTCGCAAAAAGTGAAGCGGCTGCGCGCCTCCACCGAGTCTTTAGACTCAGGAAGCAAAGTGCCAGAAGGCGATCGTGTGGTCATCCCCGGGCTTCCTAAGTCTGCCCCCCGAAAAGAAGGCAGCAACCAAGGAGCTTCGGTTCTCTTTCCCGCATCTAAGACAAGACGGTAGACCTTTGAGAGTTGTGCCCCTCCAAAGAAATATAGACTCCAGACCCCAATGTCGATACGCCCGCCAACGGTTTCAAGGAAAGGGGAGAGAAAGGCTAGTACGGCGAGCCAAGACTTCTTCGGTAAACTTTCCAAGGCAGCAGCACGCTTTCCGCGGCCAACAATAACCAAAACTCCGTCCATAAGAAGACTTCGGCCAATCGTATGATTAGCCGAAGTCTTCTTGATTTGAAAGTTAGGCAGCCCCTCTGGGGAAACTACATGATCGTCCCATGAGAGGGTATTTACATATCATTTTCAGAGAACCGCTTAATTTTCTTGCCTCGATCTATCCTGGTGCTATCTTGCTCAATCTGATTTTAAAATGGAGTTGGTCGATGACTTTCAAGGCCGTAATCACTTTTTCATCCAAATATATTTTTATGGGCCACTGTAGTTTGAAAACGACGTATGTGGTGTTTGGAGCATGTTTGGTGGCCCTTATTTAAGGAAATGACTGATTTTCTCTCCCAGTTGAGGAGTTTATGTCAGTTGATAAGACCATTGAGTTATTTTCCGTACAATCTTAGTTGTGGCCTTGACTACCATTCCTAGAACGTTTCGATTTTTAGACGCCGTCCTATTCCTTGGTGGTCAACCAATTGTGAGAGGGTCCTCCAAGAGGAGCGATATCTCTAAAAGCGCTACAAGCGTCACCTTAAAATTTTCGGCGTCAATGAATTTGGTCAAACAAGGGCTGTGTTCAGGTATATTTCGAAGCATCTTCACTTACTGGGAAATCACCTTGTAGAGAGGTGTGGATGCAGGTCAAAAGGATTGGGAACAAGTTCTCTAAAGTTGGATGCTCTTGTACCAAGAAATTTCCCGTCGACTTACATCCCAATTCCTTCCTTAATGGCTTCAGGTCGTTTTCTGTCGCAAAAGACTTTCCAGCACATTCCCGCCAAATGTTCAGGCATGGGAAGATCGTCGCGCGTATTACAGTTCCTGGTACCACGACGAGTGGGGTTTCTACCTCCCCTTCTGTGCACTCTTATCTATCGATTAATTGAGTTTTGGGCGAGGAGGACCTCCTCCATTGTATTTAGCTTTTTAGGTGTTGGGTCCATGCTCGGACAACGGAAAGAGGCGTGTCACCATCCCACCTCAGAGCATTCCTTTTCCTTTTTGTTCGTTATTTGGATTTTGTTTTATTTTTGCCGGATACTGCTATGTTGTTGATCGTTTCTCATTCTTATTTTATTATTAACTGAATAGTCTAAGATTAGGCTAAAGTTTAATCGTGAGGGCTATGCCCTTGATGGCATTCTTGACCCCTTTATTAAAAAAACAAACAAACCATCTGGCTATCAAATTATCTCTTGTACCGGGCATTGCAAAAGTCCTGTTGCACTCGTTACGACGCTTTCAACAAAGGACACGCTGATAGTTTGATGCAGTTAGACACGTTTTTATTGTTTTAAAGTATAAATATATGTTTAAATTGTAATATTAATCCATGTTACCGCCTTCGGCGCCGACCACGAGCTCCAGGCGAGACTTAAAGGCCGCGCCCACGTTGCAGACGAAGTCCTTCCTCATGCTGGCCCACACGCGGTTGACAGATAACTTTAGCTCGCTGATGTTGCTGCGGCTAACCTTGCAGGCCTTGCCCTCGACATGCGCCCACACGCTGTACTCGTGGAGATTGAGGTCAGACAACTGCAGGGGCCAAAATTCCTTCGACTGGACGTTCACGTTCGACCCCAACTACTCTTGCATGGTCTTAGCTGTGTGGGCCGGGGCAGCGTCCGAACGAAAGAAGTAGTTCACCTTCTTCGTGATTTTTCTCACCCAGGGCAGGACTTTTGTGGGCAAGAAGTCCCTGTAATCTGCTACGGTGAGCCTGTAACCTCCCGCGAACCACACTGCCGGTATCTTCTTGACATTTGAAGCCACGACGCCAAGCATCATCACGGAGGTCGAGTGCTTAGTCGTGGACACGTAGCCGATCTCGGAGACGTCCAGAGTGAAGCTTACCACGCGGTCCTTCTGCTTGTTGATGACCGGATCAACCGGGAAGTATTTTTCCATCAGAAAATATTAGAATTCGATTGCCATGACTCTTCAAGTCATTGGGAAGGTGACGACAGCGCTCTCGACGTTGTTCTTGCATATGATGGCTTGGCATAAGCCTTTTTACCGATCTCAAGCTCTTACCACCCTCCTTGGATTGCCTTCTTGGTTTGAGGGGGAGTGAGAGACGGTCCCCAGAAAGAAGCGATATTCCTATAAGCACCGTCCGTGCATTTGAATATGTGAATTTCGTCGGGTTAGGACCAGTTTCCATTTCATTTTAAAGTACACTCACCACTCTGCATGGCTGGCATAGGTATATTTAATTGATGGGCCCCTCCTTTAGAGGTGTGGAAGCCTGTCAATAAGATTCGAACCAAGGTGACCCAAGTCTCAACTCCTTTTTATCCAAGAAAGGAACACCAACAACTCAGACCTTGTTTCCGTAACGGAATTCTCTGCGACCGCTTTCTTCAAATTCTCCACCTACGCTCCTGCCCTACCAGAATTCGTAGCAGATGATGCGCTCGCTACAATTAGCCGACGCTTTACCTAAGATATGCACATTAACAGCCTTAATATATCTTTTACACGTACCAAGGAAGTTTTACGCCCTGTAGCGTTCCTCACGTTGGGTGTTGATAGCACTACGCAACTTTTATTTTACTATCCCTCTGATTGCTCAATTAAAGACTCTCGATTCGAACCACCAGGTCTGTATCCAGTTGGTAACTAGTGCATTCCGAACGTCCACTATACAGAAAGTTATTTTCGAATCAGGAAATATGTCAATTTATTTAAGGGCTGCATAGCAAAGAATTTAGTAAGCCAGCGCTTTGAAATTTCAAGTTGTTTGCTATTGCTCCCCTATATTGTGTACTGTGCGCTAATGCCTCGACGCTATCAAGTGATTTTCTGTCGTCTCTGAATGAGACACATTCGCGGGATGCAGTACCTTCTGATGGAGCGCTCTCCTGAACCTTTCTGTGAAGTGATCTTAGTATCCCCAACTATATGCTACTTTTTAGTTGCTTCCTGGTTTGGGAAGCTGGTTTGTTCTGTTCAAATCGAAAATGAAGAGCTTTATTTAGTACACTTAAGTTCGCTATTTATGTGTTTTAGATGCTACCTTTTATGTCCAGAAAGAGTTGGGATGTTCATTGATTCGCTATCAACTCTACTCTTCATTCTTCCTCAATTAAAAAAAATAAAGCTCTATTCTAGTGGCCACCAACCAGGACACATCAGCTGAAATCACAGACACGCTTATTTATAGACTAATTGAAAAAAAAACGACAAACAAATAGATAAAAAAGCAAACCAATAAGAAAACACACATAAAAACAAAAAACCTGGTCAATCTGGGAAACCAAGCAGTCAGAGTGGGGAAGAGCTCAAAACGCTGGTCCGATCGCCCAGTGCTTGTATTCTGTTTGGCACTCTCATCAGCGCGCTCATTTCCCGCAATCTCTACATGTCTAGTAACCCAATAGAAAACACCCTTGACATCATCTTAGACTCGTAGCAGCCGTATCATCATGGATACTGCGAAGCGAACCAGAGGGTACGGAGATTCCAAACCTCAAAGGCCCTCAATGCACTCAGCGAGTCGCTGTAAATTACAATCCTGTCTCCGAACGGAGAACAGTGAGTAATCTCCCGTGCCAAGCGGAGTATTACAACTAGCTTTGTCGTGAAGATAGACGCAGCGTCCGGAAGAGCTATACTGGCTTCAAATAAAGGATAAAAGGCGTGAAAGCTGAAAAGGGTCCTTGAACACCTCAAGGACGACTCTACGAATTTTTAACATAAAAAATGCTAATTTGAACCCCTGCATGGTACGAGAAACAAGAGGGAAAAGTCCCTCCAATGACCTGCGGCATTTTGTGATAAGATGATAGATGGTTCTTGCATTGATGGTTTCACATGGTTCAAATCACTTACAAGTGCCTTTGAATGGCTAAATGGCTAGATGAGGCTTCGGCCACTAGATGAAGCCACCCAGTGCCAAATCTGATGGCAGATTTGAAATCTCCAGGGTGAATAACCATATGTCTCATGGTCATATGGGTCGTTTCAAGGTTCTAAAATGGGTACAATTGAACTTTACTCTCTTTGAAAAAAGGGGACTCCTTGACCTGGCGCTTCGCCGCAGGTTATAAGTAAAAGAAAGGCATTCCACGCTTTTATCCTTCCTCCGTCCATTCCTTTATCCAGTGCCTCACGATTGGGGAAATTCTGAATTAAAGAGGTCTCGAATATTTACCACATACAATCGCGAATTTCCACCCCAATACGAGGAATGTTGTTTAACCCCTTCTAATTCTTCCAAGTGAATTAGCTTGTATTATTCCTTAAGCGTTCATTTATTCTATGACAACCAATTAACTGTAATGTAAAAAATTCTTCCGGTCAATTGAACAAAATGTTGCCCGCTTCGCTTGCATCCTATAAAATGCGATTTTGTTTTGGAGCCGTCCGCTATTGGTTGCCTTTTCTACAGTAGATTGCTGGTTAAATTTATTTCCAAGAGAGACGATTCTTTTATTTAAACTCTCAGAGGCATTGAATTTAAGGTAAAGTAGGTGCTGACTTAAATTTAAGTGTGAAAAACCCTTTTAAATTAGTCCAGGTATAAATTAAATCTGTATATATCCACAATTGAGTCATAATTTAAGAAATGTAAATAAAGCAATTTTAAGGGTCGTAGATATTTAACATCATTTAATAATCTAAAGTTTATAAATATATTAATTGCCAAGGTTATCCCAATGTTAGCCTTGGAATTATTTTGTTTGGCAATAGCATCCTAACTATTCGTCCGATTCTAACGAAATTTGAAACACTTATGTCAATGCTTCTCAACTCCTTTCAGGCCACAGACTACCAAACCAATAAAAAAATGTCGTGGACTATTTCATTTCTGAATATGGATAAATAAGTATACACAACAAGCATTTTGGTTTGAAATACATTTATTCAAAACAATTTCTAAAAAATATATAAAATAATAGCCAGCTAACATTTCAATCTGAAATATATTTCTTACAAACATAATTTCCTGGAAATTGAACACTTATCTAACATTTTGCTGTGAAATTTATTTGTAACAAACAGAAATTTGAAATTATGCAGGAGTATACATCTAACAAACACTTTCCCTTCAAATTTTCTTAACTCATTTTTCCTTGCAACCAGAGTTTTTGATTTACTTCTCACTCACAAGCTTTTCACTGTTAGAACTTAGAAGTGGTACTTGATAAAGCACAACGAATATCGCTTTCCACTGCAAACCTATTCCTCTGTTTCGACTTAATGTGCAGCAGACATGAAAATCCAGTCTCGCGCATGTAAGTTGATGCAAATGGCAAAAGATATCGGACTGTATGTAATTACAGATTTAGGTAAGTAACGATCATACTGGCTCAAAGTTTTCAATGGTAGACCGCTGGTACATATCTTGAGCTATCAAATCATTTTTCAGCTTCAAAAATTCCTCCTGCAGATCTTCTGGAACATTATGAACATCTGTTGTGAATGGATTCCTGATGAAAGATACGAGTAACTCATCCTTTCTCATGTCCACTTCTGAAAAGTATTCTTGAAATTCATCCTACAGCATTCGTAAATGCTCGAGAATTTGCATCTGAATGCTTTTCTTTTCCCCAAGCATGGCATCCACACGTAGAAATTGAACCAAATTGTCACTTGCCACTCGTCCGATCCAGAGTCTTAGCTTCTCAAGAAAAGCCTTGATGATGGCTTAATGAGAAAACAGATTTGCACATTTCCTTTGTAGCTGAAGATTCAATTTGTTCAAGATTTCAAAAATATCAGCAAGGTATGCAAGTTCTAATTCTGACTGTGTTAGCATATTTTTAAATCATCTTTCCCGTGAGAATGGAGAAATAAAGTCAGTTCTTCTATCAGTTCAAAAATTATGTTGAGTAGATTCCCTGCTGATAACCAGAATACAGAAGTGTAGAACCGCAACACCTCAAACTTGAAAATATAAAATTTTCAAATACACATTTTCTGTAAGTATTCCAAGTATTCCGGAGCATTGGGACTGCTGAGAATAGTATTTATCATGCCTGGCACTACTTGTAAATGTATAATATGTTGTTTTGGGGGCCCCACAATCTTGATCGTAAGGGGGGAAGGCACTAGACATTGCTACTGCTCTGCCTCAAAGTCGGAACTCATGTCCTGACTTAATTTTCTGTACAGTCTGGTATTCACGGCTGACGATCTTATGTAATTAACCACCTTCACCAATCCTTTGAAAACGGTGTTCAGGTGATCCAGCAGTATTTTTGATGTTAATGGCTCTCTGTGAATGAAGCAGTAAATACCAGTTACCAATGGAGCACGCTGTTTTACCAACGCTTGGAAGCCTGATCTTGAGCCTAGAATCGCAGGTGTACCATTAGTGGTGAAACCCACCAAATTTCCCAATCCAGACCATTTGCTTCGAAAAAAATGTTAATAATTTCTAACACATCCTAAGCTCTTGTGGTGGTGTCAAGAGTCCTACAAAAGAGAAATTCTTCTTTGATGTCTCCATCAAGCATGTATCGTTTTATCACCAATAGCTGACAGGACAATGAGATCAGTTGATCCATCCAACTGCATGGCAAGCAATTGATATTTCTTTATTTCATCCATAAAGATTTCACTGATTTTTTTGTGAGATATCATCTATCCGTCTCAATACAGTTTCATTAGATACATATATATCATTTAGTTTCCGTGCTGCGTTCTCGCCGGCAACAAATCTCACCATTTTTTTCCACAGGGTAGCACAAGTTGCTTTATAATTGTATAAGGCTTCTTGGCTTGTGCAACTCTGTATGCTACAATGTAGGAGGCCCGCATTGGAGGTCTTTTCATAGAATGCACCTGATGAGTCAAGGCGCTGCCGCTTGAGAGTTGATAACTGCCGCTCTAAATAATCTTGATCTTTTGCAACAAATTGGGGTGACACTTATGGAGGTGGAATTTAAGCTTAACTGGCTGGCTTCAGTGACTCATTTCCCAAGACTTTGAAGCAAATAAAACACTGTGGTAATTTCATGCCATCTTTTTTTGGACAAATGAAACCGAATTTAATGTAGTCCTCTAAATACTTGCGCTTGACATTTCTTCCCGCCATTGCCATTTATTCAGATCTATGCGCAATGCAACGAAATATTATCAGTTACGTGTTTAGTTTAGCAATACTAATGACAAAACTATTGTAGAGTCAATAATAGAGCACCAGATTGCGTAAACAGCATAAAACAGCACCTAGCATAATAAGTGACCAGAAATATTTCACTATTTTCACACTTCCTACCTGCTTCATCTAGTAAAAATTACTGCATTTTACATTAGAAAACAAAATCAAATTACCCCATACCTGTAAAACAGCAAAGGACAAATGATGCAACTAATCAGTTCAGCAGTTCAGTGGCTAGTGGCTACAACACTAAGTTTACGACAGTGTTATATGTAGCCGCGCCGCAGCTGACAGGAATCAACAGTATGGCTCGTCACCTCGACTCGTACAGTACAAGTATGTACTAGGTTAGGATCACGTATAACGGTGTGAATCTTGGATATTCATTTTAGTATAGATTAAATTAAAAAAAATTATGGATGGCTATTGATTTAATTTTATTAAATTGTTCGTACTGAATTTTCAGTAAATATTAAATTATGTACACTCATTTCCAGTTTGTTACCAAATACAGTAGACGTCTTGTGGACCACCCATAAGGTCACTATGGACTACCATTTGAGAACCACTGCGTTATGTTGCTTTACATTCCCTTTCAAATGATATAATTGCCAAAGTCCTGCCAAAGTTAGCCGGGTAATTATTTGGCAATAACATCATAACTATTGGGCTGATTCTAAAAAAAAATTGAAACCCTTATATTGTTTTACATTCTCTTTTGAATGATATAATTGCCAATGTCCTCCTAAGGTTAGTCCGGGAATTATTGAATATTTTGACGGTCATAAATCAGAATAAGTGAGAGCACCCGACTTTGGTCAGCAGACCTTATCTTTATAATGACTGATGCGGAAAAAACACGACTACCTGACGTTTTTATATGCTCTGTGATTAGCCAAAATAGTTTCATTATTTACTCCCCCATAAAGAGGGTCATTTGTGCCCCTGAGTAATGTATGTTGTACAACTTTTTCCTTGAAACTTCAAATGTACACTCTCATCACAAACATTTAGAGTTGATGGCGTTTGTTTGCTACAACATCCACGTTCGCCTCTTATCTTTTTTTTAGTAGTTGTTTTTGTTTTATTTTGATTTCTTCACCTGTCTGTTATATTAATGCCCTCTGGGGCATTCCTATGAATATAATAATCCAGGAAAATTATATTCATATGTATATAATATGTAAAAATTATCATCCAAAAATATAATCAATCAATTAATTTGTAACTTCACCCTAATACATCAAAAATACCTTTTCTTTAAATTTTTCCTACACGAGCACGCACATACGAACACACGCCTTTCGTAATCTGCCTTTGAGCACTGCATTCCGTCCACTTGTGCAGAATATCGCTTCGAATAAGGTTAGTTACTTTTTCTCCCCCAATTATTCTCGGCAATCATTCCATATGAGAGTAGATCCTAACTCCTGTTCTTCTCTCATTGCAGACCTGAATTCACACTCCATCATAGTCCTATCATACTAATTATACTTACTCTACCTACACCACATAATTATATTTATGCACTCACATGTACTCTCGTGTGCTCACGTATATACCTTGTGTATGTCCATAATTATATTCACCTATATTCATGGGCATACACACACACATGCACGTGCACTCATAACAACCACAGCTCCTTCACGCATAGAAATATATTAGTTCAACCATGACGTGTACACATAAATAAACAATATAGACTATGATGGATCAGCAAGAAAGGACATCAACTAACGGCTCACCTGGTCAACACAATCAAGCACGTGAATCTAATTCGCAGTCCACGCGCAGGTAGCCGCATGCATATCTCTCGCTTCCAGTATTCGATGCAGAAATCCAATCGCATGGCTAGAAGTCTCAACCATCCTTCTCAACCCTCAGAACATCAGAGAAGAAGGAAAGACAGCAGCAGTAATCCAGCGTCCCCCAATAAGTACATTCGTTGAATTCAGGAAGATTTTAATTATCAGGGTAAAAGGTGCACAAACCGACCCTTTTAGTCCTCTGCTCACTGATATTTTAATGAGGGTAGTCCCAGAGGGAATCAGGCCACTTATTTTAAACTCAAACCCCTCGAATATAGAACTTCGGCTTCCTGGAGAGGACGAGAAAGGGTCCGTCATAGACTGGTTGCAAAGGAGTGTGAGTTGAATCGCGACAGACGAAAACATGTGAGCATGTTGTCATTTCTTTCGGCACGAAGGTTTTATAATTGGTAGGCACTCTAGGGGTGGTTGGCTTAACTTCAGCCATCACCCGTACAAAATTATGTATATATGAATCAGGATCGAGGTGAGATGGTAGAGGTTGATCAGAAGAAGAGAAGAATTGACCAGGAAGACGAAGTTGAGCACCGTGGACAAGTTCAACCGCAGAGCAGGCCAAGTCCTCTTTCAGGGATGAGCGAATACCCAGGAGAATCAAAGGTAGCTTGTTCACCCAAGTAATGTTGGGATCCGTAGAGCGTAAGCTTGCTTTGAGGGTCCTGTGCAACCGTTCGTTCGACGTTGCTTTGGGGTGGTAGCTAGTGGTACGTAGAAGAAAGGAGCCAAGCACTGACATGAGTGCATCTCATTAGTGGGATTCAAATTGTCTGCCACGATCTGTCATGATCGTTGAGGGAACACCAAAACGAGCAACCCATGATGAGACGAAGGCTCGAGTGACAGTGGAAGGTCTGATGTCCGAAATAGGAACTGCCTCTGGCCATCGAGTAAAACGATCGATCATGGTGAGAAGATAATTGCAACCACGATAGTAAGGCAGAGGACCTACTAGATCGACGTGAACGGCGTCAAAGCGTAACGAAGGAAGAGGAAAGGGAACCACAGGACATTTTGTGTGACGATGGAATTTGGCGCTCTGGCATGGTAGGCATGAGCGAGTCCATTTGGCCACACGAATCTTGGGATGAGAGAGAGAGCATGAATTTAGTCGAAAATGTGCCGACAGTAAGCAAAAGGAACGAGAGGGCGAGGACAGTGAGGTAATGAATAGTCGACCAGGATGCGGCTGGAAGGACTGTCCGGTAGGTCAATCTCGCGAACGACGAGTTGAGAAGAGTTACGCAGTGTTTGCGTGCCTTTATCTTGTTCCTGGGCTAGCACTATCGTTGCATAATCGATGGGCGCAGTGTGAGATAGCTGTGTGCCCGAAATCGCGGCAATGCGGGAAAGCGCATCAGGTACGACGTTTGAAGAACCCGGAAAATAGCGAATATCATTCGTCATCTGCAGGATGAAGTCAAGATGACGAGCGTCAACTGCAGTGCGTACTGACAAAGTACTACGAGACGAACAAGCACCGACCAAAGGCTTATGGTCCGTAAAAATAAGGAAGTCACGTCCTTCCAAGTGATAGAGGAAGTGGCGGATTGCGAGATATATTCCGAGTAGCTTGCGAGAGAACGTACTATACCACTTTTGGGAGTCAGAAAGAGAGCGAGAGAAGAAAGCAAGAGGTTGCCATTTTGTCGCCAATCTTTTGTTACAAGGTTTCACCTACATGAGTCGAGGGTGCGTCTGAAGATACTCTGATGGGGGCTCCTGGAGAAGGATGCGCTTATTTTTACAGCGCGGGAAATAGTCTCTTTGGTGCGAGAAAATGCATCGCACGCCTCAGTAGACCATTAAAGAGGACAGTTCTTTTTGGTCTTAGTGAGCATAGAATTAATAGGTTGCATGGTCTGGGCACAGTTTGAAATGGATATATGGTAGAAGTTGATCATACCACAGAAACGTCTGAGCTGTTTGCGTGATGTGGGTCGAGAAAAGGTGTGCATCACAGTAACTTTATCTTCGAGTGGGCTAATCTCGGCACTCGAGACATGGTGTCCCAAGAAGGAGAGTTGCGAGACACCAAAGAGACACTTGGAAGTGTTGAGTCCGATACTGTACTCTTGAAGACGAGAAAAGATCTGACGAAGGTGGGAAAGGTGTTCCTCCAGCGAGAAAGATGCTATTAGAAGGTCATCGATGTAGAAAAATACACAAGGAAGACTCCTAAGGACTTGATCCGTAAAGCGCTGGGAAGTTTGACCAGAGTTGCTCAATCCATATCGCATTTTGATCATTTCAAAAAATCCAAACAGACTGGTGATGTTAGTCTTTGGAACATCGTATGGGTGAATAGGGATCTGGTTGAAAGCACGAATCAGATCCAGGTGAGAAAAGAGAGTACAGCCAGGGAGAGATGAGGTCAAATCTGCTATGAACGGCAATTGATATCGGTCATGGATTGTAATAGCGTTTAGAGCCATGTAGTCCCCAACTGCTTTGAATTCCCCCGGCGTGGATTTGGGCACAATGTGGAGTGGGGAAGCCCACGGAGAAGCGGAACACCTACAAATCCCTGCATCCATCATGAATTGAAATTCATCACGCATAGCAGACAGTTTATCTGGAGCTAGACCGCGTGGAAGGGAAAATACAGGACCTCCTGTTGTCTCTATTCGATGCACCATACTATCTTTTATCGGCATATCCTTCGAAGGTGGAAGAGTGAGTTCAGGGAACGCCTGAAGAAGGCGCTAAAATGGTGGCTCGGTGAGTGTGAGACGAATAGAGAGGAGGGTACTCTTAGAAAGTGAGTACGAAACTGAAACTGTGAGTAGTGTTTTCCGTTTGACAAGATTTCTGGGTCGAGAATTGACCAAAAGGTCGTGAGCCGAAAGAAAGTCGAGGCCCAATATTAGACAATCTACCTCGGCCTTGACGAAGGTTGACCAAAAAACTCGACGGAGACCGAGTGAGACTTGAAGGTTTCGCGTTCCATAGGTCCTAATATTGGTCGAATTGACTGCCTTCAGAACTAAATCTGAGGGAGAAGAAGCTTTGACGGCTTTAGAAATTGGTAAGACACTGCATTCAGCACCAGTGTCTACCAGGAATGAGAAATCACAAACTGGGTCAAAAATGTGAAAAGGAGGACATATCTGAGGAAATGAGTTGTAGGCGGGGGATGTTGACCCGTTTATCCCTTGCCTTTTTAGTTTAAAGGATACAATTGAAGAGTTGAGGCTGAATTTAAAGGATTGTGAGAAGGCGGTTGAGTTGGTTGGTGTGAGAAAACTGGAGGGTTGAGGTTAGAAGGAGGTACTGGTTCTAAATATGTGCACGGTTGCAAGCATTTTACAGTTTGTGCACGATATTTTTTATAGTACCAGCACCATTGAGTAAATTCAGAAGAAAAGGAAACGTTATGCTTCGGAAGATTACTTTTCGCAGTATGTGAAGAAGAATAACGGTGGCTACAAAGCTGTGTACAATGTTCAGCGTTGTGACCGTACCTTTGATGGTACCAGCAATAACCCTGTTGTGTGAAAGGTTATGAGAATAAGCGGAAGAATGAGGTTGAAAATTTCGCTGATTCTCACCGTTTGCGTTGGGATGCCCTCGTTGGTTTCTCCTTTGGGAACCAGAGCGGGACCTGCGCCTCCGATTGCACAACACGAGTTTGTGCTCGCTCTGTGATCCCTGTTGCAGTTTTAACCGCCGGATGTCGGCTTCCATCCTCCGTATTAAACCTTCAAGGTCCCTCGATAGAGAAGATGGAACCCTTAAACGCTCCAACCAGTGGCCAGAGGAGCTCGTCGTTCCACGAACCTGAGAAATGGAAGTGTTGTTAGTTGGGCCATGATTTAGGCCCTACACGAGCACGCACATGCAAACACACGCCTTTCGCCATCTGCCTTGGAGCGCTGCATTCAGTCCACTTGTACCGAAAGGCGCTTCGAATAAGGTTTGTTACTTTTTCTTTCCCAATTATTCTTATCAATCATTCCATAGGAGAGTAGATCCTAATTTCTGTTCTTCTCTCATTGCAGAGCCCTAATTCACACTCCATCATAGTTCTATCCTACTAATTATACTTGTCGAGAATAAAGGCTGCTTGCGGACATGTGGCCCATCGAAACCACGAGGTCAGGCTCGAAGTCAGTCCACGTGAGCGAGGACCGTGAGAACAGTCAAAATATCGAACTGCTTTCGGCGATAAGCAAGGGATTGGAATCTCAAACGCGCGCTTATGTCGTCTCCCAGGGTGTTATCATAAAACCCCGCGGGAGTGTCTCCCATCCCTCAAGCACCGTGTTGGTTCGTGGAGAGATCCCCCCACCCACTTGGCGGAGGCAATAACGGATTTGACTGTTCCCTATATATTATTGATCCCAATAAAACATCGACGGTATAGGCCTGCCTTTTACAACGAAATACGTCATTCTCGATCGCGCTCCTTTTTCTCGACGAGTGGAAGACTAGAATTATACCGAAGGATCTGAGCCCGAGTTAATTGGCCCATCCTTGGTTTCGGTACATTTCGTTTGGCACGAATACTCCCTCCAGTTAGTGTTACTACTAGAGGTTAAACTCCCCGTGGTCAAATCCCCTTGAATAACCATCCGATCCCCTGTTTCACATCTTAAAGCCTCAAACCCACCTAGGCTGAGACGAATCATCTGTGGCTATTCCGGCCAGTCCCCCCTGTGTGTGTTTGTACAGAAGCCGCATCGTCTCTCGACCACCACTCTTCCGTAGAGCCCGCTCTGAGTAGCTGACTCCTTAAGTTTTCAGGGAAATTCGCTTTTAGGCTGTGTTGCCAAAAGTGCCTCGGTAATCGTGGGAAAAGAGCGGAACTTCAAAAAGAAGACGGCTATAATATGTTTTATTCTTATCGAGTGGCCTACCAAACTGGGAACAAGCGGAATTCTGCGCAGGTATATGTGAGTCTTCCGTTTAAAAGGCTATGTAAGTAAGTCTAAGGGGGCAGCAGGACTCAAGGGTGAAGGAACGGATTCGCGACGCTAACTAATAGCATTAGGCTGCTAACAGCTTTGACTTGACTGATTCTCTTTTCTTCCTGACTCTCTCTCTCTCTTTCTGTCCATATATATATATATATATATATATATATATATATATATATATATATATATATATATATATATATATATATATATATATATATTAATTAAGCATGACTGCCCTAATTTCTTACAAACGCAGGGACCTATTTATTTATGTCAAATGAAAGCTTATTCTTTCATGAATATTTAGATATTTTAGAGTATAAAAAAATATATTGTAAGTATAACTAAATGGAGGGGAACCGTGAGCTCACTCAGTTACAATAAATTTTTATTTCTGTTGTTTCAGATTATGGCTGGAAGTACTCGTTCATTTGCAGCATTCTGGCTTTTAGGACATCCTATTAGTGAACTCTCATATGTAAGACTACCAGCATGTGGTGATGTGCTTCGTGTTGTTCAGTATCACCATCAAGTGGAGTCAATGACTCTGACAAAAAGTTACAACCTCGCTTGCAAAAAAGTCATAAAAGTATGGGAAAGAGCCCGAATTCCCACATAGCGAATAGACTCTTGCGTTAGGAAACTCTCAAGGTTATATGAAAAATATCTTTCTTTGAAGAAGAACCGCAAAACCGAACTGTACTCATGTAGAATGAATGAGCGTAGTTTCGAATCTAGTCTTTCAAAACTTTTTGACATAGCCTCAAAAAATGCTTTAAATGTGGTAAAAAATAAAGAAGACCGCCAATTTCTGTTGATGCAGAGAGAGAACAACATTTTCTCCTGCAGTATATCGTGCCGTGATAAGATTACTTCAGCCAAGGAATCCCGCTAAAGATATCGACATGAAAAGGTTTACAATACAAAGAACAAGCCGCTGTTCTCTTCCTTAACAGGAAGAGCTTGGTTACACAGGCACCCCTGCGGGGTGTGGCCTATGGCCTTATTTGCTAATCTTAACCGCCTTTTTTAATCCCCTTTATAGACTCTTTATTTTAACACCCTGAACACCCTTCTTTTTTTCTTCTTCTTCTTCTTCTTCTTCTTCTTCTTCTTCTTCTTCTTCTTCATATTCATCTTCTTCTTCATCTTCATCTTCTTCTTCTTCATGTTCATCTTCATCTTCATCATCATCTTCCTCTTCTTCTTCATGGTCATATTCATCTTCATTCTTCATCATCTTCATCATCATCTTCTTCTTCATCTTTTTCTTCATCTTCATCATCATCTTCTTCATCATCTTCTTCTTCTTCTTAATCATCTTCTTCTTCTTCTTAATAGTATAAATATAACGTAGTCTGAGCACAGTAAATAAAAACGTCTTTGCAAAAGGGGTTTGGAGCGGAGGAACAACGAGGGTAAAAATGATGACTAAAAATGATGCCAGCGATTTCTCTTGCATGTGTAGTTTAGATATCCATTTTCTTTTCCGCCTATCCTATAAATAGTCTTACTATCCTAAAATTAGATTTTCACCACTAGCAGTCGAGGGCTGCGGAAGTTGAGAAGAAAAACTTTCTATCACCCCCCCACCCCTAGGTTGAAGTAGTTAATATGCATGACAATGTACACATGTAGATAAGTGTGTACAGTAGATTATATATTTAAAAAAAATAAAAATAAAAAGTAAAATAAATATATAGCATGTTAGAGATACACTCGTAGATAAGTGTGTATCGTAGTTATGGATGTATTGTAGCGGACTAGCCTCGAGCGGACCTTAGGGTCTTTGCTGGTCCTAGATTCTGTAGTTCTGTAGTTCTTCTTCGGTCTGTGTCCTACGGCCTATCATGATTTTTTTTCTTTTCTCTATCTAAATTTTCTATAATAATTTCCATGCCAAAATTTTAATAAATTTGCTGACGACACGAAGCTGGGCAACCGTGCCTATGTAAGATCGGATGTAGAAAAATTACAAAAGGACCTAAACTTGATTGTCAGATGGGCGGATAAGTGGCAAATGCAGTTTAATTTAAGTAAATGTAAGGTGATGCATTTGGGTTGCCATAATTTGAGGGTAGAGTATACCATGAAAGGCCAGGTCCTCGACGTGGTTACATTGGAAAAAGACCTGGGAGTTTTAGTCTCGGATGACTTCAAAGTCACGAAACAATGCGCGGATGCATGCAAAAAAGCAAATCGTGTGCTGGGTTATATCGCGCGTAATTTCACGTTCAAATCCAAAGATGTAATTTTACCGTTATATAAATCTCTTGTGCGTCCACTGCTCGAATATGCGGTTCAATTTTGGGCTCCATATTTAAACAAAGATATCGCGCAATTAGAAAGAGTGCAGCGTAGGGCTACAAAATTAATTCCTGAGCTGAGAAACAGGCCGTACGAGGAAAGACTCAGGGCATTAGATTTGCCATCTCTCGAAGGCAGAAGATTACGTGGCCAGCTAATAGAAGTATTTAAAATATTGAAAGGATTTTCAAACGTTGATTATAGGAATTTGTTCGAATTGGATCATAGGGGAAACACTCGCCAACACGGATTAAAATTAGTGAACAAGCGATTTAACACTAGTATAGCCTAAAACTATTTTACGTTTAAAATTACTCAAATTTGGAATAGGCTACCCACCCACGTAGTAGATAGTACGTCGGTAAATATGTTTAAAAACCGTCTCGACGCGCACTTAAATAGTACAAATATAACGTAGTCTGAGCACAGTAAATAAAAACGTCTTTGCAAAAGGAGTTTGGAGCGGAGGGACAATTCGAGTAAAAATGATGACTAAAAATGATGCCAGCGATTTCTCTTGCATGTGTAGTTTAGATATCCATTTTCTTTTCCGCCTATCCTATAAATAGTCTTACTATCCTAAAATTAGATTTTCACCACTAACAGTCGAGGGCTGCGGAAGTTGAGAAGAAAAACTTTCTATCACCCCCCCACCCCTAGGTTGAAGTAGTTAATAGGCATGACAATGTACTCATGTAGATAAGTGTGTACAGTAGATTATATATTAAAAAAAAAAAATAAAAAAAATAAATATATAGCATGTTAGAGATACACTCGTAGATAAGTGTGTATCGTAGTTATGGATTTAGTGTAGCGGACTAGCCTCGAGCGGACCTTAGGGTCTTTGCTGGTCCTAGATTCTGTAGTTCTGTAGTTCTTCTTCTTCTTCTTCTTCTTCTTCTTCTTCTTCTTCTTCTTCTTCTTCTTCTTCTTCTTCTTCTTCTGTTCGAACTGGATCATAGGGGAAATACTCGTCAGCACGGGTTAAAATTAGTGAACAAGCGTTTTAACACTAGTATAGCCCAAAACTATTTTACATTTAAAGTTACTCAAAATTGGAATCGGCTGCCCACCCACGTAGTAGATAGCACTTCGGTTAATATGTTCAAAAATCGTCTCGACGTGCATTTGAATAGTTTAAATATAACGTAGTTGAGCACTGTGAATTTAAACGTCCTTGCAGAGAGAGAGTTTGGAGCGGAGGTTTAAGGATATGAAATTATGATGACTAAAAATGATGCCGGCGATTCTCTGCATGTGTAGCTTAGATGTCCCATTTCTTTTCCGCCTATCCTATAAGTAGTCTCTATCCCTAAATTAGCTTTTCACCACTAGCAGTCGAGTGGCTGCGGAAGATGAGAAGAAAAACTTTCTATCTCCCCCGACCCCTAGTTTGATTAGTTAAAATTGCACGATAATGTACACATGTAGATAAGTGTGTACAGTAGATAGTATTAAAAAAAAAAAAAAATAGCATGTTAGAGATACACTCGTAGATAAGGGTGTATCGTAGTTTTTGATTTAGTGTAGCGGACTAGCCTCGAGCGGACCTTAGGGTCTTTGCTGGTCCTAGATTCTGTAGTTCTGTAGTTCTGTAGTTCTTCTTCTTCTTCTTCTTCTTCTTCTTCTTCTTCTTCTTCTTCTTCTTCTTATAAAGGAATTATTAGAAATAACTTTGATAAAAAAATTAAATATACTTAGGTTACAACTGAACTAAATGAAAAAATCTTATTCAAACCTTCAAAAAAATCTCGTTCTTAAAATATAGGGTAATGGAAAAGTATATACTTCGAAAAATCAAGCAGAGGCTGATGCTCATGCAGATTTCGAGTCATCATCATCTGAAGGAGAAAGTTTAATTGCACCAAACAAAGAGTTTTGTCCACCTTCTTCAACTAGAAAAAAGAATGCACAATGTAGTCCTTCAAATTCAAGAAATATCTTTACAACTTCAGGTGTGGCTGCTGTCCTTGATCGTGCAAATATTACGGATAGAAAAGCAACAATGGTTGCTGGATCAATAGCACAAGCCTTGGGTCAGGATATTGCAGCTATGACACTTTCCAGGAGTTCTATACTACGTTCCAGAAAGCAAGTAAGAGAGGCAACATACAATGAAGACAAAGTTTCGTTGTCTGTTGAAGGACAGATCCTTCTTCACTGGGATGGGAGACTACTACCTGCTATTGATGGAGCAAAGGAAACAGTAGAACGAATTGCAATATTAGTTTCTGTAAATGGAATGGAAAAACTTCTTGGTGTGCCAAAAATAACACGAGCAACAGGAGAAAAACAGGCTATGACATGCATTTCATCAATTAATGACTGGAATCTTCGTGACGAAGTTCAAAGCCTTGTATTTGACACAACTGCATCAAATACAGGCCTACAAAAAGGAGCCTGTACCATAATTGAGAAAGTATTAGGAAGGGAGCTTGTTTGGATTGCGTGCCGTCATCATATTTTCGAAATTATGTTGTCATGTAAGCGCTTGCAATATTTTACTTGGGCCTACAAGTAGTCCAAAGAGGAGTCTCTTTGAACGTTTTAAAGAACAATGGCCGTCACTTAAAAAAGATTCTTTTTTAGAGGCGGATATCAGTTTATTCGTCAATCCAGTAATGCATAATCTTCGAGGAGAAATGGTCCCATATTTTCAGGAAGCTTTGAAATCTCGTCAGTTGCGTAACGATTATGAAGAATTGCTGCGACTCAGTCTCATCTTTCTTGAGGGCATTGATAAGACAGAAGTTACATTAAGAGCCCCAGGAGCGACTCATCATGCACGCTAGATGGCTAAGGCTATAGATTTACTAAAAATATACTTGTTTAAGCATCAACTGAAACTAACGGAACTTGAAAAGGCCAATATTACAGAGTGCTCTCTTTTTTATTGCTTTGGTCTACTCGCGTTTTTGGAATGAAGCCCATTTTGGAACTAATGCTCCTTTAAATGACATTCTGCTTCTTAAAACTTTGCGAAAGTACCCAAATCAGATAATATCTAAAGAAGCAGCCACAGCACTTCATAGACACCTTTGGTATCTTGAAGAACATCTTGTTGGTCTTGCATTTTTCGATCATAGAATTAATGCTGAGACCAAACAGAAGATGGTCTCTAACCTCCAACGTAATGAAAACATCAAAGTTGTTCGCCGATTGAATATTACAAAAAACATCGAGGATTTGGACTTGCATGAAATGGTAACTAAAAAAACTAAGCTAATCTCAGTCTCCTAATGAAAGATGGATACAAGTTTGCAGAGGATACATTCCTGAGGACTAACCCAAGTTCTTGGGAAGAGAATACGTGCTTTCAAGAATTTCAACGTCGAGCGATTAACTTAATGGTTGTTAACGATCCAGCAGAAAGAGGTATTGCACTTATCAAATCGTATAATGCATCTCTAACAGAAGATGAAGAACATAAACAGTTGTTTCTCAGACTTGTGGCAAAACATCACAAAAATTTTCCCTCATGCTCAAAAGGATCAATGTTTAATCAGCAATTTTAGTTATAATTTTTGTCAAAAGGAAATCATTTGCCATTTAACTATTTTTTTCCACTTTAATATAAATATTTTTAAAAAAGTTGTCTTTCAACACCAAGATCTGTTTCAAATAAACTAGTATTTGCAAAGACTGTTCATTTCTATCCCAAAAGTTAATTTACCAGCAGACTAATAAGTTAAGATCCATATAGCGACCAGTAAATATTGTTCGATTTTGATGAAATTGAGTATGTGACCTACTGTTCAATGTGGTAATACAATCAGGCTTGTAGAGATAAAAAACTAAAAAAAATTGGGGAAAAGTGCTTGGATTCATCTTTTCATTTTCCTGTGGGTTAATTTTCATATTATTGTTTTCCTCACGTGCCACTTTGTGAGTTCTTTAAGCAATAATATGAAAATTAACCCACAGGAAAATGAAAAAATGAATCCAAGCACTTTCGAACTATATTCATTTTCAAGGAATAGTATGAAAATGGAGATAGCAACCTTATATGATCATATAAGAAAATGAACTTGCAAATATAGTTCGAAAGTGCTTGGATTCATATTTTCATTTTCCTGTGGGTTAATTTTCACACACACACACACATATATATATATATATATATATATATATATATATATATATATATATATATATAGAGAGAGAGAGAGAGAGAGAGAGAGAGAGAGAGAGAGAGAGAGAGAGAGAGTGTACAAGAAAGAGAAATTGAACGCGAATGAGCAATGAGACAAGAAACAGGAGTTTTTTAGAGGTAAGAGAAAGGGACATTAGAAGAAGACTAGAATCAAAGAGAGCAGAGGGCGGCACAATGAAATTCCTGGCCAGGAATTTCAAACTTTTTTTCCCTGGCGTTATCTCTGTCTTCTCGGTAAAGGATTGCCTTCATTGTGACGCCCTCTGCTCTCTTTGATTCTAGTCTTCTTCTAATGTCCCTTTCTCTTACCTCTAAAAAACTCCTGTTTCTTGTTTCATTCCTCATTTACGTCCAATTTCTCTTTATTGTACTATATTGTTATATAGTCTGCAGTGCAACGTTTCAGCACCTTTGTTTCTGTCTTCAAAATTGTTTTGAAAGGCAGAAAATAAATATGGCGAAAGCGCTGTGGTGGTTGTTATCACCGGCAGAACTTGCATTTGCTCCTTCTTTGTATATATATATATATATATATATATATATATATATATATATATATATATATATATATATATTGTAATTATATTATATTAGGCAGCAAATTTGTGAGCTTAAAATGCAACTCTCCCCGTTCTTCAATATTGTTTGTTTGTTTCGTTTTTCAAAGTTATTAAGGGTGTTCCAATAACTTAGACCGATTTTAAATGTGAGTTAAGTTTAAGCGTCTAAAGATTTTTTTCTTTTTCTTTCAGATTTAACAACTTCAGTCTTTGGCAATTTTAACTATGGAAAGTTTAACAATCGAACAATGTGTTAAAGTTATCGAAGCCTATTACGAAAATGGACGTTCAAACAGAAACGCATTGCGGGCACTTCGCGATTTTTTTGGTCAACATAATCGACCAACCGAGAGTGCAATGGGGATAATTGTTCGTAAATTCAAACAAACGGGGTCGGTGGCAGATATGAAAACGCCATTGCGTGCTCGTTTACGCCGTTCAGCTGAAAACATTGCTGCAGTGCGCGAGAATGTGGCCGAAGATCTAGACACCTCTATTGTCATCGCGCGCAGGAATTGAACCTCTCCACAACAACGTTACATCGAATTTGGAAAAAAAAATTGTCTCTACACGCTCACAAAATTCAATTGACACAAGAACTGAAGACTTCTGACCATTTGAAGCGCCGTATATTCGTCAATTGGATTCAAGCAAAGACAAGCCGATGATGATTTTTCTAAAAAAATCATCTTTAGTGATGAAGCCCATTTTCATCTTGGTGGATTCGTTAATAAGCAGAATTGTCGCATTTAGGCTGATGAAAATCCCAAGAAGATTGTTGAAAAGCCACTGCATCCACAAAAGGTCACTGTTTGGTGTGCATTTTTTGCTAGCGGAATCATTAGGCCGTATTTCTTCGAAAATGATGCCGGGAATTCTGTTACGGTGACAGGCGAGCGATACCGCGCCATGATAACCAACTTTTTTGGCCTGAATTGAATTCTATGGATGTCGAAGATTTATGGTTTTAACAGGATGGCCCCACATGCCACACAGCCAATGCAACAATGGCTTTATTGAACGAGAAGTTCCCAGGTCGCATCATCTCTCGAAACAGCGACGTCAATTGGCCACCACGATCCTGTGACTTGACGCCTTTAGATTTCTTCCTTTGGGGTCATCTCAAAAGTAAGGTCTATGCCAACAAGCCAACAACAATTCAACAGCTGAAGGATGAGATAATAAGGCATATTGGTGAGATCGAGGAGCAACTATGCAGAGACGTCATTAAAAATTTTGACCATCGAGTGGTGTGCCACCGAAGCTTGACGGACATTTAGGCGATATTATTTTTCACACATAATTGCCATGACTCAAATAACATGATCCCATAGTGAAATCAATAAAATTTTACCAATAACACTCTTTTATTTACTGCTAACTTCGATCCGTCTTAATGGAACACCCTTTATTTGTATGACAGAAACCGGTTTCTTTCATGTATGCATGACGTAGGAAAAACAACTAAGAACGGCAGATCATAGGCAAAAGGTTTGGAGTAACTCTGAGATATTCTCATTTACCCCAAACTATTAACTAGTATTATCCTTAAATAAAGCTTTTTCAAAGAAAAACCAGCAGCTTTTTAAATAAGCTCGTATAGAATTTCGAAATCATTTATATTTTTCTCGAATTCGGCATCAACAGGTAATAAATTCCAGTTAGGAATTTTCAATTGCTCCAATTCCTCGATCTTCTCATTGACATTTTCGTAAAAATTTTCAAGGTGTTTCGCAAATATATTTAGGAAATCTTATTGAGAATTTCTTCTTCAGTTGCAATAAGTTTGAAAGATATCGAAAATCCTGACGTTCCAACGATTTGAACATGCCTATTTTTTAAGCCAGCCAAGATTGTTCGAGCTTGAATATAATGTTTTTGCACTGGATTGATTTATGAATAAAAGTGAGCCATATGAAGAAGAGGATTTTTAAGCTTTATTCTTATTATTTTTTTGTTGTTGTTTTTATGTATTGTTCGTGTAGCCAATGTTAAAAGTATACATTATTCATAGTTACAAGTCAAAATAATGTCTTCCAAAACGGGTAGGGATGTAGAAGTCTAAATACCGCGTACATAAGTGTACGCAGAAATACTCCGACACAAGCTGCGTGCCCTTCCCGTATTTCTAAATGTCCCAGTCGCCTCGAATTCTCTGTCGCCCTTTTTCGCGCCATCGTAAACTCCGAGATGGCTCGAAGGTGCGAAAGACATACTTTCTGCCCACAGATGAAAAAAGGTCTTTCGCGCGGCGATACGGATTTTACGAGAATTCGGTGCTCTCTCTTGATTTTTGCCCGCGAACGAAATAAATGGAAAACTTCTCCCTGGATTCGGGCAGAAGATCTTGGACCTACATCGAGTGTGTGGAGCCTGATCCACAAAGGAAACCGTTCGCCCGCTGCAAGGAAGGAACTTCTTAGGGAATTGGTTGTTGCCGTCACAGTACTTGTAGGTGCCAAACTTCTCGCAGCTTCCCACCCCCCTTTCAGAGTATAAGGTTACACAGGACCTCGCTCTGCGGATTCCCCCCAGACGTAGCTAGGTAATCGGTTTTGGCTACCCACTCCAGGAGCCGAATAATCGGACAGATACTTTGAGGAAGAAGTCCGATTTGAGTCACCGTTTGGCTCACCTTCGTGATCCGGCATAGGATCATTATATCACCGGTCTATGATTACCCTCTCATTCGGTAACCTCGGACGACCGGACTAAGTGTGATCATCGTCACCGGAAGAAGATCTTCACCGTCATTCTCAAACATACTTATGAACTCAAAGGTATCGTTAATTGAATTATCCCCTCCTCTAACTTCACCAGTTTATTCATTAACTAGAATTCCCATCCCGAGCCCATAACCTCGAGTATTAGAAGTGCTTAATTCAGTGTTTAACTCAATAATAATATTCCATTCGTTCTGTCGGGTGCCATTAAGACGCAAGCATCCTAGTGAGTAATTTGCAAGTAATCCCCACGACATTTTTGTAGACTTACTTATTCAGTGCAAGATTAATTCTATTTATATTTATATAGGCTGTTGCTTATTACAAATTCATGTACATTAAAGATTATTTTTGTATATGTGTGTTTAACTAATTTGGACGATCCTTTGGCAATTATTAAGCAATCCACTCTGCTTAAATCTCAATATTACACCGATCCATCCATGATTGGCTTTTACTCAGTGGGGACACACTCAGGGGATCATCATCTTAGTTTTGATCAAAAGGTACGCACCGGGGTTATCCTTATTCACCGGAAGTGGCTAAGGTAGGTGTATTGGATACGCTTCACCTCCGCTTCACCTCGGTGCGGTAATAAAATATATGTCCAGGAAGTGGGACTGGGATTACCCATTCACTAAACCTCGACATATATAAATAACCCTCCAAAATTTCATCACAAGAAATAATGAAGAACATTCTTATATAATTAAATAAGTACCTACTGATTAAGGGATTTCATTATTGTTATAATAATATAATGAACACTGAGCACATTAAATTGGAAAAAATTATACATATGATAATAAATTTATACAATAATTAACATAATGAGACATTGCGATATGTATAAAAGTAGCAGAAAACTACATTCATGGCCAAAAGTTTTGAGACTACAATATTTTGTATATAAGAAAATTAATTTAACTAATCAAACGTTTTATTTTGTTTTAGTATGTTTGTATCATAATTTGACGGTGAAATACACAAAAAATTAGATCCCAAACCCACTTTATTAATAAATACAGTAATTTATACGCACAGTTAATATTTACAACGATCTCCTTTGTTCTTCAGGACTGATTCAATTCGTTTTGGCAAGATGGAGGAGACCAAATTTGTGATGATATCTTGATTGATATTACCGCATTTTTGTGCAATAAGAACCACAACTACTCACAATTGGATGGCTTCTGTTTATCGAACGCTAGTTTAATTATTGCCTCCAAATTCTCTATTAGTTTTAAATATGGCGAATTCTCGAGCCAAGGTCACAAAGGTTCGATGTTTTTTAGCTAAGAACTGTCGTATTGCTTTTGCTTTGTGACAAGGTACGCCATTATGTTGAAAAATACAGTTATCATCCCCAAATTGGTCCTGAACTATTGGTCAAAGGTGCTGAGGAGGCACGTTTTCTTACCATTTTGAGTTTATGGCAGTGTTCTTGGGCAAAACTGTGACTGATCCAGTTCATTTAGATGAGAAGCAGACATAGGAATAGAGAGTGTGCTGATGCTTCCCCGTAAGTGCGAGACAGGACTCGTGAAAGCGCTTCCCTTTTCTCCTACTCGCTATCGATCTTCCACAAGCTCCAAAGATGCAGAAGTTAGCTTCATCACAGAATATCACTTCGCCCCAATCTTCAACAGTACATTCTTTATATTTCCTATAAAAGTGAAGCCTATCCGTAAGTTTTTTCATGGTGAGATGAAGCATCTTCGCAGCCCTCCTCGACCTGAGACCTTTGTCAAAAAGTCTGCCTCACTGTGCGGGCTGCAGCGTTCACACCTGCTACTTCCCATATCGTGAGCAAGCTTGGCAACGGAGGCAACCCGATCCTTGCGTTGAGACCTTACCAGGAGGCGATCTTGGCGTTTATTTGAAGATATTTGGCATCCAAAAGACTTTTTAAAGCCTTTTTAAAGTCATTAATGATCCGAAATATTGTCTTCTTTGATGAAATACCCCTAGCAATTATCTCGTTGCATTTCAGGCGACTTTGGTGCAGAGTAACATTGGTTGCAAGCTTATCTTTGGAAAGAACCATATGTGTAGCTGAAAAAAATTCAAACATATATTTATACCAAAAAAAATATTACGAAATATATTATAATACACAACATAATTCATTTAATCCATATTTTTTTTCTCATTTTATCCTTTTGATTGAATAGCAAACTCCAAGGACTGAAACTCGCCTCCTACAAGAACAGGCCCAGAGCGTGCTCCAAGTGAACACGATTCATCACTTGCATCATCATCCAACCCTTCAGATCACGGCGACGTAATCGTGGAACCCATCAGCGCTCCTCCTGATATCATGCAAGACAGGGAAAATAGGAGCGAAGTATCTGAACAGGAAGATGCTGATGAAGAAAATAAGGAAGAAGAAGCGGAAGAAGAGCGAGAACAACAAGATAATGACGAACGCGAAGACCGCGACGATACTGAAGAAAATAGAAGAAACCAGGACTGGATTTCCCCTGGAATGGACCCATTGGAACCTAGTCCTCCAAGATCATTTGATGAACAGGCACGATTAAATATTGAGCCACCCGGCAATACCCTCTCTCTACCCGCTACTAACCATATCATCAAAGCCGCTCAGGGCAAGGGTGTTAAAGTTTTTATTAACAGACCCTATCGGAGCTGGGTAAGTTCCTCTCCTAACGTAGCTCCACTCCTACAACAACTCCTCGAGAATGATGTAATCGAAGAAAGCAGACAAGTAACAAGATGTCACCGCGTCTTCGCGGTACAAAAACCCAACGGATCAGTAAGAATTGTCTATGACATGCACCGTCTTGATGAGTACTACAGTCCTCCGTCCTTCAGACTCCCGTCAGTACAAAAGGTACTTAAGAAGACCGGCCCCAAGGATGTGGCCGTTAAATTAGACCTCAAAGATGGATTCTACCACATTCCCCTAATAGAAAAATGTAGACTCTGGTTCGGTATCCGCTGCAACGGAAGAACTTTTCGTTTCAAACGTCTCCCAATGGGCTTCTCAGGTGCCCCCTTCATAATGCAATCCACTATCGGTCCCGGCATCCAAGCTTTGGTCAAGGCTAGAGGTTGCCAAAGTTTCACGTATTCGGACGACATTTTAATTATCGGACCACAAAGAAAAGTGCGCCTATGCGTCCGGGATATCTTAAATAGTACCCTTAACATTAACTTGGCCAAAAGTACTCTCGTGCCAACAAAGAAGATAACGTACCTCGGGGTCAAAATGGACCTCAAGCGCAAACGCGTTGCATTGGTACCATCCATGTGCCACAAGATCAGGGAGGCTCTTCTTTTTGCTTCAAACCACACGGTCTCTTACAGGGGCTGGACAAGATTCGCGGGCCTTAGGAATTTCATAGGTCCAATCATCCGTCTCCCTTTCCTTTGGGTGCAGTTAATGATGGATCAACCATCACACCATGACCCGGAAAAACTCCTGGCCCTAGCAGACCTGATCAACACCAGATGGACCTCATGGAAGGACCCCAGGGCCCACTGGGAACCGGTATATACGGACGCTTCGGAAACCGGTAAGGCATCACTATCGGTCCTAACTCTATGGGCATACCTTTACCCATGGAACAAACCGGATCTATCTTTATGTCCGAAACTATCGCCTACTGGACAACACGACTTCTTTTTCCTTTTCGCCCTATTCTTGGGGATAATCTGCCTGTTGTTTTCAACAGTAGAAGGGGCAAGCTCCCGATGGATCTCATCAGGACACTTTCTGTGGACTCCTTACGAACTATATCCGACATTTTTCGTTTCGCGTCTAACAACCTGCGATGGGTTCGCTCACATAAAAATATTGCCGATGGCGCCTCTCGACTCTTCGAGAATTGCAATATAGCGTGGTTGGGAGGCTGCTCCTCAAGATCTATATAAGAAGCGCCTCCACCAGGAGGACGCCATGGTCGTTTTCATCTTCGTGCAAGCAGCATCAGACCGACTCCCGCCCCCGCTCTTCGCCTTCCTTTTAGGCCTCTCAAATAAAGAGGCACCCTTGTAAATCGTATCTACATGGGCCATTCATGACCTATGTAAATCGACCCTTCATCCTTTTCTCCATGTTTTGGGAGATCTTTTCACTTCTCTCTTCTCCATGTTTGGGAGATGTTTTCATTTTGTAAAAATATGTAACTTTGTATAGTTTTGATACTTTTGTAACTTCATAATAAAATATCATACAAAATAATTCTTCCTATCACGTAAGTTCTAAAAAAAAAATGAATGAAAAATATAAAAATATATATATTAGTCTCAACTTTTGCCCACCCACGACTGTACAAGTCACAAACTATTGCGAAACCTTTACAAAGCGTTTCGCAATTTTAGAAAGATTTTTGGTCGGGAAGTTAAATGCAGTTAATTTTTAATTTGTCCTTTGCTCCCTGAAAGCTCTAGCGACCTCGTAAGGACCACAAATTATGTATCGACCTCCAAATGACCTTTTAGCTTTGGGCGACCCTCTGGAAACTCGTATTGGCCCCAGAGGATCGCTAGCAACCGCTAAGACTCCTCCTTTAAATTAAGTTTCATTTAGCCATTATTTAGGAAGGCAGGATGCAGTTTCGCCATAACATTTCCCTAGCTATTATTTTCAATTATTCTTCTATTTTCTTGCACATTCGCTATTTTATTGTTTTTACTATTCCATCAGTTCCTCCTTGATCTTTCCCACGCTGGATAAAGTTGGCCAAGGGTGAGAAAGACAGCTACCCCCCTCTCCCCCTCTTAATAATGAATCTTTGTAATTCGAGTGTCGACCATCAAGGGAGAATAGAGGATAACGGATGTAATATTAAATAACAGTTTATTACGAGTTAACTGAAGTAATATTTAATTGATAGATTTATTGGAGGTCCATTGCAGTGTCGCTCTTTGAAAGATTTATTTGTAATTTTTATTATTTATTTATTTACAGTTGTGGATGGTGGGGGGTTAGTAGAGGAGAATAAAAAGTTAAAAACTAACACATTAAAATAGTTTATACTTTAAGGCAGAAAAAATAGATACTCATTAATATTCTCTTCAGAATAATGTGTTATGTACAGTGCTGGGAATTCGAATTGAATTCGAATCGATAAACCTTTAAAATCTATATATTTTCAAACTCGAATCGAAAAAAAATTTGAATTGAAAAACTTTTAAAAACTCGAATCGAAATTTAAACTCGAACCCAAAATAATTAAAAAACTCGATTTCGAACTTGAATCGATTATGTTTGAAGCGAAAACGTCGAGTATCATTAATAAAATAATTTAGGAATTCCAACAAATAACAGTGGTTTAACTTGTGAATAGTAGATAAATGTATATTTTGATCTTTCTTCCTAATCCTAGTCCTAATCTTGTTTTTCTAATTACAGAATGACCCAAAGCTAAACCTTTCTTCTGTTCCGAGTTTTTAAATCCCTAAGAGATTTTGAATTTAAATTCATGTCAAATATTCCTTTGAGGAATAAGTTCTTGACGTGACTTGTGCGCATATTAAGAAACAATAATAAATAATGAGAGCAAAATTTGCAAAGCTTAGTCTACGTCTCTTAACAGCGTAGACTATTAGGCTTTTGCTTAGGCTACGTCTTGAAGTTGAGTAATTCAGGAAAGCAAGTGTTACGAGAACAAGACTAAGGCAGGTACAACAGGGGCTTCGCTAGGCAAAACGAACCGTAATTAGTTCTTTACTATCGATCTGCTTACCCAAGTGTAAATGACTCTACTTCTCCCGAATTCTCCATTTTTCGTCTATAAATAGTATAAAATGCATCGCTTCTGGAATCACAATGTTTTTAGCTCCGCCCACTGAGCAGGATATTCCTTATCCCATGGTATCCGAAGGTCATCGATTAATGGCGCCCACAAATTTACACTTTATCGATATAATTTTATTATCCCGAGACGCAGACAGCTGTCTCGGCTCAAATCCATTTCCAGACGAGAAATGTTCGTTTTTATTACACTGTCGCCAAATTTTACTGCTATTTGAATTCTCGGCTTCCCGCTTACTTCCTTGATCGGTTTACAAATAAATATATATGTATATCCGCGGCGACATTTGTTACAATTCTTCCTATTCCTGCGAAGCACTTTGCTGGTCCAATTTTAGTGCCAGGGCCATGCTCTCTATAGAACTCCCTCGCCAGTAACGGGCTTACAAAGATAATTGCGCATCCAAACTAGACAAGCAGTTACATTTTCAACGTACGCACAGGGCAATGAAATTTACATCACTTATACATGGATACAACTGGGCTCAGAGAGAGCCTGTACAACCTGCCCTCCCCAAAGGAAATATATGAAATATCGCTAAGTTGTGACTATAATTATTACATTGCTCAAAGTTATAAGGCAAAAAATGGTTCAGCGAAGCATGTATGTATATTTGTGCCTCTTTTAACATACAAATTATAAGGTGCATTAAACAAATAACAAGGATCAGCGAGGCTTGTATATGTATTTATGCCTATTATGACATAAAAGAGTGGCGATCTATTTATGATTTGTCACTGTTCAACAATAATAATACAAATTTCCCTGGAAAACGAGATCCTTCTCCTGCAGCGCGTGACCATTCCCAGCTGCTCATTTTCTTCTTCCCCGTTTCTCGCTGTGGTGTCTTGCGCGTTGACAGAGGTCGCATCTGCTCCCGATGCCTATTCTCCACGCGGCGAACTGCGGCTGGTCGTCATATGCCCATCCTCTGTCCTTGCGAAACACTGTTTACCCGGCACGTCATCATCGCGTAAGGTGGGCAATTTCGCCGGTTTTAATCGGTCTATTGAGCCAGTTTCCCTTCTTCCATCAGGGTGTTCCAGCTTGAGTACATGGCTGCCACGCTCGATCAGCGGAAATGGGACAGCATATTTCGCTTCGAGTGGTTTGCGAAGGAGGTCTATCCGGACCCAAACATGCATTGTATTCTGCAGGTCTTGGGGCACGAAAGGCTTAGGCACCAAGTGTAGGTGTCATAAAGATACTCTCGCAAAGTCGGTCTGTGCGATTGTCGACGCCAGCTCTATAATAAATTTAGCATTCGATTTCGATGAGGACGACGAGATTAAAGGTTTTGGGCCCAATAGTGTGGTGCCCCTTACTGCCATGAAAGGTGAGAATCCCGACTCGGTGGGCAAGGCACGAATGCCCAGGAGGATTGTTGGCAGTGCCATAAACCCAGCTTTGTCGACGGGCCATTATGGAGCCCTTAAGGGTCCTGTTGCCACTTTCCATCATCCCGTTTGTGGACGGTCTGTATGATGTAGTGCGGAGCAAATGAAAACCAACGAGGGCTGACAACTCTTTGAATAGCTCGGATTCGAACTGGGTGCATCTGTCAGTTACAACGTAAAGCGCTACACCAAATCTGGACATCCACCCGTCTAGGAAGGCCAAAGCAACCGTTATGGCACTAATATCCGGGATCGGTATTGCTTCTAACCATTTTGAGGCTCGGTTGATGCACGAAAGTAAATATCGAACGTGCGAGGAGAAGGATTGACCCGGAAGTGTGCATGGTGGGAGCGGTCCGACTTTATCAATATGCACAATTTTGAACCTTGAAGATGGAATGTCACTGACCAGGATCGGGGATATCGTGTGACGGATAATATTTGAGGATTAACATGCGAGGCACTCCCTCATCCAGGAGCAAATATCATTGTCCATATTGGGCCAGAAGTATCGTGCTTTGATCAGACGAAGCGAAACCTTGATTCCCGGGTGTGACAAACTGTGTAGTTGATTGTAAATCGTTCTCCCACACGCCATAGACATAAATGGTCGTAGGTATCTTGATGTAATTTCCCACCATAGCTGAGATTTCCCGGGAAAAGTGAAAGATTTTAACTGCGAACACATTTCCTTGGTTTCTTCGTCATTTATCTGCGTTGCTGCCAAGGCTTAGAGGTCAAAAGAGTCAATTTTGACTGAGTTGACGTCCCTTGCAAGGCAATCAGCGACTACGTTGTCCTGACCACGCACGTAGGCGATATCGCTGATATACTCTAATATGGCTCTCCAATGACGTTGTTGCCTATCAATTTTGGCGCTCACTGACGACGAAAATGCAGATACTAATTGTTTGTGATCTGTGCACAAGGTAATGTGGCGCCCTTCAACCATGCGCTTGAAGTGGACGACAGCAAGATACGCTGCTAGGAGCTCTGTAGTAGGTGGAATATGCTTGTTGCGTCCCGCTCAGCTTGCTCGAGAAGAAAGCAACTGGTCGTAGGGATCCGTCAACCATTTGGTGCAATTCTTCCTATTCCTGCGAGGCACTTTGCTGGTGCAATTTTAGTGCCAGGGCCATGCTCTCCACAGCTCATTGAGGTACTCGAATGCTCTCTTGAGAGACCAATATTTTTTAACTTGTTGAATTCACAAAATTAGTTGTAAGAGTGATCTTTAATACATCCCTTTTATACTATTCTTATAGGGGGGGAAGATCCTGGCCATTTCTGTTATTTGTAAATACTGTCAAAATTTGATAATAATTCATTATTTAGATAATCTTTAATATTTTTTATTTATAATGAATTATATTTTTATAATTTGGATTTGGATACTGGTTATTATTAACCAAGATTCTTTCAATAAATAGAAACTTTTGTTTAACCCTAAGATGAGTTTTAGAAGTACCCCTTTATAGGTTTGCAAACGATATAAAAATATGTTAGGCTCTAGAAAGACAATATTCTGAACAAGGGTGTATTAAGGGTTAGATTTTTGGGCAGTTAACTCGATGGGAAGCGTTAGGGTATGTTTACAGTTGTTGATAAGATTTGTAGGAGATATCCCTGTATGAATTGCCAGGGGTAGAGGGAATGGAAGTAGATCAAAAGATACGATGTGTGTTAGGAAGACGTAAAGAATAAGAAATAGAGTCAAGAGGCGATTTATAATAAAGAAGTGGCGCAACATAGATACTGGCAGCAACAATTCATTGAGTCTGGATTCTCTGGGTTACTGAGTAAGCTTGATTTTATTGGAATTTGCTCATTAGAATGTTTTGTTTCAGTGTTGGATAGTAAGATTCTGACCAGTACACCTTTAAAAAGACTGCCATTAGTTTGCCTTATATTCCAATGAGTGAATTTATCCTTTATTCGAAGTTTTCTCTCCCTCTCTCTTCTAGGGCGAACTCTAAATTTATCACCTAAGCACATCCCCTTTGGGATGGAAATAAGCGTTTCTAATCTCGCTTCTCGGTATTTATTTTTCTTCTATTCGAAAATGAACAATAGGCTCACGTATATGAATGAACCCTCTAATGAAATTACTGTGTAAAATCTTAATTGTCAAGTTTGTTGACGTGAGCAGCAGCGGGCGCAGATCCCATGAGCGAAATCCAAATCTCACATCTCTGTAGTCGTTACTCAGACACTTGTGAAATCCTTCTATAGCCCCTGTATTAGTCTCTGTCCTTATTACATATCTAAAAGAAGATAAATAAGATGTATTTTTCAATCTGTCGGATGAATCTAATCTTTCTTGCACACTAACACTGTTTACAAAATTGATTAAAGTCTACCATGTTTCAATTTCGTTGGTTTGTTTATTTGGTGTAGGGATTCAACTTCCTCCATTACTGAGAAGCACTTTTTCCTCTACGGGACCACATTAATATACGCATCTTAGCAGAAAAACAAATAAATATACGAGGCAGAATTCAATGCGTTATGTGGATGAAAGCAAAAGCCCGACGGCATCCCCCAAAGTAGGTTAAAATTTGTATTTTTTAATACTAGTATTTGTACTCTTGGTACGAATTTGTTTGAGGAGGCTTTCAATACGTCATTTGGCTAAATACTTAAGGGTGATGAGTTACTGTATCAATCTCTTTCATCTTGAATTTTTTCGAGGGGGGAAGGGGTTGTTTCGCAGCTCTTTTCCTTGCTTTATTTGATCTCCCCTGAGTCGTTTCCAATTTTGAATAAACCCGTCCAAGGTTCCGGTTTGACGTCACTGCTTCAAAAAATGATAGAACATGATAATTTTAATTTTCCAAATCTAAAATTAAAATATATCATTATTTTCTTTGAAATCTCTCATACTGCTTCGGGCATAAGTGGGGGACACTCTTCTTAGACTGTATCCGATAGATCATTCAAACAGCCCTAAAAAGAACTGTATCAAATGGTTTTTGAATGCAGTCCTCTTGCTTGACTTGACGAGCCATTGCTCTAGTCGCCGCATATAACCGCTTCGTATATTACAATTTACTTTACGATTGTAACATAAAGCGTGCCCCCACGGGTGTAAAAAAACCTGTGTGCTGCCTTAGCGAAAATGGAAGTTAAAATAGTCAATCTAAATAGTTATTTTTAGGGCTGTTAAATTTGTCTATTTGATAGACAAATTTGTTTATTTAGAGAGTCGCTAAGGCATACCCGAAGCGTTGTGAATGTGGTCGACCATTGCTATAGTAAACGCTCAATATAAGCTTTTTCTTGCTTTAATCTTATATTTTTTTCTGAAAACCAAGTGACCGATTTATAAAATTCGACTTCGAAATTACTTTTGATTTTTTTGTATTTGTAAAATATAATCCAAAAGTATAAAGATACAGACTCTTAAATGTCGAAAATAAAACTGCACCAACACAAAAGATCTAAAATAGAGAAACAAATAAAGAAACAGAGAAGGAAACGGAAATGTCAAATTTATTTTACTGGTTTAAAAGCTGACGTAAGTGTTCATCATCAATTGTGCGTAAAAGGTCATTAAGCAGGACAGGCGAGAATCCACTTGTGTCATATGGCTTCGCCAAATCTATTCAAGCGGGTCCCGCAGCAGGCAAGGGATAGATAGCCTGATATATCGACTACATCCTGTATTCGATTCGATGTCCAGTTCTTTAGTTGTTCGGATATTTTCGAAGCTTCAAACGAAAAGGTTTCATGTAATTGCTCGCTCACTAATTCAAATCTCCGAACACTTTTGTTTCGTTGATGTTGTCCCCACAAATCATCGCCTTTTTTATCTTGGTAAAGTAAGCCTTAGGTCTCTTAATGATATTTCAATCCATAAATACAAAGGAAACGACGCACGGTGAACTTTTCGACGATAAAATGTGACTGGTTACTAACTAGCTACGGTATGGCACTTAAGAATTAAAGAATGCGATGAGAAATAGAAAAAAGAAAATAATAATAAAAAAAAGACGTAGATGTAAATCGACTCGATAATCCAATGGTCATTGCAGACCCAATCAAATCTAACTGATTCAGATGTGGGAGGGCTCATTTTCAGATCACACCAAAGAAAGGGAGGAAAATCGTGTCGAATCCACCCCCCCCCTCCTTTCCTAGTGAAGGTTGAAAAAACTCTAGTTTCTATATTACCGTAGATTCTCCCTAATAAAATTCAACTGGCTGCTTGAAGGAGCTCGTCAATTAAGAGCGAACGGGAGGAAAAAGGAAGGTCAAGGGGCAATGAAGCAGAGTAGCCATGGATCACCAAAAAAATCCAAGGAAACTACAACCACTCGTGTATGATAGGACTCTGAGGACAAATATAGATGGATCTAGAACACGTATGTGGAGAATATCATTGTGCTCTTCTCTGCAAGGAACCGACTTTTGTTGAGGAATAAAGGCAGATTTCAGAGGTTTGTACAGCCTCTTGGTTCCCAATGCTCAAGCTACTTTCTATTTTGGTTAATTGGCAGTGTATCAACCACACATCTTCACTTTTCCTAACTTCAGCATTTTACGAATCATTGATCAAAAACTTCCCGGCAGAAATACGAAATATTGAGATATTTTAAATTATTAAGAAAAATCATTGTGATTCTTCACCCCAGTATTTAGAGTTATAGGGTGCTACTACGGCAACCCTTTTCACCCTTAAACTTCGACGACTCTATATCAGTTTTAGCTATTCCCATTCCTATGTTTTTATCTTTTTTTCCTCCCCACTCCTTCGTAATTCAATGCGACTGAATTAAGGATAAAACACTTCAAAAAGGTAAACGTACATATACGCGTGTGTATTCTATGCCCCCTCATTGGAGATAGAATGAGAGGATGGAAAAACAGGAGAAGGACAAATAGATCAGTAGAAACAACAGGAATGCTGAAAAAATAATAAGGATGACTGCAATAGAAAACCTTTTTATTAACAGAGGCGGACAGAAAGCCCAGAGTACATATTTAAGGTCGCTAACTTGGGACTGCTAAAAGATATTTGGAGGGAAACTCAATCAAAGTGAAATGATGATTCTAAATAGAGCTTATGGTTCTTCTGGACTTTTTTCGGAAGTTTCCCTGAAGTTCTCGTAAACGATGAATTATTTCCTGGAAATCTCAGGAACCTTTAAAGAATTTATTAAAATCTTTGTCATTGCTATTATTAACTAATGAAAATCCCCTCATTCAGGCGAGTTAAGAGCAGAACACAAAAAGCATTGCTAAATTTAACAAATATATAACGAATAGAGTTGCCAATCGTATCTATAAGTCCCCGGAAGCAATGCGTTTTGGGGATTAGCAACTCTCCAGATTGTTTCCGGTTCCATTTTATTTTGTTTAGCTTGTCATTCAAGCTAGATTTACTCGACTATATATTTTTTTCCAGATTGTTTCCTGCTGTTTCATTTTGTTTAGCATGTTTCTTGCCTTATATATACTGTGCTCCTTGCCTAGCGTCTTCATTATTAGTTGAAAATGGCATGTTGCCGAAACTAGTCCAATAGTTATAAATAAAATCTTGATTCAAATATTGTGGTTTACCATTATCTTCCATATATATATATATATATATATATATATATATATATATATATATATATATATATATATATATATATATAATATTATTAAGCTATGCATTTCGAAAATGAATCATAAATTTTAAATACAACCCCCAAATCCTTGTAAAAATGGCAATAGACCCAGCATTTTGTCTTTAGGATAACGGCTGACCTTTTATAAATATTTATAAGATATATTGATTATTTTAAATAGATTAAATTAAGTCAATTTTTGATTGAGCTCCCACACAAACTACCCATGTCCATTTTACCCTAAAAAAAACTGACTAGGCCTGGTTTCAAACAAAGTTTCCGCCACATATTTCAAAATATTTATGGGGAAGAGATTTGAGGGGATTCTACTAATGGCTCCTTTTCCAGCATTAGAACCATAAAATTTAACATAGAATGTGTGATTATATTTTTCAAGCAGTGAAGTGCATAAATAAAAAATGCTTTTGAATTTTAAATTCAATTATGTCTTGGACATCTTTCGAGTTGATGAACTGACTCGCTTACAATCAATCTTTCTGAACTTTTTAGATATCCAGAACTCATAAACAATTAAGTTTTTATGAGATTCACTTTAATAACTTCCAGTGATTAATTTATTTAACTTTATAAAAAGTTTAAGTATTTCATTGATTAAACCTTTCTTAGACCTTATATATGGCAGCGAATATAATACCAAAATGTAGGAAGCCAAAATTTGAAATTGATGGTTTTATCTATGTTTTTGATAGATATAGTGCTGATAATGAAAATAAAATTATAGGTGTGATAGAAATGATTCCTTAAAAGCAAAACTTCATGGTTAAAACGAAGAAATCGTGAAATATGTATATTAATGAATTAAAACGATCCTTTTCCAGCCAAAATTGAGAGAGAAACCAAATGCATCATCAAAGTATATGGACATTTTTTGATTGTTTGCATAAAGTACAAAGAGGAAGAGACCTTAATTATGAAAAACTTGTTGCAGGTCATAATCCACCCCTTAAAATTGAGCAAGTTCTGGGATGCAAATGAACATATTCGTGGACTTGTGGCGAATTTCGAGAAAATTACGTACATTGAATATAAGTGTTCTATAAAGGACGCCGAATTTGAATTGGGCGACACTTTTGTGTTTTGAAGTTTGAGAGTATGATTTTATTATGTTTGATATCTCTCTTCGCTCCGATTAATAGTTTTTAGTTTGTATTTCCGAATACTTTTGTGCGGTGCGTCATGGAGTAGTTTACAAATGAGCAGCATATTTTGGGGAGAAATGAAGCACCCAACGAGATTACGGTTTGCAGACTAATAACGAAGTTTTAAAACAAGCTGACCAAAGAGTCACGTGCTCTCACTTATTCTGATTTATGATAACCTTAAGATCTTAAAAATTTAAATAATTCTCAGACTAACCTTGGTAGGACCTTGGCAATTCTATTATTCGAAAGAGAATGTAAAATTCATGAGTTTCAAATTTCGTTAGAATCGGCCTAATAGTTATGGTGTTGTTGCCAAAACTAAATAATTCCCGGGCATACCTTGGGGGAGCCTTGTAAATTATATCTTTTGAAAGAGAATGTAAAACAACATAAGGGTTCAAAATTTCGTTAGAATGGGCCGACTACTTATGATGTAAGTGCCAAAACAATATAATTCCATGGCAAACCTGGGAGGACTTTGACAATTATATAATTCGAAAGAGAATGTAAAACAACATAAGGGTTTCAAATTTTGTTAGAATCTATCAAGTAGTTACAATGGTATTGCCCAAGCTAAATAATTCCCGAGCTAATCTTAGGAGGACTTTATCAATTATATCTTTCGAAAGAGAATGTAAAAACAACATAAGGGTTTCAAATTTTGTTAGAATCGGCCGAATAATTACAATTTTATTACAAAAAAAAGCAAAACGGGGATCGACCGACCGACTGTCGAACATAGTAAAATGTAGAGTCGCCCGCAACTAAAAACTGGTTCAGTTGCAACGGCCAAATCGCCTAGACAGAATTGTTCTTGTCGGACACAGCAACAAATTGCTGTTGAGCGAGACAGTGTCACTCGGAGTCCGGGAAATCGATTCGCCGACGTTCGCAGCATTTGGACATCATGATCAATCCGTTACATCGAATTCTGCATAAAGATCTACATATGCATGCGTACAAAATTCAACTTAGAGAGCATCTTTAGCCACGTGACCACGGGATGCGGATGCAATTTGTTGATTGGGTTGTGGAGAGACATGGAGCTGACGAAAATTTTACAAATAAAATCTTCTTCAGTGACGAGGCCCACTTCCACTTGAGTGGATTTGTCAATAAACAGAACTGCGGGATTTTGGGCAAATGAAAATCCTCGAATGATACAAGAGCGTGAAATGCATCCACAGGTATACGGCGCATACGCCAACAAACCACGCACACTTCCTAAACTCAAGACTGAAATTAGGTGTGAGACTGGAGGCATCGAGCCACACATCTGTGAGAGAGTTATCGGAAAAATCGAGGAGCGCATAAATGTGTGCAGACTCAGTACAGGTGGACACATGGCCGACATTGTGTTCCATACCTAAACGGGAGACATAACTTATTAGAAATATGCAGAATTTAACCATGTTTATAAAAATTCGTTTTAATTATTCACCTTTCAAATTTTACATTCTTTATGGAACACTCTTTATTTAAGAGGAATTTCTCACAATTATGAATACTGTGCATGTTTAAAGTCATGAGTAAAACGAAATGAAAAGTTTAGTGTTCTGTGTTTTTTACTGTGACATACCCATCTACTAAGGCTTCTAGTTTATCTGAGATTATATTTTTTATTATTATTATAATAATAATAATTATAGTAATAATAATAATTATTATTATCGGTGAAACTTCAGAAGACCTACGCCGTGTTTTTAATATTAAAAACAGTACAAATGTTTTTTTAGGTATTGTAGTCGTCATTTAAGGTTTCGGTTAGGCGCGGAAAGTACATATCTTTAAGATACTCTGTAGCGGCCATTGCAAGATGGATTAGGATCAATAATAAAACCTCACAAATGAGTGTTATATAAATCCTATGAAGCCTTAGGATGGGCACGCAAATAATTATGCACATACAAATAATCTAAAAGTGTATAGCAGTCTTCATAAATAAGAATAATGTATAACTTTCGTCCATATAAATAATAAGACAAAAGTGCATTGCAAGGCGGAATAGGATCGACAATGAAGCCTCACAAATGAGTATTATGTGAATCCTATAAAGGCTTGTAACAGATACATAAATCGAACATTGAATTAATATACCATCCTGTAATAATGAATTCATGTAGGAGAAAACAAATATTTGTAAATAATGTTAAACCGCCATTTAATATATATTAAGAAAAAAACAGAGAATATTGTAAGGATGCCAGCGAAATTGTTGGCGTCTCCACACGGGTGTACAAACGTACACAGATGAGAAAATAGATGTGAGCTGAAAGGTCTGGAAACAGATAACGAAAGCAGCTAGGCAAACTTAGGGCGCTATCTGATCTGACTAGCCAGACTTTACGTGAACCTGTGAAACGGCACAATCAATCTTGCTATGAATGCATGCCTGATAAAGCCCACAGGTGGATAAATGCAAGTACAACCCTAATACTCAAGTGTCCACACTAACACGCACACACCCTCTGACTCCGCCCAGCAGTCGTAACAAAGAACAAACGAACAGACTTTGACCCGATAGGCTCCTGCCCGCCTTCAGATTAAAATAAGAGAAGTCATGCCCCCTTAATTGACGGTGGTATAAATAGACAGCCTGAAACATTCTCATTACTATTATTCACTCATTCATTCAGTCTGTCCGTCAGAGAGTCAGGAGTGCCAAGCGAGTCGGTGGGGGAAGATGGTGCTATAGTCAAAAAAACTAATAAAAAAACAGGCTTATACGTTAGTAGACCCGCCACAAATTCCATCAAATTCTTTCTGCCTAAGCCTACTGAGTCCTCCGCCCAATAAAGAGTTTTGAATCTGCTTACAGTTAGTATTTTTCCCAAGAAGAATCCATTCAATCCTGTTACCCAGCCTACCAGTGGTGGCTCGTAGCTAAAATTAGTGGGGGTGCCCGTTTTACGGTTTTTTTTTTGTTTTTGTAATAACATTGTAACTAATCGTCTGATTCTAACGAAATTTGAAATCCTTATGTGGTTTTACATTTCTTTCGATTGGTATAACTTGCATGGTCCTTCCAAGGTTAGCCCATGCATTATTTTGTTTTGGCAATATCATAACTATTCGGCCGATTCTAACGAAATTTGAAACCCTTATGTTGTTTTACATTCTCTTTTGAATGACATAATGACCAGGGTCCTCCATAAGGTTAGTCTCGGAATTATTGAAAGTTTTCAAGGTCGTAAGGTCATATGTCAGAATAATTGAGAGCATGCGACTTAGGTCTGTTGACCTTGTTAATATTTCGAGTTAATGTATATATAGAAAATAATACACCTGTCGACCTCTTGCCACCTTGCGTTGCTTAGCCTGCGAAAAATACGTCCGCATTGCCCTTTCCGCTGCCACTCTTGAATCTTCGTTAGCATTCTATGTCCATGATACATTATGTATACATGTAAGTATAAGGTTTAATGTTTCACTATTTACTTTCAGATGACATCTTTGGCCCACCTTACATAGTAAAACTATTTCCACCCTTCTTATTTCAAACTGCATTTCATTATTAGTAATTCCATTATTACCCTTGTATATTTCCGTTGTCATTAATATAATAATTTTCTTTTACAGCTGTTGGTGATAGGCAAATACGAGCAACCTATTGGTTTGGTTTGAGCGTATGATCAAGTCGATAAAACGCTTGCTCCATTTTAATATCACAACGCCGAACTCATTGGTTCGATTCACTGCAGTGGCGGATCGTGTAGGCACTACGGAACTGCAGCACCCCCTGTTTCCACTTGATATTATCGATAACATTCAATATATTATAATAAGGCGTTTTTTCTTTAATTCTTTCCTAATGCTTGTACATTATATAATCCTTAAGCTTAATGTCAGTAGCCATCCCCTAGTTTATGAAAAAAAAAATCTTTGTATAGAACTGTGCGCTTCACAGTTCCAGCGATAGACGCGGTGTTTGGCTGTTGTGCGTATGCTAACATGTCCGAGATAGGAAACTGCATGCTAGGGAAAGAGAGTATTGTGGCTCACGCAGTGCTGACCCTGGTGTGCTGGTGGAATGTAGGGTTTCTTTTTGACTCCGCTTGTGTTGTGTTTAAAAACGTGTTTATATTCTTGAATGTGATAAAGCGTAGGATTTAATTAATAATTTTTCGGTTCTTTTATTAATTAATTAATTGAGCTTCTATAAATTTATCTTGAAAAATAATATAGATGATGTTCTTAGTGAAATTACGAAACTGATAAAAGTCCTCTTGACAATTCTCATGACTACATACATGAGAGGCAGAACGCCGCTTTTCAACACTGAAAAGAATAAAAACTTTTCTAAGGAGCACTATGAATTCTGAAAGACTAAATGCACTTGCAGTGCTTTCAATGGGGAAAAAAATCATCAGTAGTCATCCAGAAATCAAGGAGAAAATAATTAATCTTCTCGCGCAAATAAAAAAAAGAAGAATGAATTTCATTTTTAAATGAATGGACCAAGTTTGAACTGTAACAATTTAGGCTATTAGTAAGTAAAAAATGCTTGATTTTGTTCTGTTTAGGATTATTTCAAGTTTATCTATAAATTTTCTTTTTATATGTTTATTTCCTTTTACACAATATTAAAAGAATGCTAAGAAATTTCTGATGCAGCACCCACACTAATTTTAGCTACGAGCCGCTACTGATTTTATTATCGATTGTCGTCACTGTTCCCAAATTCTTTTCCGTCATCTTCCTTTCTTTTCAGACGCATTATACGTGATGATCCTCTGTGGATAGAGCTTTCCTTTTTTTATCTCTCGATAGATGGAGCTTAACAAATGGTGAAAGAAACTCCGTTTTAGAAGTGGGAAAGCAATATAGGGGGCTACTTATAGGTTCGGGTGAACATAGTTGTTTAAAGTTAATGAATCGGGAAGTCGGTAGGACGCTATTGGTTCGATTCTCGTCACTGTTACCATATTTATTTCCTCCACCCACCCTCTCTTCCTCCGCATTATACTCTCTCTCTCGGACTTAGTCACCGGACCTCCGTTTTCCTCTTATTTATTCAGCTAATGCGCCCCAACTTTTCCTGTGGACCTACACCCAATGCCTTGATAGTTTCAGATCGTTTTTTGTTGCCTCAGAATTAGGTACACTGACGACATCAACATTCTCTCTATTATATAATTGTATAATTACATAATCCATAAATTCTAGTAAGTTTGATAAACATGATATCCCACTTCTAAACCCATGATGAGCATTTATCAAACTACCTCTTTTTAGATGCTCAAAAATACCCTCCTTAACTACCTTTTCAAGAATTTTACAAACTATAGAAGTTAAGCTTACTCGTCTAAAGGTATTTAGGTCCTCTTTACTTTTCTTCTTAAAAATTGGCATTGCATTTGCTATTTTCTAATTACCAGGCCTTTCTCCAAACTCCAGTTATATAATCATATTTATCGTCTCAAGAACTGATGTACTACTTTCTACACCTTTAAGTAACCTAGAAGGAATGTCATCTTGGCCTGATGTCTTAGTATATTTCAAATCAATTAAGCCCATTAATGATTTGCCTATACATTTAACACCCCTGACCTAGAACTATCATAAATTAAACTGTTTGGATTCTCTTCTGTAAATACTTAAGCAAAATGATCATTAAGCACATCTATTATTTCTTCATCACTTTCTTTCACAACACCATATTCACTATACCCTATTTTATCTCTGCTAGATTTCTTATTGATCATATCGGAAACACCTTTACTTTTTCCTGCGAGACACAGGCACGGATCGAGGATGGGGGTCGAGGCTATGGGGCTGAAGCCTCACCTCCCCCCATTTCAGACCCGTTTATATTTCTTTTTTTAACCATGTTTGTATCTACTATTCAGAAAAAGTTATGTAATAATATAGAATAGATAACATTTTTTTAAAAGCGTTGCGATCGAATGTACCTTATATGATACATGTTTAAAATACAGGTAAATCTCAAAAATAATTATTAAATTCGGTAATATACCTTAGCTGACGTCCAAAAACTGCAATTCATAATTTTCTGATGCGTGGAACAAATTCGAATCTGATAGTGCTCACTCTCGTGCGATATAATGTTAATTTTTATCAACGCTGTTTAAGATAACCATTATCAATATCCAATGCCCTTTTTACTTTGTGAGTTTTACAATTCATAATTATAACAAATGCACTTAAAAACTAAAAAGAAATAAAACTATTAGGTAACTTTATTAACAAATATGAACTAATTAAAAATATCACTGCACGAATTAAAAATTCATAATAATTAGCTATAAAAAAGTAGTATATTTGAATAACTCAGAACCAGAGAAGCGTAACCAACAAATTTACCGATTTTGAGATTTCATCTGCATCTTCGAGGTCAATCTTTTCCAAGTGTGTTGTGAGTCATAACAAAGGAAAATATACCGTTTTGTATGTTGTTTTAAGGGTTAACTCTATTTTATATAAAAAAGAAAAGCGTAAATGATGCTGTACGCTTTGACCAATGAGTGTTATTCGTCTGATATATGCCCACATTTTCTACCAATCACAAGGGCTCGTCATGTTTGATCACAAGTAGTCATCAATGAAAAAATGTATTATCAACTCCACACTAAATTAATTGAATGAAAAATTCTAGAACTATGAATTCTTTTAATATAATAGGAGTGAAAAAGGATTCCTTTTTATTACTTTGATGTCCAACAGAAAGCTGTGACAAAACATTTTTTTAGGCAGTTTTAAAAAAGCAAGAATTATACAAATTTCTAATGACTATAAGATGGGTATCAAAGTAAAGCCACACTATAACCTACAAGATCAATTGCTAATGAAGCTACAAAAAAAAGCCGTAGCCTAGTGCCGTGGTTTACGGTCGAGTACGGATGTACGTTTGATTCGTACATGAGTAAATCCGTTCCACTTTTCTCTTAAAGTGCTCTAATTTAATTCTTTAACCAGGGAAGTTTCGTATTATGATATATCTATTGCCAGTGCTGCGTTCGAGGATCTAATTACACAACTCTGACAAAATATACTTTTAATTACATGAAAGAATAAAATATTAAATCTTTAAGTACACTAATTCTATAGTAAGAGGGTCTAATAAAAATTAACACTACAACTGAGTACTACGAGATGATTGACGCAAAAATCACTTCTAATTCACGCGATGTAAATTCAATTAAGGAGAGTTCTTAAGTCATTTGAAATTGAAATAGTTTGGTTACAACAACCAGCTTGAAATGGTTTTGTTACAAATACACTTTCGCACGGAATGGGAAATAACAAAATGAATAAATTTTGTTGTATTCGTTTTACCTTTAACTCGGGGAGTGTCGTCAGTGGAGTGACCTTGAAAGTGAGCCTCCTCACTGAGTTGATTTGGGGCGAGTTTGACTGGAGACGTCCTTGCTGAAGTGAGGCGGGTGACGATGCTTCTCTCGACTTGAAGATGTAAGTGAGGGGATCTTGGATGAATAGAAGTAATCACGATCCCTGTGTTACCAATTCTGGCTTTTCGACGATGAGACAACCAAGATGTGAATCTCTTCTTGAATGGGAATTCACTTTGGTCTTCCTCAATGGTGAGGGGTATCTCTGCTTCTTCAACAAACTGAGATACGTGATTTTCTCTGGATGAAAATGGTAGGAGAGTTGGTTTCGATACCACTGGTTTGTTCTTCTAAGCGAACAAAGGAACAGCCTCGGGAGGGTAAGTCCCGCTTGGTTCCAACTATCTTCTTGATTGCCTGTTTGACTCAGGGACTCGTCTTCTTCTCTCGATGGCTACCAGGCTTATTCTCCAAATTTCTCAAGATCGAAATATATACTTCGATTATCCTCTGGGGGGATGGAGTGAGGGGAGACGAGGTAGTGTAGGAGGGGCGAACCTTCACTAGCCCACAGTTAAGGCCCTCTCATAGGGCAGAAATTTTCAACGCTGTGACAGTTGCCCCATTCAGGTTTACGCACGGTGAGATTTCGTCTATTTGGCGAAAAATAGACATAAACAATCAGTGAGTCTGTACCTAGATTTTCTGCCGACGAAGCCTTAGGCAGCAAGATTTCATTCTAAAGGCTCTCACCCCCTCCTATGTTTATATTAACAGACTACACCACCAGTATCGTAAATAACGAAATCTGCTGACCGAAATCCTTCTTTGCAAGCGACTTCGAAGGGTCTTAGGGCAGCGAGGAAAGGGCAGGGGAAGTCTTGGCCCATGCGGAGCGTAACGGTTGACGCGTTATATATGTACAAAACTAGCGTCTGCTTGTCCTCGTTATATTTTTCCTCCACACCTGGAGTATGACATTTCTAAATTCAATTTGCCTTCATTTGATTTACCTCTAAAAATATGCAACTGGCCTGAAGATAAAAGAAAAGTTAAAGGATCTCAAAGACATGCAAATTTTTGCCCTTCAAATATAAAGAAAGCCTTTTATGAAGAACTTTCCAGGATCCAAGAAACAAACGAAAAACCTGCTTCAGATGCTTGAAATAACCCATATTCTTAAAACTCCGCAGAGAGGATGCTTCTATTATAGGTGTTCGGGGTTATCAGCTAGCTATAGCGGTACGGGTTACCACTTATAGGTAATTGAAAGCCCAGTCATGGGGTACAAGTTTCTTCAATGCAATGTAGCGCATTTTGAGGTAATTGTTACTGAGCGTTAACCTTGGGCTGACTCCATTTGGGAATGGCTATCCTCTCGTTTGATTTCGGCGTTGTAGACTGGGTAAGAGGATCGGTTGATCACCCGGAAGAGAAGGAAATCCCAGAAGGAGGATTCTCGGACTTTTTAATGGATGGAAACTCGTTAGGCCTAGCACAATGAATTCGTTTGGTGTATGTTGGGTATTTGGGGCTGGCATACTAATGTCGGGTCTACTTTTGGCCTACACTTCCTCTTCTCGAGCTGACCGTTGACCTTGTTACTGAAGACGGAACTTTACTGATCACTCCTTTAGGGGTCTACTTTAGATGCTATTTAACGTGTCAAAAAATTTAGGCATGGTCCACTGTTGGCCAATCATTCGGTTTCGGCGGAGCATACTTGAATGGAAATTTTATTGGCGTTTAAATGGGATAGAAAGAAAATGAGCAGGGAGTTTTGATTCAGGCCTCTGCTTGATAATTTTATCTTGTGGACAGAGATAATTTTAGGAAATAAGATTTCGTGTTTCACGGCTCTGTGACAATAAACAAAGGCCTAGCGTCTTCCCTGTTTCTCAGCTTGTTGTGTTTGATAAATATATTTGCGTAGCTGTTTCGGTGTCTCCCTGAATTTTGACGCGGCCCGACTGGTCAGTAAAGATAACACGAGAAGCGTCTTTGCTCGTGTGCGTGTGTATGTGTGTGATAGTGTGGAAGCGTCTCGAATTCATTTTCGCTTATATAGCCTTTATAAGGATACAGTATTTATATATATTATTTCAGGGTTCCATGGCAAAATGTTATACAATTTCAATAGATTAATTGCAGGTGCAGAATTATGTGCGTGCCCATTTCAAGACTTCATATGACTAACATGACATTCATTTGCGAGGCTTCTTTGTTGATCCTAATCCACCTTGCAATGGGCATTACACTACCACATGACTAGTGAGCCTATTCCATTCATCTACCACTCTCTTTGTAAAAAAATTTCTGCCATTCTTTTTCCTAAACCTAAACTTGTTCAGCTTATACCCATTGCTACGTTTCCTATCTTGTTCACTAAAAATAATAACCTTACCTATGTCTCCCCTAGTATAACCTTCTACCCACTTGAATATTTCAATCAACTCTTCTCTTTTCTAACGTAGGAAGATTTAGTCTCTTAAGCCTTTCACCATAAGGTAAGCTCTTTAACCGATGAGTTATAATTATCTTAGTCATCCTTCGGTAATTTTGAAGAAGAGTAGCGCATGCGTTTTAGGCTACTAAAGCCTGTAATATTGTTTGCTTCGTATCGTTGTAATAGTGTCCTAGGAGTAATATTTCGATGGCTGAAAGGGTCTATCAGACATTATCAAGTCACAAATAGACAATATTTCAACCCAATGCTGAAACACATTAATTCTTCGACGACATCATATTAACATAACGTAACAAAACATAATTTCACGAATGACAAAAGCCACAAGGGCCTATCAAAGGTCAGCCGCATCCGTCAAAACCCACCCACAAAAAGCACCATCGCCAGGGGAAGCAAAATCAAAGTCCCCCACAATATAATATTACAGATGACAAAAGCTACATGGGCCCATCATAGGTCATCCGAGTCAAATGGCCTCTTTTTTCGGCACCCAAACTCCCAAGAAAACTTCATCCAGAGGATTGCTTCCAGAAACAAGGGTATCACCAATCAAGGCTTGTCAAGAACTAAATCATGCATCTATAGATATATACAAACAATATTATTATATAGAAAACTTAGGAACCATCACAACCTTCCCTCCCCATAAACTCATCCAAGCTACTCTTAAATGCATTTAAATTTGGACTACTTACTACCCTCCACGGCAATTTATTCCAGAAGTCCACCACTCTATTGGCGAAAAAATATTTTCTTAAATCCAACCTACACCCTTGCTTTTTAATTTTCACCTGGTGACCTCTAGTGCGATTTCCATCATCTAACTCAAAAAACTTGCTAATATCAAATTTAGCTATCCCAGAAAAAATTTTAAAGAGCTCAATCATATCCCCTCTCACACACCTCCTTTCGAACGAGAACATATTTAATACCCTCAGTCTATCTATATATTCAAGGTGCCTCAGGAAAGGAATAATCTTTGTTGCCCTCCGTTGCACTGACTTGAGAAGGTTAATATCGTGTCTAAAATGTGGGGACCATGCCTGTATACAGTACTCTAGATGTGGCCTAACATAAGAGTTATAGAGTTTAAGAATAACCTCCTTACTTTTGTGACTGACATTTTTCTTAATGAAACCCAGCACTCTATTTGCCCTATTTCTTGCTTTAATACACTGCTTATAAAACCTTAATGACTTATCTATTACTACTCCTAGATCTTTCTCATCCTCTACTGAGCTCAGCCAATGCCCATCCATTTCATAGTTAAATTCTCTATTATCTTTTCCCATTTTAATAACTTTGCACTTATCAAGGTTGAAAGTCATTTGCCACTTATGTGCCCAGGATAACAATTTATTTAAATCCCCCTGCACTTTAAAATTATCATCAATATCTTTAACTACAGCTGCTAATTTGGTACCATCCGCAAAAATTGACACTTTATTATTAACTGCCACCCCAAGATCGTTTATATAGATGACAAATAATAATGGACCGAGAACTGATGGTGGACCCTGTCGAAGGCCTTAACAAAGTCAAATTGTTATGAATCGGACTAACGCTCGTGCGTGCGTTTCACTATTTGTTTGAAATGCCATGTGACGGCTTAAGTTACACTCACGTGTTTGTTTTTAATGTTAATATTCGTTAACTTTTTTAGTTCCGAACGAAGATGTAGTAGAAATACTATAAGTAAAGCTAAATTTCCAGAACACACCCCCCCCAGCACGATTTTTTTGGCAATAAAATGATTTTTTCTGAAGTTTGGCTTAACTTCACATTGGTGTGAGCGCAGCTAACACGAAAAGTAAGCGATTGTTGGCGAAAATATGCAATTTTCGGAGACAACGACGATCATAAATCGCTAACCTAACCAAACCTAACTCGTCATAAAAAGGATATGTTTGATTAGTTTATGTAAAATAAGGTTAGGTTTGGTTAGTTGTCTTTTATTTAAATCTGACCTTATTTTCCGTCAAATTGTATAAAGTCTAAAAAAATGTAGTACTGATTTTACCAGACTTCTGTTTATGCGAAACAAGGTCAACAGACCTAAGTCGCGTGCTCTCAAATATTCTGACTTATGACCTTCAAAACTTTCAATAATTCCAGGACTAACCTTGGGAGGACCTCGACAGTTATCGATTCGAAAGAAAATTTAAAAGATCATAGGGGTTTCAAATTTCGTAAGAATCGGCTGAATAGTTACGATGTTATTGTCAGAAAACTCATTGGAAAATAAAATGGTTACCATCCGACCGACGACCTATGGACCGACATAGTAACTTCTAGAGTCGGGTGCACAAGCGACTAAAACTCAGGTTAGATTTAAGCAAAATACATCAAATGTACCATTAAAATGTATTTCTCTCTACCTAGCTATACTATCATTATTAAACTGGGCAAAATGTATTGTCATCATCATCATCATCATCATCATCACTAACTCTATAATTTAAGAAGGGGAATTTTTTGAGTATTTGAATAATAATTTCACCTTAGTTTGGTTATGACTTAAGTTTTTTTATCAAAGTTATTTCTAGTAATTATTTGATAATATCAAAGAACAAAATGGCGAAGTTCAGAAATAAATATAAGTATCGAAATTTTGTGAATTTTTTAAAACCTAAAGAATTACAAATGGTGAAGTTCAGAAAATTTATTTTTATATATCTTCTTCTATAACTATATTTTAGAAACGTGATATTTTAAAAGGAGGAAAATAATTTAGAGTTCTATTTTAAATTATTATAATTGGCGAAGTTAAGAAAATCTCTAAATTTAACCATGGCTGCTGTTTAAAAAAAAAAATAATCTTAGTAGCGAAGCCATTGCCTGGTATTATAGGTTTTAATGTACATATTTGCCGAACGGTCCTGTACAGGACCGTTCGGCTGGAATTTGCGACCAGGATGTGTGCCAAGGCATCTTAAAACAATGAGAATCAATAGCGAGAAAATCTATAAGCACGGGCAAGATTAAACATCAGGAAGTATGCCTTCAGCGACAGAGTGGTGAACACCTGGAACAGTCTCCCGGCAACAGTGACTAATGCAATTTCAGTGGCACAATTTGAAAAGAAGTTAGATAAATTGTGGGCAAATCAGCCAAGAAAATATAATCATCGTGAAAATATAATAAATAGACACCCAGACCACCAGACCGAAGAAAGTATTAGCTATGAGAGTATAGATCTGGAAAAACAGGCTTAACAAGAAGTCACATCCAGAAGACATCTATGTAAGTCTTTGGTGTCAGGAACACTATTATGTATTTTTTAGGTGTCGGGAACACAAATATGGTGTTCCATACCGCTGCAATTAACCTACTATCTTGATAAGGGGTTTGATTTATTTATAACTAATTAAATTCCGTCCGATTGCCCAGGATGCGCGTATCCTTGTTTTGGCAGTGCATAAACATTGAACAGCGAGTGCCTAACGACGTCTGGCAACCGCATTTGAATTCGAACCTAAGGTGATTATTTTCGAAACTTTGGGCCTTCGCCCCCATACCCCTTTTCTAATCTACTCGTAATATAAACAATTAAAAAGCCTAGCATTAGGTTCGAATTCAAAAACAGTTGGCAGACGTTGTTAAGCGCTCCAATATTCATTGTTTTTTGCAGTGTTCTATGGGCAATCTTATCGAATTAAATTAATTATAAATAAAACAAAACTGCAATATAAAAAGTAAGTAGCATAAGATTCGTTTTAACACAATTACAATTCTTTAATTTACAAAGACATAAATGTTTTTAATTCTTAAAATAATACTCACCGATGTCATTTTCAACTTCCGGACCTTAATAATAACGTAGTTATTCGCTTTTCGAAAATATATCTTTACTCTGCGAAATTTTAATCTTTCTGCGCCATTTATCATATTCCCTTCAAGTTTTGACCTGACTAGTTAGCTAATAGCAGACATTGTTATATCTACAAGCGATCTGCGCATGCGTCTTTTGACAATTAATCAATAGCATTCTTTGTTATATTTTGGACGATTCGGGGATGGCCGTGTTTTCAGTTCATATGGCATAATGGCATGCAGTGGATGTGCTAGGTCGCGATACGCCCTAATACGAGAAGTTTTTGATGCTGATTGTCAGGCATTAGAAAATGATAAGGCTCACAGTGTAATCCCACGAGATATTTTAAGCCATACATGCTGCAGTATATGTAGATTTGGCAAACCTTCAGAAAAACTACGCCGTGTTTTTTTGTAGTAAAAATAGTACTAATGGAGTTTTTAGGCATTCTAGTCATTATTTACGGCTTAGTTTTCGCGCGGAAAGCATTTATTTTTAAGATACTAACACTCTAACTACGACTTTATTTGCAGTGATGCTATCTTAAAAATCACTGCTATAAAGCCTTAAATGATGATTAAAATTCCTAAAAACAACATAAGTACTGTTTTTACGTACTTACTATTTATTTAAAAATTATTCGTATATTCGTTTGGTTACTGGAAGCCACTAACGTGCCGCGCTACGGGTTGCCATTATGCCCCCCATATCCCCCCCCCACTCGCGCCTCAGGAACAATTAGTACAATAAAACCATATCTAAAATACTTAGTAGTATTAATAATTTGAAAACCTAGAATTAGGTTTGAATCCAAAGACAAAACAAACTTATTATTTAATTTTCGTACCTGTCGCAACGCGTCGCTTTCAAAATGAGGCTATAATTTCAACAAAAATCTATTAAATTTACCGAAGAATTATGAGAGGTCTTATTAAAGATTAAAAATTTAAAAACGCAAAAAAAAAACACATTACTACATTAAGACGTTAGACACACGGGTTTTGGCGCGAAAATCGAAAGCGGTGCTCTTATAAATACTTATATCCAGGGTTGCCAATGTCTGAATTAATTGCGAATTAAATTGTACCAATGTGTGAAATTCATCGTTTCTGGCCACAACAGTAGCAGGAATGGTAGACTTATTTTAATATCAATATTAACCCCATCAATGCCTAATATCTAAAATTATGTACTTACCGCGCCAAAATGCAACCCTATATGATGACTGGAATGATTAAAAAGACTATTAATACTTTTATAACACTAAAAATACGGCGTAGGTTTTCAGAAGTTTGTCCGTAGATTTAGACAGGATCAGAACTTATTTTACTGTGTTAAAATTGTAAAGGATTCGAAAGGGCGTAAAACTCCCATGCACATTTTTCGTTAGTGCGTTTAAGGGCACGTAACTTTCTAAATGCCTGTATTCGACCAAGTATCGGCATGAATTTCAAGACAAATGAGGTGAGTTTTTTTCCAAATTTTTTGTGTAATTTTTTAGGTTAGGTTAAATTATGTCATAGTATTGTAGTTGTTGTTTTAAGGAAGAGCCTGTCAAACACGTAAGGATCCAAGGAAACACTGTGAATTTAACCAAAAATATGTATATATTTTAAATTTATCAATTAACTACCAAAATAAAATATTTACAATCACATAATAAGTTTAACGGGAATAACAATGCTTGAAACCGGGCCTATTTCAAAAGCTAATCATGCCCAACTCGAAATAGGCTCCAAGTAAACAAACCAATTGCCGATTAGTTATTTTATGGTGACCCTTTTAGATTAGCATTAAACTCCAATTTAAGTTTCACTCTTCTAACTGTAAATATGACGGGGTTCACTAAAAATTGTCTCTACTTCAGTTAATTTGAGTACCGTATTAAACTCCTACTAAATCAATACAAATATAAATAGTCATTCTGACTTACATGAACGAAATGATCAGGGGTTGACGGATGTCACTATATTGGATTTTTCCACGCTACTTCTTCTACGGCGAGCGGCTGGAGATTTTTATTTCTCGAGATAAGGTGGAGAAGGGGGGGAGGCGATGTCAAATTCTTCGGTTCTACGTTAAAAAGCAGAGGGGAGAGTTGTACTCTCTGGCTCAAGGAGTGCTGTTCTAGGTAGCTCTTGAAGCCTTTTTGTATCCTAGTCTTCTTCGAGGGGTTGCCCAATTGGATTTTGGGGTATACGAGGTGATTTTGAATGTACTTGAAAAATTGGATCTTCCTCGGGTATCGATTCTTCTTCTCTCTCCGTTATTAAGATCGCAATTTGAGAGTCATTCGAGGGTGACCGGGTCTTCTTTTCTCTTACTTGCGAAATTCCTGTTTGGCACTAGGAATGGTGGTCCAGCCAGGCTTCTTACTAAGCCTGTGAAGGATACTTCAGTATGGCACTGATACAAAACGTGACGTTTCTAAGTTGTAGAAGAATGATTTCTAAACTGGGTGAAGGACCGATCTCCAAGATCTGGTCCTCTATCGTCTCTCACCGAATAATAATATTTTTTCTTTCCTTACGGGCTTATTTATAGTCCGGCGCCCGCCCCACCTTAGGGGGCTGGGGCGAGGCCACTGAGGGGTGAGCGAGAGGTGAAGGGAGAGTGGCACTGCGGAGCCCAGGTCGGCTTCTTCATCAGAGGCACCGACGACCGTCACAATCCTTGGTGTTCTTTTTGAACTGGCACCGCTTTTTGTATCGCTTTAACCGCGGATCTCCGGACCTCGTAGGTAATCGGATCCTTTTGAGAGCTGCGTAATGGCCTTTAGTGGTTTCCTTGGCACAGCAGCTTGGTCCCGACTACCTATGCGGTGGGGAGATCAAAGGGTAGGCTAACGTTCCCACGCCTCTCCTCATGTGGCTCGATTCTCTCGCTCTCTCCGAAAGGGGACTTTAACGTATATGTCCGCCTGGCCCACCGTGTGGCTTTATGTTATAATTCCTCTACTGTTAGGTTTGGTTCTGGATTTTTTAAATGATTTTGAAAATGTGTTTTCTTATGCAGTTTTGTGTTTACTTTTCAGATCTGAAACTCGTTTTTGCTGGAAATACATACTTTTGCTATTATGGGCTTTCAACCGATTATGGGCAAAGTATCATTTCCGGGAAAAACGAGTGTCAGATCTGACAAGTGCACATAAAACTGCATAAGAAAAACACATTTTTAAATTCCTTTGAAAATATGTGTTAAAACGAATCTTTACCAGTAAGTGGATTGTTGTGGTATTGAACATCATATTCGTGTTCCAGCCATTCCATAACCCCTTTTTAATGGTGGTGGTGGCGGTGAGGTTGCACTACTTACACCCTCCTATATTTGTAAGAAGCTCGTATTATACACAATAGAAAGCCTAATAAGGTTCGCATTCAAAGGCAGTTGCCAGACGTTATTAATTAGGCAGGTGTGGATCACCCCCACCCCAAATTGCAGATCATTTTTTGTTTACATTCCTTTTTTCTAAGCCATACTTGTATTCTGCTATTCAGAAAGAGATGTAATAATTAATATATATATATATATATATATATATATATATATATATATATATATATATATATATATATATATATATATATATATATATATATATATATATATATTGTTTTTTTAAACCGTCGCGATCGAATGTACCTTATATGATACATGTATATAATACAGGTAAATCTCAAAAATAATTATTTAATTCAGTATTATTTATACCTTAGCTGACGTCCAAAAACTACAATTCATAATTTTATGATGTTTGACAAAAAAAAATCGGTTCTGAATGAGATAACCCCTTCAGTCACCTCGTCTGGTACAAAATTTAAAATTGCCTCAATACGCCTATTTTCAACATTTTCGTCATTTGCGGCACGTTGTCCAGTTTGTTGGACTCAAAATTTGTATATGAACGAGTGATTCATTATTTCTGCGCCAGTGCAGCGACAGTGAGTCGTGGCAATAGCCACTTTAAGTCGCCACGCTGCTGAAGGTAGGTTATATATATATATATATATATATATATATATATATATATATGCGTTTGTACATGTGTATAAAATGCATACTGCCAAAACACAAATTTTCAATGGGAGAAACATAACGTGATTTCTGACACATTAGTTATATAATGTTTCATTTCATAACTCATTCGGTATTGCAGATGCCAGTTACACAAAAGTCATAAAGAAGGCTTTAGTGTATTGTTACCATAATAATTAGAATTAAAAAGCATTAAATATATGTATATTCTATAATGTCCACATTAATGATATTCAACACTACTTCCCTTGACTTAGAATTATCATCAATTAATCTATCTGGATTCTCACCTGTAAATATTGAAGAAAAATTATCATTACGAGCCTTTACTATTTCCTCCTCAGATTCTTTCAAACCCCTTTCATGTTTAATAGGCCCTATTTTATCACTGTTAGATTTTTTAGTAATTCTATAATAGCTAAAGAATTTTCTTGGATCTTGATTATTATTTTGAGCGAAATTAATTTCTGCCGCCCTTTTGCTCTTCTTAATAATTCTTCTTTAGCTCATTTATGGTCGATCTATAATGATTTAAATTGTCAAAGTACTTTCTCTTTGTAATCTCTTGTACGCCCTTTTCTTCTCAGAAATTTTCCTAGCTCTCTCCTGATTTCACCACAATGGCTTCCTACATTTTTCCTACTCCACCTTGATGGGGGTGAAAATAAAATTAAAATAAGTGCACCTTGCCTTCTCTTGATGTATAAAGAATTCCTGATTACAAACATTGGTAACCCTGATTTCAACCTAATACTAGACTTTTGAATTGCTAATATTACTAGGTGATTAAAAATAGTGGGGTGATGCAACCTCCCGCAATGAAAGCGGGTATGGGGGGGAAGCACTCATTTAAATAAAATTACCTTAGGGTTTAAAAACAATTCAAAAACATAGCATTAGGTTGAAATCAGGGTTGCCAATGTTTGAAATGAGGTATTCTTTACACATCAAGATAAGGCAAGGTGGACTTATTTTAATTTCATTTTCACCCCATCAAAGTGGAGCATCTTAGAAAAAATATGTACTTTCCGCGCCAAACCGAAACCATATATGAGGAGTGTCTTGCAAAAGAGAACTAACCCTCAAAAATGGCAGATTTAAGTTACAGGCGGGAACCTGTTCAGAGGTTTACAAATTTTATGGTAATGTCGGAAAAGGCAAAAGCGAACATCCTAGGGGGTGTACTAAGGTCCAAAGTTGTTTGTTTTGGATCAACATTTTGGCAAGACTAACTTTCAGCCAGGAGGCAAAAGGGAACTTGCTGCGAATGAGCCACGGCCAATGAAACGGAGAATATGGTGCAATACCCCGCTCGGTCAATCAGAGTATAGGTATGACAATTCGTACGTTAGATGCCCCTTTTATTTAAAGTGCCAAAATGGGAGCTCTTCTCGTGTAGCAGGCTGGGTTAAGTTATCAAACGAGCTTCCTCAGGATAAAGGAAAATATTCAGCTGGATTCTTTATTTCGTCGTAAATTGAGGGAACACGTCTCGAAAAGTCGAACGGTAAAGATAACTTCATGCTTCTTGAATAATGACTGCTAATAATTCCTAAGGTTCAAGGTTTATTAAAAAATGAATAACATAGAGATATTACATACTTGTAAATAAATAGTAAATAGTGGGGAAAATAGAATTTAGTGGAGAAGGGAAAGTTACAAGTACAAGTAAGAAGGTAAAGGTTCCCGGAGACCTGGAATTCAGTTTCTTATTACTATACAATTCAAGAAATTATTTATAGTTAGAAATAAATTTAGTACCTAAATCGAAAATTTACACATACTGTAAACATTATGATTTTCTAATTCTTATTCTAATTGTTTGTTCGTTATTACAACAAATCTGTACTATACGTTTTTCATATTTGATATTCTAATTTTAATTTTGAGTCGCTTAATTGTTGAAATAGAATATATATATATATATATATATATATATATATATATATATATATATATATATATATATATATATATATATATATATATATATGTATATATATATATATATATATATATATATATATATATATATATATATATATATATATATATATATATATATATATATATATATATATATATATATATATATATATATATATATATATATATATATATATATATATATATATATATATATATATTATTCTAAATTCGCACTTTTAAATCATTTAATTATTTAATTTATTCTTTAAATTGTTAATATTAAACTCACTCACATATTGAATTTCGAGTCAATTATTTGTTTAAAATACACTATATATTTTGATTATTTATTTTAAATTCGCATTTTTTTAAAACGCCTAATTATTTAATTTATTCTATTTATATTCACTTTAATTTGTTATATTTAACTGCTATAATATTATCTTATTTCACTGCTTTTGTTATTAATATTATAATTATTTATGTAGGGGAATCGACCCTCCCCCTTCTCTCCCATTTGAGACACGGGACGTTGACCGCAAAAACATCAAGCCAGGCACCTTGGGTCAATCTCGTAATCACAGCCCCTCGCCACTCATCCCTATGAAAAGCCAAACGGTTTATTTATAGTTAGAAATAAAGATCTCTTCTACGAGTGTATGTTCAATTTCACCTCAAGTGACGCGTTTCTCTCAAGCTCGAAGGCCAGCTGGACCAGAGGTAAGACTTGCCGAGAAAAACCGTTGGAGTAAGAACCCTCCTGCGGGAAGACGAGGTATAAATACCAAACACTTGGGAAAAACGAGGTAGAATCCGTGAGTCAACGAGGCTACGAAGTCCCCGGCAATAGAGGCCGGGCTACCAAGGGGACTAAGAAGCAGCTCATCCTCGAGCTGGTTATCAAACCGAACTTTAAGTTAACTTGTTCAACTATCCTGGTGTAGAACAAAGCACCATGATAGTCTTCGCCCTTGAGGAATTACGAAACGAAGAAGAAAAAGCTCCCCCTCGAGCCCGTTACCCGGTGGTCACACCAAACTCTAAGTTAACTTGGTTTAGGAACCAAGTTCCACTGATTCTCCTCCGGGGCCCCCCCCCTCCCTCACTATCCGGGTGTAGCTCAAAGCACCGTGATAGTCCTCGACCTTGAGGACTTCCAAAAAGAAGAAGAAAAAGCTCCTCCTCGAGCCCGTTACCCGGTGGTCACACCGAACTCTAAGTTAACTTGGTTTAAGAACTAAGTTCAACTTGATCTCGTCAGAGAGACTCCACCTATCCTGGTGCACCCTAAAGCATCATGATAGTTCTCGCACTTGAAGAAGACCCCCCCCCTCCGAATACCGTGTGGACCCCCATCTGCTACACTCGCTAAAGTCCCTTGTGACTGCCAAGTCATCCCGTCCACCACCAACAATCTGGTCGAGGCACGCGTCAAAGAACCCACCGGATTCCTGAAGTGTCTGGGCTCATTGAGTTCAAGGTCAGACTCAAACCCGATGCCAGAGCAACCAAGGTATTTAAACTCCAGTAGAGACAATTAGTCTATTTCTTTTATATTGAAGTGAGTAGCGAGTCAACCAACATTATAAGGTCAAGTTAAAAAGCCTTACTTAAAAACTTATTGAAGTCATTATTGTGTATTTAAATTCGTAGTATTTATGTGGTTCGTGTTTTTTTGTGTAGTAAATTGTTAAATTTAAAATATATGTTTATTTTGGGATAATTCCTGTGCGTTTCACTAAATCGTTACGTGTTTGAGACCGGCTCTTCCTTAAAACAACAAAAATTGCATTCTTCGACAATTTATACATTTCACTATTGGTTTTATTATCAGTATATTCCACTTTTAATATTCTTGAACGTAGTCATATTCACGGTGTGGACATCTGATGGTGGTATGTATACGGTGTCCTTGAGCACATCGCTAATACCTCATCAGGTGAGTAGGGTCCCCCGAAGGTCCATTTGAATTCCCCTTCGGCGATGCCTTGGAGGAGAAGTTCTGGATCCTCTTTTGGGGCCAGGCACAGGGGTGAACCAAACACCTTAAGGCCCAGTTCCTTGCCGTCGAAGAAGTACACCCTCTCGAGGACGTCCTTCTTGTCGGTTAGGGGGACCTCCACGTTATCTTCTTTGTGTACCTCTTCTTCGTCCGATGAATTTTGCTTGTTGTTTTTTCCTTGTTGTGCCTTCTTCTGAAGGTTTTTTTCTGCCGTTGTTGCTCCGTATACTAGTGCCGAGGGAGGGTGGGAAACCACATCTTTTTAACTCCGTTTTTCTCAAGAAGAAGATTCAGCGTTTCCGAGAAAGTCCCCGGTTGTACAATATTTTGGATGTGGGCGTACATAATACAGGCTAGAATGTCTAGGCTCGTTCCCTCGTTCACATTGATCTTGATCTTTGGTTCTTGGGTCTCCTTTATTTCTTTCACCGTAGCTTTTGCTACGCTGGCGTAGGTTAGGTTTATTTTAGAGTTTTTTTTTCTTTCTTTTGTTCCTGCTCTTTCTTGTTTCTGATTTCTTTTCTTTTTGGACAGTTTACTGCCATAGTCCTGCGTGGACCCTGGCAGTTCACGCACCTTTTTATGGTTTCTGTGCATTCTCTGAAGGTGTGATTAATGCTTCCACATTCCGAGCATATTTTTTTATCCTTATTCGGGCATTTTTTGTCACGTGCTCTTCTATGGCGTCGCCCTGGAAGCAAGTTTGTACATTAATGAATTTTTCTATCTCCATGTTTTCGGGAGGAATTTTCATTCCAAAGGCTAAGATCCCGTTGGTGGTAGCTTTGTTCGCCATTTCCGCCGTGGCCCAGATAACTTTGAACACGTGCGTGTGATGTCCGAATTTTATGACTTTTGTTATTTTTAGCTGCTGGTTTTCTCTTTCAACTTCTTCCTTCAGTTTCTCTTTTGTGTTGGACCTCACATAGACTAAGGAGCAATTTGCCAGCAGTTGCGGTGGTAGTTTCGGGGTTAGTCCAATTTTCTTCAGCGCCTTTGGTCCGTCGGGTGCTACCGGGTGTTCTATGTCATTTTGTTTGTGGCATAGGGCCACGTATCCGTTGGGGACCTCTATTAGTTTGGTTAGGCGATCTTCAATTCGGTGTATAAGGTTATTATAAGTACACGTCTTTCGAGTTTTTGTGACCCGAGCTCAACTCTCAAAAGGAGCCTTTGTACTTCATATTATTATCCATGTTAGTATGGTGTTTAGGACCCTCCGCCTTCCTTTGGTCCCGCCTTCACTAGTTTGGCTGTCAAGAATCAGTTGATGATGGATGAAATGATGGACCCGGGTGGGCTCCTCTCGAGGGGTGAAATGTGACTGACTTTTTGTTGGTTAGCGTGGAATCAACCAGCGCTAAACGGGGGTGCCGTCGCCTCGATGGAGTTAAAAAAACGCGGTTGCATCCGACATACGCTGAGACGTTTGTATGTTCCTCAGCGATTTTGGTGGCCCCTCACAGGTGAAGTGTTTAAACTTCCCTGCGAAGGTTGCAACCCGGCCCATTATCCGGGGGCTCCTCTGATACGGGTATCTGGCAGCGGGCTATTCCTCAGACCTTCCTCCTCCCGTACCCCCAATTATGCAATCGCGAGTGCACCGAATAATTGAGACACAGTTGAAGTAACAGCATCTACTAGTCAAGGCATCGTGCCCAGGCTGGGGGTGTGAGTGGGGGCTTAGGCGATCATGAGGAATATGATGCGCCTAATTATTAAATGTATTCTCTTTTTTTCAGTACCTCCCTAATGGGAGGATCTTTGGTGTGGTAGAGAAAAGGTGTTGGAGACAAGAGATGAAATTAAAATGAGAATGAAGATAAGGTGAGGTTGAGATGGTCTTCTATCTTAAAATCTTCTTTTTCGTAAGCGTGAACTTTTCCATCCAGGTGACTTCCTTCGTATTTAATCTTCAAACCTCCAGGGCGAAAATCTCTTCGAAGGAAAGGGCTGGGTTGCTTTCCGTGATTACTTTACCAAGCGTGAGCGAGTCAGCGTAAAAGTGTTCCAAACGGCGAATTCATCTATCTAAGCCACAAAATACAGTTATATAAATAGTCATTTCACCTACTCATAACTATACAAAATTCAACCAATCAGGGTTCAGACACATTAATTGTCATACTTATATCCATTTCTGAAATAACAGACCTAAGCGTTAACAAATTGGCCAATCAGCTTTTAGACTTAAGCGCTGAAATTATTGGCCAATCAGCGTCACGATAAATTTAGGGGAATGAATAAGGTTCAAACCGTTTCGCATATAAACCACAGGTCTCTGACGTGTCCGAACCCCGGAAGGAAGCCATACAGGGGGCGCGAAGAAGGGGGCCCCAATATGGGGCGGAGTGGTCAGCGCCGGCAGGTGGGTCCTGTATAGACATTTATATAGGTAGGGCAGAGAACGTGAACCGGGAAGATAGCCTTAGGGGCACGCATGAAAAAGAAATTAGGGACCTGGTAGGCTTCGCAGAAACGAACCTCCCCTGAAGGGCCGTCATGGACGACCCAAGGGGAGAGAGGAGGATCCTCCTCTAGGTCACGGAGCATGGCACGAAACCAACTAGGGAGAATGTCTTTCAGACAATCTTCTCCACCATAGGGGTCGCTCTTTGCAGACTGGTGGACCAGTCCTATGGGTACCTGGCCATATGCGACTCAGACCAAGACGTGGACAAGCTTCTCAGCGAAAAATCAAGGGAAACACTGGCAAACTTTATTCTGATACCAAAAGTACCACCTCACGTCTCCGCGCAGAGGTCAATTATCTGCCGGCGTCTTGACCCAAGGGTCGGCTCACACAGCGCGGAAGAGATGAAAAATGAAATAGAGGAAAAGCAGAGTTGGGCGAAAATAGAAGACATATACAAATTCAGAAACCGAGATGGAGGAGAGTACACTCATCTATTCAAGGCAACCTTCCAAACATCGGAAATGGCGAGCAAAGCGGCCGAGGCAGGACTAATAATGTTCTGCACCAAGATCTCTCCCGCATACATAGAAAGGAAAACCTTTGTATCAGTGCAGGTATGCTTCTCTTGCTATGCCATTGAACAACATACGACAAAGGAATGAACATTCCAGGGCAAGGTCTGCTCGGAATGCGCAGGTGCCAGCCACACGTAGAAAGAATGCACCAACGGTAACATCAAAAGATGCATCAACTGCGATGGTCCGCACCGCACCCTCTCAATGCCATGTCTCAAAAAGAAAGCAGTGGTGAGTGAGAAGAAAAGAAAAATACAAGAAGAGAAAACAAGAAAAGCTAACACAACCTATGCCCAGGCAACAAAAAGTAAAGAAGTGGGGAAAACCATACTCCAACTCGACCCCAACATGAACCAGGAGGTAGTTATGAGTGTTATTCATGCTCACTTCATGAATATCGCCAGGCCGGGAACGTATGCAACAGAACTAAATAAAATGCTCGTGCAAAACGGGATGAAACCCATGTGGTTCCTGAATAACCCCTCATCCGGAGACATATATCAGGCCTGAACAGGAAGAAGCTCTACCCAAAATAGAAACAATAGGTCACAATCAAGAAACCCAAGACTGAACCCCCCCAACTCCCTCAACAACTAATAATGTGGAAATAGTACAAACACCACAAGAAACGAACTACCAAACACCAGAATAAAACCAGAACATGAAGAACAACAAGGGTGACGCCTTCCGAGGCTGTCCAAGGTCAAAGACATAATCGAAGGAGTAGTGAAAGGTCGTTTTAAATGGGAGTATGAATGCGACGCCAGCGAGGAGGATGTAATATCACCGCTAAAAGGTGGTAACATCGAAGTTTGCCCAGAATCGTGCTTTAACCTATCACACGATCAATTTAAAAAGAAGAGATCTGGTAGGGTGAGATCCACCGCCCGATGAGAATCGGCCAAAATCAAACTAATTTAAGACGACAAATATAGACTACAACGTCAGGTTTATTAGAAAATTGAAGATCTTTTCGCTCAACATCAATGGCTGGAGAAACAAGAAAATCACTTACAACAACATCATAAGAGAAGTGGACCCAGACATTGTTCTTATATAAGAGCATGGACTGAATCCCAAAGTCGACCTCATTAAGATACAAAACTATCACGTTCTTATGGCCAATCATAGTAATGAGAGATAAGACGGCGTCGTAATTGCTATACGCAAGGGTATCAGGCATAAGGAGATCCTGAACCTGGAAGAGTCGTACCTCACAATCAATATCTGCACGACCATTGACAATCTGGTCATTGCGGCGGGGTACCAACCACTAAGGCGCCCGTATCTCCCAATACCGAACTTTATCCGTCTATTCAGGAGAAACAACTCCACCATCATGATTGGTGACCTAAACGCCCGCTGCAGGGAGGCAGGCTATAACAGCGTCGTCAGCGGGCAAGGCAAATCACTAAGCCTCCTAATGGAAAGAGGTATAGAACAAAGGATTGGTCCAGACTTCGCCACATATCTGACGAGGAGATCTTCCATAACCCCTGACATCGTGCTAGCAAACGACAACTTCATACTGAACCAGGTTACCATTCCCGGCCCTTATACTCCATCAGATCATATCAGCATGATCACGACCATATCAACCTCGCCCATCGAAGTCAAAGTCCCCTCTCGCAGATGTCTGCCCAAGGCAGACTGGCCCTTATATAAGAGACTGCTACAAGACTTCCAAATAGACAACTTAAAAGGAGCTACCCTCGAAGACATTGACGCTCATATTGAGAACGTTATGTCAAAAATAGTGGAAGCAGACAGATTGGCCATCCCGAGGGTAGAATATAAGACACTCCCAGCCCCACGCTGGGATGAGGAGATCCAACAACAACGCAATAGACTGGAAGAGCTCACTTTAGAGATCCTGGAGTATGGCAATAATGTAGTCAGATACCACCAAATGAGAAACCTACGCATGGAGGTCTCAAACATCTGATCAGCGAGAATAATAAAAAGATCTGGGATGGTATCATTGATAAGATGGAGATGGAAGACGACCCCAATAAATTCTGGTCGCAAATTAGAAACCTAAGCGGCACGCTCCAGCATAAAAGTCCCATTTCCATCACCTCGGGTGGAAGGAAAGTGACAGAAGATCATGAAATCGAGAGATACTTCAGGGAACACTGGAGCAGGAAATTCGAAATTACGGAGAAGGAGAACTTAGACTTCGATATGGAATATGAGGAGGAAGTAATGGAACACCTGAGACGGAGAGGACCCAAACTAACACCCTTTCACTACGTCGACGACATCCGACAATCGAGAGAGGAAGGAAGGTCGTTTACTCATGAGGAGTACGAAAAGGCCCTTAAATTTTTCGACAGAAAGCCACGGGCATCTCGGAATAACTAGGGCTCATCTCCTTAATGCCCCGCCTAATATTAACGAGGCATTATTAAGACTATTCAATGCTTGCCTGGATGTCGGATACTTCCCGGACCGGTTGAAGAGAGCGAGGATGATCTTCATCCCCAAACCGGGCAAACCTAGAGGAGAGATCAAAAGCTACAGGCCTATCTCCCTCCTGGAGTTCATAGGGAAGCTTTATGAAAAGCTCCTAAATGACAGGCTAAAATGCTATCTGGACGCAGGGAACCTGTACAATAGGCAGCAACATGGTTTCCGAAGACACTTTGGGACGGAAACCGCCCTTGCCCTGATGGGAGAGTTCGTTGCCAAAGCAAAAGCACAAGACAAGAAGACTGACGTCGTTCTGAGAGATGTCGCATCGGTATTCGACAAAGTCTAGATTCCCGGACTAAATAAAAAGATCAGCGATCTTGGGATGGGAAGAAACATCTGCGACTATCTAGAGGACAGGGAGGCGACTATAAAAATAAATGGCTATAATGGACACCCTTTCACTATGAAGGCTGGCATACCCCAAGGGGGATGCCTAAGCCCCACCCTATACACTATATTTACAAGCGATCTCCCCCTCCCCACCCAAGACTATGCACTTAACATGCAACTAACCGACGACATCTCACCAGCGACTAAAAGAATCCTGTCGATATAGCCAACAGGACGGCGGGCGAGATTGGGAACATAAACGCTTATGAGAAGCGAAATAAGATCCGAACCAACAACGACAAGTTTAAGGTTATCCCATTCGGCCGAATCAAGACAGATGACGTTGTGGTGAACGAAGAGCTAAGCCCATATACTACCGAAGGACAAGCCTTAGAGCTAAAGTTCAACACCAATGGGTACAACGTCCATCTCACTGATAAAATAGATAAGGCCAAAACAAGGGTTAGGCAACTGTACAGGTTCAGGAGGCTATCCTTCCGAAACAAACGAAAACTGTACTTAGCCATTGTAAGGCCAATCCTATTGTATCCGGCAATTCCACTACATCGGGCAAGTAAAACACGGATAAGAAAAGCCCAGGCGGTGCAGAACCAGGCACTACGATACATCCTCAACGTGAACCTTCTGGACTGCATCCCTGCAACAACCCTACGTGACCTAACTGACATAGAACCCCTAAATGTGACCCTACACGAAAAAGCAAGAAAAGTATGGAGCAAAATTAACCAACATATACCAGAAGGTATCCTCCAAAATATACGACTACCCGATCAGAGTACAGTACTCGATTCACCGTAGACTCATCGTACGAAACGGATCTCTTCTCAAGCTCTCCGAAGAAGTTTATCACCGGCAAAAGAGGGAAAGGAAAGGGGAAGCCACGCTAAAAACGTGAACTTGCCACACTTTTTCCCCCGGGGACTCCAAAAATCGAAGATAATTTACGGAGCCATACATAGCCGACCCATGTCTGGCTAATCCCCTCGCGGCCCCCTTATCGGGGCAAGGGAGCGGAAATGAACTGAACTGCCATTCATCTAGTCTCGCTCCAACTATGTCGGTCTACTTTGATAGACATAAATGGAGACGTAAAGGCAAGCAGGTTTGAGGATTAGCCCACTGTGGAACTCTACGGAAGAGACCACCCGATTACGAGGCGATGCTGAAAGCTTTGGGGAAGAGTTCACTCTAATCTCTAAGGGTAGTTTCTTGCCAGGACCACAGGGGGACATGCAACCGTCCCTGTGTAAGTTGAAAGCAGCATCAATAACCAAACTCCAGACGAGGGGGCACCCCCGGGTGGTGGTAGTTGACTCTATCACCACCCATCATTAGGTCCACCATTTTTCACCGGTCTGAGGGGCCTTCCCAGGTTCACCCACCATCATTCATCCATCCCATCCGGCAGTTCATGTTCATGGAAACTTGCTTGCCACGAGGAGGGGGCAGCACTCAAAACCCTTCCAAAAAGAAGAATCGGACCCTACAGTAAGGGAAATACAGCGAGGAACATCCAGAACCCAGTTGAAGGAGACAGCAACCCAGCCACAATGGACGACCGAGAAGGAGCGAAGAGGGTTCCCCTTCGCATCCTCCCCGGCCGGGAGAAACCTTCCCGGGAACAGACGCTGAAGAGCATATATGCGGACATAGGAGTGGTCCTCCTACGGCTTAAAGACCAATACAATGGCTACGTGGCGCTATGCGACACGGAGAAAGACCTCGATCTCCTTTTGAGTGAGGGCGCAGCCAAGAAACTCAGCAAAATATGACTAGCCCCCCGCGGACGCCGCCTAACGTCCAAACAAAGAGATCAGTAATATGCCGTCGTCTTGACCCATGGATAGACAAACATACTGCCCAAGAGATAAAATAAGAACTAGAAAGAGAGTAAGAATGGGCAAAAGTCGAAGACGTAATAAAATTCAAGGACCAGAATGGAGAGGATCACAGCCACGTCTTTAAAGTAATCTTCCGATCGACAGAGATCGCAAAGAAAGCCACCGAGCAACGACTCCTAGCATTTTACACGAAAATCTCCCTCGACCAGATAGAAATGGAAAAATTCGTCTCGGTGCAAGTGTGCTTCACATGCTACGCGCTAGATAAGCACCCAACCAAGGAGTGTACCTTTCTATGAATTCTCAAGCCAGGAACACAGGTGGGATGAGTGCAGAATCACAGAGAAAAAATGCTTGAACTGCGGTAATGGACATAGAACTCTGGCCATGTCATGCACAGTCAAAAAGCAACTTATTCGGAAGAAGAAAGCCGAAATCAACACAGGGAAAAAAAAGAGAAAAAATACTACCTACGCTGCAGCAACAACTAACGGAAACATCTCTGCACCCATCGCACAGACCACAACGGTCAATATCGAGGACACCATGAGGCACGACTTAATAATGTGCATAATGCATGCACACTTTGTCAACATGGCGAGCCCAGGTTCATATGCAACTGAACTCAACACCATGCTTGAGAAAAACGGACTAAAAAAAATGTGGTTCCCGCAGAACCCACCCTTGAATGAGTTGTACAAAAATGAATATGACTCCAAAGGAAACTACTTGCCAAGTAGAAGAAGATGACAAATGTGAAATGAATACCGAGTCAAAAGATAAAAACGCAAAAGTGACCCCAGAAAAACAAAAATAAAAAATGACCACCCAACACTTCAACATCAAAATTTACGGATCTCATGCTTACCCCATTCCTAAACAATATAAGCAGAAGGAAATAGTCGACGGACTAGTCAAGGGTAAATTTAGATGGGAATATGAAGCGGACGCAGACGAAACGGAAGTTCACAACGTACTGAAACAGGGCATGTTATTCATCGCTCCAGAATCATGCAGCAACATCTCATGCGGTGAATTTAAAAAGAAAAGCAATGGACGCACTCGATCCCCAGGCCGACCAGAAAAGGCAAAGTCGGGTAGAGAACACAAGAAAACATAACAGCAATGGACACGTATCAACGTAAGCTTAAAATATTCACCTTGAATGTTAACGGCTGGAAGGAAAAACGCTTAATCTACTCGAACATAGTAAGAAAGGAAGATCCAGACCTAATAATCCTAACAGAACATGGCATATCCACAGATACAGAAACAATGAAAATCCCCAACTATAAATTCTTAACAACAAACCACTCATAGTCAAGATATGACGGAGTTTCCCTAGGCATTAAAAAAGGTATACACTTTACAGAAATAGAAGGGCTAGAGGAATCATTTTTAGCTGTGAAAATAAAAATGACTACAGGTGACCTGGTCATAGCCGGGGCCTACCAACCCCCTAGACGCTCGTACCTACCGATACCCAATTTCATCAAACTATTCCGTAGATAAGCCTCAACCTTTCTACCCGGAGACCTTAATGCAAGGTGCAGGGAAGAAGGGTACACAACCCATACAAACGGAACGGGAAAAACCCTACAACTCCTGATGCAAAGAGGCCTACTAAACAGAGAAGGACTTGACTTCCCTACGTATCTCACAGCCCGAGCCTCGACTACCCCATATATTATTTTAACTAATCAAAACTTCAATTTAAATCACCACACACAGCCAGGTCCCGCAACTCCCTCCGATCATTTAAGCATAATTACCACCATCTCAACTTCGCCCATCCAAATAAAAATCTCACGAAGAAAAGCAACCAGCAAAACAAACTGGGATGGATATAAACAATACTTGAACACAATAGAAACCAGATCCCTTAACAGCCAAAGTAAAGAGGAAATAGATGCCCAACTAGAGTTAATTACCAGTAAAATCAGAGAGGCAGATAGTTTACACACCCCAACAATAGAATAGAGAACCATACCTGCACCTAGATGGATCCAAGATGAAATGGATGCATTTCAAAATGTAATAAATGAAATCAGGGTATCGGGTAATACGATTGAAAGGTATAGAAGCATTATCATAATTAGAAGGAGGATAGACTCCCTCATCAAGGAAAATTCAGGCAGGCTCTGGGATAACATAATAGGTAAAATGGAGATAGAAAAAGATCCAAGGAAATTCTGGAGACAATTCAGGAAATTATGCGGTTCACAGCCAAAAGGAGAAATAAGCCTGAAAATGCAGAACAAGAAAGTAGAGCAAAATGAGGAATTACAAGAACATTTCCGAACGCACTGGATGAAAAAATTTTATATTTCACCTGAAGAAAATCAAGATTTTGACCTAAACTATGAGGAAGAAATCATACGTAGCCTGGCAACACAACGTGAACATATTATACCGTTTAGAAACGTCGACGAACAAAGAGACAATCCCTTGGGGCAAGGAAAGCCATTTACGATGAATGAATACCTTACAGCATTAAAATCATTTAAACAAAAGGCTCCAGGAGAAAATGGGATATTTAAAGCTTACCTAATTAATGCCCCAGATAATGTGCACGATTCGGTAGTGAAGATCTTCAATGCCTGCCTAAATATGGGATACTTTCCCCAAGCATTTAAAACGGCAAAGATGATCTTCCTGCCGAAGCCGGGCAAACCGAAACATCAAGTCGGAAGCTTCCGTCCTATCTCGCTCCTGGAATTTCTAGGCAAAGTACTAGAAAAGCTCCTTAATCCTTAACGAAAGGTTGATCAACCATATTAACATAAACAACCTATACAACCCACAACAGCACGGGTTCCGGAGCAAGCGAGGGACGGACACTGCGCTAGCAATCATTACCGAAAAAAATGCTATTGCAACAGCGCGAGGCAACAGAGTTGATATTGTACTTCGTGATGTTGCCAAAGCCTTTGACAAAGTGTGATTGCCTGGCCTAAAAGCCAAAATCTGCGCCCTTAACCTGGAAATAAACCTCTGCAAAATATACTGCAGTTATTTAGATGAGAGGAAAGCGATATTGCAGATAAACGGCAAAACGGGCGATGCAATCAAACTGCAAACGGGGATCCCACAAGGAGGCTGCCTCTCACCTACGCTGTACACAGTGTATACCAGGTATCTTCCACATCCAACTGATGAAAGTTCGTTGTACATACAATTAACGGACGATATCACTCAGATAGTGACCAGCGATAGGAAAAACCCCAAGGACATCGCCCTAAGAACAGGTATAGAAATTAAAAACCTAAATGATTACGAGAAAAGGAATAAAATAAAAACTAACAAGGATAAGTTCAAACTAATTTCCATGAACAACAGGAAAAAAGCTACTGTACGCGTAGATGGAGAGGCATATCCTTTCTCAACAGAAGGACGTGTCCTCGGACTAAAATTAACAACGACAGGCTATACAAGTCACCTACCACAAAAAATCATAGAAGCAAAATCAACCTTATCAACACTATACAGATTCAGACAACTTTCAACCAAAAATAAAAGAAAACTATACCTGGTCCTAGTTCAACCTAAGCTCCTATACCCAATTGTACCATTGAGCGAATTAAGTAACTCCCAAATCAAGAAGATCCAAAGAGTCCAAAATCAAGCCACTAGATTTATAACAAACACAGGAAGACTATATTACATACCAGCAGAAGAACTCCACCGCAGATCTACTACAGGGTGTCCACAAAGTCTGGGTACATAGGAATTTGAATATTTTATTTATTTATGCTATTTTTCCTCCCCAGATCGAATGATGGCTCTGTCTAAAGAAGAAAGAATCGAGTTGGTAATCTTAAGTGGATGAGAAGGATGGCCTTATCGCAAAATCGCCGATGAATTTAACCTTCGACACCCTGATCGGCAACCTATTTATTTTACTGCCGTCGGGAAATTGGTCACGAAGTTTGAAGAAACAGGCAGTGTCTTGGACAAACCCCGTTCCGGACGACTAAAGATTTCAGACGAAACGAAAGAGGTTGCCATGGCCAAGATTGCTGCTAGCCCAAAGAAATCACTTCATCGGACATCCATGGAGTCGGGTGTTCCAAGGTCAACTATCCACAAAATCTTGGTAGAGCAGAAGTTCCATCCGTAAAAATTACAGATATTTCATCCCTTAAATGAAGACGACCCCGATAGACGAATGCATATGTGCGAATGGTTTTCAAATAAATTGGATGAAATATTAACTTACTAAAGACCTTTTGTTGTTCAGTGATGAAGCTTTGTTTGGTGTTAATGGTGAAGTCAACAGACAGAATCTTCGATAATGGTCTCAAGACAATCCACATTGGATGGATCCATCCAAACAGCAAGGCTGCCAAAAGGTGATGGTGTGGTGTGGTTTGTAGAGAGCTCATGTGCTAGGACCCTTCTTCTTTGATGAACATGTAACCGGTGAGACTTATCTGAACATGTTGAGAGACAAATTAATGCCTCAAATTGAGCGCCTAGGCGAACGGCTTCCGGACTGGTTTCAGCAGGATGGAGCCCCTGCCCATTTTGCTACAAATGTTAGAGATTGGCTGAATGACACTTTTCCTCACTGGATTGGAAGAAGACGTCATGTGGAGTGGTCCCCTCGTTCACCAGACCTTTCTTCCCTTGATTTCTTTTTCTGGGGTATGTTGAAAGAGAAAGTTTACTCAATGATGATTGCAAATCTACGGCAATGTACACCTATTCAATCGAGTTCACCAGAATTTAGCAAGGCGCATCGAATTATGCATTGCAAATAATGGAAATCATATTGAAAATATAATTTCTTAACATAATAATTAAATAAAATTGTTTTGTTCTAAAGGTATGTATTTATCCCCTATGTACCCAGACTTTGTGGACACCCTGTATAGAACCAATAAACATAGCCATACAAAAAGGAGCAAGAAAGCCGTGGGAAAAGATTAAAAATACGATTCCACAGAATATAATAAACCAAACCATCGTACAAGAAGACCAAATCTATCGTACGCAATATAAACAACGCTTCGACGGTAGCCTGAGAAAAACGTTAATAAACGTCAATCCAATATATAGGTAATAAACTATAGTGCAACATCTAGAAAGGACAACCGATTGCGACTACCAAGTATACAACCCAAATGAGAATCCCGATGAGGAACTAAAAGTAATTACTGACAAAAAATATATATATACACACATAAATATATTCATATAATAGCATTACTAAAAAAATAAATAAATAAATAAAAAAAGTAAAAAAAATAAATAAATAAAAATAAAAAACAATAAAATGATACAAACGCTCTATTGAGCAAAATAAAACAAAGGCTCCAATGCTTAAAATAATAATGTATCACAAAAATATAATAAAAATAAAAGAAAAACGAAAGCGTTAGCCAGGCAAAGCTGGCACAAATCTCTATCATCTTCATATATCATCCTACACACATTAACACACACACACAACACTTTAATTTCTATCTATCCTATCTCACTCTCTCTACACATTCTAACTTTATTTATCTTATCTTATCTTATCCCACACACCACCGCAAATTAAGACACACAGAAGTATTATCCTTCGCCACTTCGATCTATGGGTTGGGGGGGGCCACCATTGAAGAGATTCATGCGGAGGTGAAAAAAAAAACACCTGGGCGAAGGTAGCTGAAATTATAAAATTTAAAGAGTACACACACGTATTCAAAATAGTATTTTGTGATACGGCAATGGCGGTTTAGGCTACAGAAGGAGGTATGCTTCTCTTTAACGCCCGTGTCTGCCCTGAGCAGATCGGACGTGAGGAGTTTATCGACTTCCAGATGTTTCAAGTGCTATAAGTACGAGGAGCACACCACAGCCAACTTCCATAGGGGGAACGTTCTTTTCTGCTTTATTTGCTCGTCAGATGCACATATTTAGAGAAGCTGTAATAGCACCTCTATGAAGTGCCTGAACTGTGCAGGAGAACACAAGACGCCCTCCATGGCTTGCCTGGTCAAAATGAACTTTTGAAGAGAAAAGCTAGTCAAAAGAAACAGGAAGAGGAAAACAAGGTGAAGAGTACCTACCCCAAGGTTGCTAAAGCCACTGTTGCTGAATCTCGGGGAAATCCAACATACCTCCACGTTGAGAACGAAAACTCGACAAATATTATGTGTTGCATCTATTATGCTCAATCACAAATCTCTCCGCACCGGGGTGCTTTGCGGATGAACTAAATAGAATGCTGACGCATAACGGAATTGAGAAGATGTGATTCCCCAAAACCTACGGTCGGAGAAGATTCTTAAGGTTACTCTCAAACCCCAGTACGAGACTAGTTGCCAGAAGCTCCCTATCCCCAGCAACGCCCCAGCTCTCTCCAGGGATTCTAGGGTCCAGGCTCAGGCAGCAAATGAGGCAAAAACACGCACTGGGAAGCAGAACAACACACAAACTGCACAACAAAAAAACTCAATCACACACACACAGAGAAGGATAATGAGGTTACGATGACTGAGACAGTGAGACCTGAGGGGAACAGGGCACGCTCGCCCCGCTCACGGAAAACTTCACAGCCTCAGAGACGTCCAAGATCGTCCTCTTCTTGTAAGAAGGAATCTAGGCACGCTTACCATTCGAGAAAAATTAACTTGAAAGTATTCGCTGCCGAAAGGTCCCCTTTCCCTAAGGAGATGGATGTCCTTGATGTATAAGAAGGAGTAATATCCGGAAGATAGAAATGGGAATTCATCTCGGTCGACTGCAGAGAAAAACAAGTCAAGGAGGCTTTACTCCAAGGCTTGATCAAACTGGCACCCAAAACCTTTATTATTTTAACGGATGGCGAGTACAGAAAAAAACGTACAGGAAAAACAATCACGCCACTAAACACTTCACAGGGACCTAAGCTCGTAAGAGAATAAGTCTAAAAAACAACACGACCACACACAGGAATCTTTAGTGAACAAGTTAATGGAGAAATTAAAAATATTACATTTTAACTCAGACGGTTGGATGAAAAAAAAAAATACTGTACGGTAACGTAATACGACAATGTGACCCAGACGTTATATTTATCTCAGAACATGGGATGAATGACACATACAAGATAAAAAGTTTCCCTACGAAGTCTTAACCAAAAATCACAGCGGAGAATGTTTCGATGGATGTGCGATAGCGGTGATAAGAGGTCTGAACTTCAGATCAATAAGTGGACTCGATGAGCTATACCTCTCTGTTGAGGTCCATACGGCAGTGGCCCCCCATTCATAGCAACAGGGTACCAGGCCCCAAGGAGAGGGTACTTGCCCCATTCACAACTTTCTGCAATTTTCTGGTCACGGCAGAACCCTTCTTTTTGCCGGCGACCTCAATGCGAGGAGTGCTGCCTCAGATTACACGTCAACCAACCCAGCAGGCAGGAATCTTGAGACACTTATTGAAAGGCAAATTATGACAAGAATTGGACCAAACTTTCCCACATACATTACACACAGAGCAGCCACAAAACCAGACATAGTGCTTACTAACACTATGTTCCCCTATAATTAATTCTTTGAACCGGGCCCTCCTATCCTCAGCGACCACCAGGCTATCCTTATTAAAATCTCACCCCCCCCCATTCAAGTCCCTATCCCAGAACGCAAGAGCTACGCTCGAGCCAACTGGGATACTTATAAACGACGACTCGAAAATTACAACCCTGACCCCTTAATTAATGCCACTCTAGAAGAGATTGACGATGAGTTGGATAAAATTTATGATAGTTTATTAAAAGGCGATAAGGAAGCCATCCCCCGAGTTAAATATAAAACTCTTCCTGCCCCTTCTTGGACCCCTAGAATGAAATCCCTCGAAAGTAATATGGGAAACAGATCAATGAAGTAAACCTCACTGGTTCCGACATCACTACGCACAGACGAACACGACAGATAGGCGACGAATCATTGACTCTTATTAGGGACCAACAGAATGTACTTTGGGACAATTTGATAGACGGACTAAATATAGAAAACGACTCACGTACATTCTGGCAGACAGTAAAAAGACTAAGAGGCGGATAGGCACAAAAGACCATAAAACTTACACGTGACAATACCGAAATTACGGACGTGGAAGAAATCGAAGAGGAATTCAGACTATTTTGGGCATCTACATTTAAGTTATAGAAGACTGAATAATAAACGATTTGAACAACCAGATACACATAACCCATCCGCACCATTATGTATCGCAGGAAAGGGACATCGTGGGACTCGGCAGTAGAATTATTGCCGAAGAACTCTCGAAATCCTTAAAAAAATTTTCGTCCACGAGTACCAGGGCGTCTAGGACTGACAAGGGAGAATTTTATTCGAGCCCCGCCTAATATTCATTTGGGGCTCATGAATATCACGAATGCGTGCCTGAACGTGGGTTACTTTCCTGACCACTGGAAGGTAGCAAAAATTATATTCATTCCCAAGGTCGGTAAGCCACCGGACAGTCCAGCTAACTTTAGGCCTATATCTCTCTTAGAATTTGAGGGAAAGTCCTGGATAAAATATTGGCCAACAGGGTGAATACGTTCCTCAAAGAAAATAATTCTCATAGCAGCCAATAACATCGCTTCTGAAGGAAGCGAGGAACGGACACGGCGCTAGCCGAGATCACCGAGAAGTTGGCAAAGGTAAAAGCTGAAAGATTCTACGTAAATCTGGTAATCTGCGACGTCAAAAAGGTCTTTGGCAAATTATGGAGGAGAGGCCTGCAATACAAAATCTTACAACTGGGCCTCAATCCCACACTTGAAAGGATTCTATGCGACTACGTAATGGAAAGGAGGGCGCTTCTGAACATTAAAGATTTCAATGGCCCCAAGTTCTAGCTCGAGGTGGGTGTGCCACAAGGCGGGTGTATAAGCCCCTTGCTATACAACATATACACCATCGACCTTGCCCAACCTCTGACTAAAGGTTCGTTGTACGTCCGATTTGCGAACGATATAACAATGATCTGTGCGACGCCTTATCGGAATGCGAATTACATGGCACAGAGTACGGCGTTAGAAATCGAAAAGATCAACTCTTTCGAGAGAAGATGGAAGATATCTACCAATGCCCAAAGGTTCCGTGTAATTCCACTATTCCGACTGACCCTTGTAGACATCCGTGTGGGAGGGTGTACGCACCCCATACCGCACGGAGGGCACAGTTCTGGGACTCCGTATTACGACTCGTGGATATGGGAGTCATGTAGCTAAAACTACATCGAATGAACGGAGGGACTTGGGAGAACTTTTCAAGTTCCTAAACCTGAGTACCTCCAACAAACTAAAGATCTATAATGCATGCATTCGATCAAAACTCCTGTATCTGCCGGTCCCTATAAACGCGATTCACACAACCCAAGTCCTTAAACTGGAAAAGGTCCAAAATAAAGCTGTCTATATTAACTTTCCCCATCGAATGGAGGTGATTCACTACAGTTTTCTGATCACACGCCAATTGTACAGCCAATTCTCTAGTCGATTAACGAGGATTTTCATGAAGAAAGTCGTTCAATCGATCTTTATCCAACTTAATGGGGCGACCAGAACGTTCTTCGTCATTAAGATTGAAATGACCGTTTTTTAAACTTGAAAACCACCATTAAGCTGTCCTTTCTGATAAAGCATTTTCTCCTGACACAGCACTAATATACTGCGACGAACTTTGGCTGCGTTTGCATTGTTCCCGTCTCGATTGAAAATGAATAACAACAAGTGCCGAAAATGCGCCTTTCTTTCAACTTGACATTCCATTTTGAGGGTACAGAACAAAAATTAAATTGACACAACTTTTAAATAAACCGCAATGACTTATTACTCAACTTCAAGACGTAGCCTAAGCAAAAGCCTAATAGTCTACGCTGTTAAGAGACGTAGCCTAAGCTTTGAAAATTTTGCTCTTATTATTTATTATTGTTTCTTAATATGTGCATAAATCACGTCAACAAAACTTAAACCAACACAACATTAAAAAAACGCAAGAACTTATTCCTCAACCTAATATGATTACGGATCCTCTGAGTTTTCACCAACTTATCATCCGAGTGCAAACCAGTCATTACAAATTCATGCAAATTTAAAACGTCTCACTCTGAATTTATTCGTTCTGAAGTGGTACGCATGCTCGAGGAAGACATCATCGAAGCAAGCACCTCTCTCTGGAAAGCTCAAGTTCATGTTGTGTCGATTCAATCTAAGAAAAGTGTAGTAATTGACTATTCTCAGACGATTAACAAATGTTCTTACTTGGATGCGTATCCATTACCCATTGTTAAAGAATTGGTTAGTAAGATATCGACCTATAAAATATTTAGCACCATCGACCTAAGTACTGCTTAGCATTGTGTTCCTCTTCAACCTGAGGATAAAATTGACACTGCTTTTAAGACGGATGGGATGCTTTTCCAATTTATACGCTTAAGTTTTGGTCTATCAAATGGCGTTACCTGCTTCCAGAGAACTATGGACGAATTCATTCGTAAAAATAATTTTGAGAACACGTGATACCAAGATGATGTTATTATTTGCGGCCGCACGCAAGCCGAACATGATAAAAACCTAACTAAGTTTCTCGAAGCTGCTAAAAAACATAAAATCACCTTAACTAAAAACAAATGCACCTTTTAACTAATACTATATGTATTCTAGGTTATCAGCTCGCCAGAATGAACTTCACCCAGATCATTTACGCCTTACTTCTCTCAAGGATATGCTGGTACGACTAGCTGCCAAGCCTCATTATCTCGATGAGACGGACGGATTGGTTCCAAGATTTATTCAAAGAATTCGTCCCCTAATTAATTATTAGTTTCCACTCTCTGAAGAAGCTACAAATCCAATCGAGGAATTAAACTCGGGTATTATTAAAGCTGTTAGGGTGAAAATAGATGAAAATTTACCGTTAACACTGAAAACTGATGACCCGTTGTTTTTTTTTCGAGATCCTTAAATTTCCCCCGAGAGAAATCACTGCTCTATCGAAAAAGAGCCTATGCTATTGTTGAGGCAATCAAAAGGTGGCGTCGTAGGTTTACCTTAATTACAGATTAAAAATATGTATCTTACATGTTTGATTCACGTCATAAGAGGAAAATAAAGAACGAAAAGATTGCTAGATTGCATTTAGAATTGATGCCCGTTTGCTACGAAGTTATACATCGTCCGGGTTCGCCCAAAAAGAGCTTCTGACGCACTATCACGCACTTTCTGCTCAAGCATGACCCACATTAATCTTGTCGAGCTTCATAAAGCTCTCTGTGTTCCAGGGATTACAAGATTTTACCATTTTGTTCAAATACGAAACTTGACTTATTATCTAGATGGCGTTAGCGAGTGGTGTCAGGGTGGGAAACGTGTCAAAGGTTAAAACCTTGATATCATCGCCCAGAGAGGCAAGAGCTTATCCGGGCAATGCGCCAGGGCCATGCTCTTCACAGGGCTACTTCAAACAGCTTCTACACGGACCTCTTCGCTGCACAGGGCTTGCTAGCGGCCTAGGGGCGTGTGGCACAGGACGACCCAAACGACCCGGACGACGATATTCTGCATTTCTAGGACTGATCTGATCATGGTTGGGAATCCACTGTGATCATAGTTACTCTTTCATGGGAGAGAGGTTGGGGAAAACGTTGGTAACTCCGCTAAGGAACAGAACAATGTTTCTTAACTGTCTCAATCCAGTGTAAAGGAGGAGATAAACCCCAATAAGTCCCCCTCCCCTTCACTCAGCCTCATCGTCGCAGATGTCCAATCCGTAAAATACGGCCGTAACCCAAAATATGACAATTTTTTATCAAAAACTCACTGGCATGAAATATCTTGCCTAGAAATATAATTAATTTGATGTATAATAGTAATACATTGCCCCACTTTATTCGATAGTTATCAGTACTTAACTTTAACCGCAAATTACTCAAAACTAAGGTCGGGCAGGTTAGTTCTCCTTTGCACATCACGCCTCATATGACGACTACAATGCCTAAAAACACCATTAGTATTGTTTTAATACTAAAAATATGGCGTAGGTCTTTTGAAGTTTCACCGAAGAATCTACTCAACCACAAAAAAAAAGGAAAAAGGACGGTAAAAGCACAACATGGAGGAAGCGTCCTATAACTTAGGAATATCAACTGGAAATCTGATGATCTAAATATTGAATAGGTTATAGATGTCCCAAAGCCATATGATCTATTCAAAAATTACCGGACTCAATTATGGAATTGTTTGCTACAAAACTAATCAGTATGCTATAAATAGTACTGGGACAAGTATTAACACTAATTCAATTAAAATCGATATGCTCATTTGCTTTCGCATAAAAATGGGCTCACTAAGCTTACCTAGAATAAAAATGTACTGGTCATCTGAATCTGGCACAAGGATACCAGCTATTGCTGAAGCAAGGTCTATGAATAGGTTTTTTCAAATTCGTAACAGGTTTGCATTTAGTTGATATTAATGATAAACCACAAAATGACGACAGGCTTTGGAAGGTTAGGCATATTTTAGATAGTGTGAAGGATAGATGTAGGAAAGTACCCAGGGATAAATATTATTGTGTCGATGAAATGATGAATCCATTTATTGGTCCGCTAAACATCAAACAGTACATAGGGAAAAAGCCAAACCCGTGGGGAATAAAGATCTTTGTTTTATCTACATCAGATGGAATGATTACAAGCTTTATTGCCTATCAAGGTAAAACAACTAAAATTGAAAATGAATATAAGGACTTGGGATTTGGTGGTGGTGGTGTTCTTTAGATGTAATTTTATGATTGCATTTGACAACTTTTTTTACATCACTACAGCTCACCCGAAAAAAGGTAGAGATATTTTTTCTACCTTGATAAATATCCACTGAAAAGTAATTGAAAAGAGAAGAGCGTGGAAGTTATGATTATAAGGTAGATAATGATCATGAAGTAATTGTTCTATAGTGGCTTGAAAATAGGCATGTAACCCTCGCCCGTTCGTTTGGGGATGTTAGTAAAGTTACAGAGGTCGATAGGTGGAATGAGAAGTCGAAAGAGTATGTTGAAGTTAAAGGCCTGATATTGTAGGTATATATAAAAAGAAAATGGGAGGAGTTGATTGATTTAATCAGTAGCTTGACTTGCATAAAATATCCATTGGAAAAGATTCGTTTTAGCACATTTACGATTTTTAATTTTCAAAGACATAAATGTTTTTAATTTTTAAAATGATGCTTACCGATGCCATTTTTAACTTCCTGAACTTAATAATAACGTATTTTTCACTTTTAGAAACTATATTCCTATTTTGCTAACTTAAAATCTTTCTGCATCATTTTTTACCTAGTTCCTTCAACTTTTGCCTTGATTCAATCACAGTGACCTGGGGTTTTAAGATCTAGAGGCGATTTTCGCATGCGTGTTTTGGCGATATTTAACCAATCCCGTGTTATTTTAGATCTACAGGTCAACTGCGCATGCATTTTCTGCCTTCTTAACCAATCACACGCTTGGTTATATTTTCGTTTATTGCGGTCGCTTCGCGGGTCTCCGTGTGCCGGCTGTGATAGATCGAGATACCAACTCGTACGAGAAGTTTTTGATGACAATTGTCATGCCTTAGAAATATATAGGGTGATGATTCCTTTGAACGAATCTTAACCCTTTTATTTATAAACTGTTTTCTGCACAAAGCTTTGATTCAAACTAGAGGCCTAACAACGTTTACATTCAAATTTGATGGTAGTCTTTCGAATTAGGAACATTACGAGGATTTTTTTAAGATGCAGGGGGTGTGGAGGGTATGGAGGCGAAGCCTCCCATACACCTCCCTCCCCCGCGGCGCTATCATCGTCTTAAATCTGGATCTTTAAAATGCATTTAAAAATGTGTTTTATGTGTATTTTTAAGATCTGAAGCTCGTTTTTTCTGGAAATACATACTTTTCCTATTATGGACTTCGGTCGACTATTGGAAAAGTATGCATTTCTGGGAAAAACTAGTGTCAGATCTAAAAAGTACACATAAAACTGCATAAGAAAAACACATCTATAAATTCATTTTCAAAAATGTGATAAAACGAATCTTTACCTATCTATTCAATCTATGAAATGGACCCTAAGAGTTATTTTTCACTGCACATGGCGTATGTAACAGTTGGTTGGGATATACAAAGCAAGCACTGGAGATTGGGATACGAAAGAAAGCAATCCCTGATCTTTACCTTTACCTTGATGAGATTCTTCAATTCCTCACCAGTCGCTGCTGCAGCTTCTAACCAGTAAGGCAAAAAGGTTGGCTAATTACAGAGACAGAACAAAACCACGACGGAAAAATAAACTAAACAAACTCATAAAGTAGGGGGACAAGAAACAGTTAAACTTTTCGCTTAAAAACACAGCCGACCTTGCACTGACAACCTCATCCGGGAGAGAATTTCAGAGATTAACAACACGTATAGAAAAAATGCGAGTGCGAACATCCGTATTTGCGTGGGGTAGAAGGGGTTTTTTGGTGTGACCACGAGTTTTGTTGTCTCTTCTACATTCAAACAAATCGAACAAGTGGGGAAAATGACCATTTAGGATATTCCAAGCCATAATTAGGTCTGAATGGAGGAGGCATCCTTTGATGCCTTGTCCATCCCCTTTGTATAGACTCTTTGGAAGAATGAGAGAGAGAAGGAATCCCTTCCCCCTAACTTCCCCAGCTTGCCGTTGACCCCGCTCTAAATTCGTTTGCCCTATATACTGCGAAAATTAGAACAATGGAAAGGCGATTAAGTGGGTGTCGCGACTTCGCGCTATAGAACCTTATCGCCCCAAGACAATTAAGGACGTTTGTTGGCGATGAATCTTTCTCTCTGTGTGGATAATTTCGGGGTATATTTTCAACACCCCAAAGTCGACATGCAGATTGTGTCTGAAGCCGCCGTCAAGTACGTTAGGTGTAACATCTTCGGTAGTCGAGAGGAAATCGACTACATTCTCGTCCAGATAAGAATTGAGTGATTGTCGAAGAGCCAAGGAAGAGCTAGTCGTCACTCAGTGTTGTTCGTGGAAATAGTTAGGCGCGCTTCAACCCTTCTCATCACGTCTTCGGATTTTAAGGTTCGGAAAAGCCATCCTCAAAGCAACAGTTTTTCGAAGTTGAATTGAGCGTTCCGTGAGACGCTCACAAGTTCAAGGTCGAAATTCCTTTCCTGTTCATACTCACCGCACATCAAAGTAAAATGGATTTAACCCCGACATCGTCACGTCCTCCCACCTTTACAGCGTTGAACCTCAAGGATCCCCTTTGCTCTAGAACTTGCATAATTGTAAAATCATTACTTATTTAATTATCCCTCGGTTCAAACTTAATTGATAGTGTTAATCATCTTAGCAGTGAACCGTCAATATTTAATTCATCGCCATTTAACTTGCCCTATATGTATATGTAATCTTTAGTCCTATCAAAGTATATTTTTGTAGCCGTGTTTGAATATTCCTTGGCCTAGCAACTGTGTATGTAAAGCACTCTTAGAACCATCCCCAGGTGGAGCCTTAATTTCCGTCGGCCAGTAGGCCTCTGTGCGTATAACGGTGTACACCGGTCATACCACAACAGACTCCAACAAGTGCAAGTCGCCAACATAGCCGGCATTCCACACCGCACAGTCAAAATCAATAATAGGTCGCATTATGAGTGATGAACACTTGGACCATGAACTTAGCTGACCTACAAATTGTACCTCTATGAATATTATTGGCTACTCCATTTGCCTTACAGAAAGTTTCATTAACATGCAGGCGAAATTTTAGTGAAGAATCTACAAGGACTCCCAAATCTTTCACATAGGTCTTTAAAGGAATAGGGCAATTACCAATGAAGTATTCTCCTATAGGATTAGAATATCGATCTACTAAAGCGAATATGTACACATTTAATAACAGAAAAAGAAAGGCCCCGAGATCTACTCCTATGAAAAAGCAAAGTAACATCCTCTTGAAGAGAAAGACTAAAGCCTGTACCAGTAATTGCCTCAGTAATGGGAAGAGCAAGATATAATTTAAGATTGTCCGCAAACAGGGCAAATTTGCATGACAAACCTGCAGCAACGTAATTGATAAAGATAAGGAAAAGCACAGGAGCAGTCGCCTAACCTTGTGGGAGTCCACTCGTAACATGAACAAAATGACTTGAGCCTTGTAAAACGACACTCAATTTAGGGTCCTGTAAAAAGTCACTTAGCCAGCCTAACAGAAGGTTACCAATGCCAATATGTGGCAGTTTGGTGAAGAGCAAATGATGGTTAACAGCGTCAAATACTAACATAATCACAGGCGAACAATAGCTGATCAGTCACTGATAAACCTGCACCAAAACCAAACTGAAAATTTGATAGCAAAGAGTTAGTGTCCAAGTTGGCATGAAGCTGCATTAGTGTCCAAGTAGGCATAAAGCTGCAAAACTATTATTCTCGCAAGAGTTTTAGAATAGATCGATGTCAAGCTTATAGGCGGGTAGTTTGAAGGGTCTGAATGAATGCCATTCTTAAACGGGTAAAACATGTGCAACATTCCAAGCAGAGGGAACTTTCATTGAATAAATGCTTTTATTAAAGATAAGGAGCAAGGTATAAGGTAAATATGTAGATTAGTGGCCCGGCCGGAAAAAAATTTTGGGTGTAAATATTATCGTTCACCCTTGTCGGAATATTCATGCGCGTTTGAGTCCTTTTCGAATTATAGCTGGCGCAAGTTTGTTTATTCTATAAACAATTAGGATTATATACTGGGGGGCTGTGCCCCCCAGACCCCCCCTCCAATTTAATGAAACTCAGGATCATCGTAGTGTGGTCCCCCCATTGTGTTTACCCCCACCCGAGCCGTCCCTTAAATTTACTCCAAAAATGTGAAACATTTTGGAACACAGACGAAATAGTACGTCCCATCGTTCGCGCCGATAATCTACATATTTACCAGGGATAACATAAAGAATAGGAACAATTCCTGAAAGAGGGTTTCAAATGACTAAATGCTTTTAGAACATCATTAATAGATATATCTTTGAATACAAATTGAGAGCGGGAACTTAGAAGCACATTATCCACAAAGACAAGAGAAATAATCTGCGAGGTGATTAGCCATGGGGTCATTATCATTACTACAATAACCGTTAATTAAGAGAGGACCTTTCTTAGGTAACCATGAAGTCTTTTAGGGTCACCATATAATATCAGTTAGTGGAGACAATAATCGCCAGGAGGAAGAGATTACAATTGAAGAGGAGTATGAAAGAAAATTGAGCAATTAATTAACATTCCATATAAGGAGATTAGGACTAAAAATAATGACCCAAAATGGATGACAGATAAAATTAAGCATTATATTGGCATTAAAAAGGGCATTTATAGGAAAATAAAAAATGGAGAGGATTACTTAAGGCAGAGATATAATGAACTAGCAAGAGATGTTAAAAAGTTAATTAGAGTAGCAAGGAGAAATTATGAAATCAAAGTGGCAAATAGGGCAAAGGAAGATCCTAAAAGTTTTTATCAATTATACAAAACTAAGGTTAGAGATAAAATAGGCCCACTTATAGATTCCAATGGAGAATTAGTGTGTGATAGGTACTCAATGGCTGCAATGTTAAATGACTTTTTTCTCTCAGTATTTACACGGGAGGATACTCTAAATATACCCGAGGTGTCAATGATCTTTCAGGGTAATGATGAAGAGAAATTAATGGATATCTTGATCACAAAGGAGATAGTGACAAAGGAAATTGATAAGATCAAAAGTAGTAAAGCACCCGGTCCTGATGAGGTCTTTCCTAGAATTTTGAAAGAATGTAAGGATGCGTTAAGTGAGCCCCTAGCATGCATCTTTAGAAAATCATTGGAAAGTGGCATTGTGCCAGTGGCATGGAAGAAAGCCAATGTGATACCTATATTTAAGGCAGGGGATAAAACAAATATGTCTAATTACAGACCAGTAAGTTTGACATCAGTGGTAGGGAAAATGATGGAATCTATTATAGCAAGGAATATTAGAGATCACTTGGATAAGCATAAGTTGATAAAAGAATCACAGCATGGCTTTAGTAAGGGTAAATCCTGCCTGACTAATTTGCTGTCTTTTTATAGTAAGGTGTATGAAGCAGCAGATAATGATGAAAACTATGATATTTTATACTTGGACTTTAGTAAGGCTTTTGATCGAGTGCCACACTTACGGCTTCTGAGCAAAGTTAAAGCACACGGGATCGATGGCAGTATATTTAGGTGGATTCAGTCATGGCTTGGTGACAAACAGCAAAGAGTTAGTATAGATGGAGTTAAATCTGAGTGGGGGTGTGTTAGCAGTGGAGTTCCGAAAGGATCTGTTTTCGGTCCCTTGCTATTCTTAATTTATATTAATGATCTTGACATAGGTATAAGTAGTGACCTGAGTAAATTTGCTGATGATACTAAGCTAGGTAGGGCCATTAGGGCTGATTCTGATGCTGTTGTAATGCAGGAGGAATGGACCATTCTGTCCAATTGGGCCGAGAAATGGCAAATGAAGTTTAACATAGACAAATGTAGTGTACTTAGTATAGGTAGAAATAATCAATTGAATAGTTATAAATTAAATGGGAGAATTTTAGGGAGGACCGATTGAGAGAAGAACTTGGGTATTTTGGTAAGTTCAGACCTTCGTCCTAGAAAGCAATGCCTGAATGCTAAGAATAAAGCTAATAGGATATTGGGATTCATCAGGAGGAGTGTAAGCAATAAGAGTGCTGAAGTCATTCTAAAACTGTATCTGGCGCTAGTTAGGCCTCATCTAGACTATGCAGTACAATTTTGGTCACCATATTATAGGAAGGATATTGATTTGCTTGAGTCTGTGCAGAGAAGGATGACAAAGATGATTGGTGGGCTAAGGAACTTACCTTATGGTGAAAGGCTCAGAAAACTAAATCTACATACATTGGAAAGGAGAAGAGTCAGAGGGAAATTGATTGAAGTCTTCAAATGGGTAAAAGGATATAATAAAGGGGATCTGGGTAAGGTTCTTATACTTAGTGAACATGACAGGACACGTAGCAATGGGTTTAAGTTTGATAAGTATAGGTCCATTATAATCGAAAGGATCAAAGTCACAACCATCCTCAACAGCACTCATGAATTGGCCAGCCATCAAAAGATCTTCATCCGGTTCTGGACTGTGAATAGATGTAAAGTGCTCTAGTAACAAACCTGATGCTTCACCATCATCAACAGTCATCTCTCCGTCCCTCTGCTCCAATTGTGTTATTGGAACTCTAGATGATGTTCTACCTCCAACATACTTGTAAAATGCCCTAGGATTACTTTTCATATCCTGAACTAAATCACGTTCAAATTTCTTTTTCTGTTCTCAAACAATTCCAGAACACTTTTTTCTTTCTTTGGTATATTGTCTATACAAGTATCTACTAGGTCTTTCTTTGTACAGTTTCCATGCTAGGTTCTTCCTTCTGCTTGCCATGATGCATCTACCATTCAACCACATTGGTTTATGTTGCCCTCTTCCTACACTATATTTAGGCACAAATTCCTGAAAAACTGCCTCATAGTATTCCTTAAATCTACTCCACTTCTCCAAAATACATCTATGGCCAAGCAAGTTGTCCCAATCCTCATCAAATCTTACTCTCATTGCAGCAAAGTTGACTCTAAAGTGATTGAATTTTTCACCCAGCTTAGCATTTATTGTCTCAATGTCACAAGCATACTCACAAACAATTGCAGAATGATCGCTTCTGCCAGTTGGGGGATTCAATCTGCACCTCAGCCACATCTGCATCACCACAAGTGATCACCAAGTCGAGTAGACTGGGTCTATTTAGGCCTCTGGCTCTAGTGTAATCCAGGATATATTGAACCAAATAGTTCTTCTGAATACATTTGAGAAATTTATTTGAACAGTTCCTCTCAGATCCAGGTGCAGTCATAATGTTCCAATTATATCTGGTAAATTAAAATGTCCAACAATAATTATTTTATTTCTATTCAAAGCAACAGCTTCAATAGACCATCATCGTTAAATTGTCCAACATTGGGCTTCCTATAAATAGCTCCAAGTAAGATTCTATCTCTAGGCAGATCAGAACTAGTCACCCTCTTCATCTCAATCCAGCACCACAAGGACTCAACAAAGGGATCTGCATTAAGATCATCACAATAATCAGCAGCAATATCATCACAATAATCAGCAGCAATATCATCTTTAATATATATAACAATCCCGCCTTTTCTCTGATTTATGTGTGTATAGAAAACTCTATAACTGCTAAGATTAATTTTGGAATCTTGTGTATCTAATTGACACCATGTTTCCACAATACAAATAATATCTGGATTCGATTTTACAATTCTTGCTTGAAATTCAGGCCATTTATTTTTAATGCTCTCAATGTTAGTATACATACATTTATATCTAGACACCAATGTAGTCCCACCACCACAAAAAGAAGAATTATAAATATCACTCCTTTCATTATAATTATATATTAGCTATGCATTATTTTGGTTAGAATTTCTCTGGACAACACAGAAGTTCTGAATAACCAAATTTGTCTCTCCTGCATCTCTATGTGAATTAAGTTCAACTAAAGCAACCTTTTTCATGTCACGTTGCTTTTGGGTATAATCAGGTGCTATATAAATTTTGGATTTCCAGCTTGTAGTTACTTTTCTTAATTCTCTGGCACAATTCAGGATTCTATACTTATCAGAAATATCTTTAAATCGAATACAGAGTGGTCTAGCTCTATTTCCATTCTCTCTCTTCCCAAGGCAGAAAGATTTCTCTTATCTTATCAGGTAAAATTTTTAAATCTTCACAAACATCCTATTTATACCCTGCATATCATCAGCTGCCTCATCTAATCCAAATATAATCAAATTATTTTTCGTCTTCTCCCTCTCAAATTTCTCATCCATAAAATCTTTCACTTTATTTTGAATGGTAACATCTATATGTTGCTCTATATCCTTAAGGCTAGCCTCTAAAGCAGAAATTTTAGCTAAAGCAGATATAACCTTACCATCATATCCTGTGCAGAACCATTTAACTAAAGCCTCCACTGATTTAATAGCTTTATATTTGCTCACGCTTACATTTATACACTCTATATGAAACCAAGAATGACATGAATTACATGGCAAGGCCTTATCATCATCATTTACATGAATTTTACAAATTCCACATAAAGAATCGCTAGTACTACCATTATTATTCACAGCTAAATCATTATTTACATTCTGAGATGGCTAGTCTCTTGCTGGACCAGACCAATTTTTGCACAAACCATTAACTAGCTAATTGTTTTTTTTTTATTCCAGCCTCTGCATATGGTATGATTAACCATTTTCTATATTTCGTTAATTTATTTCTACTAGAGAACCTTTCAGATAATCACAGCAAGGCAAAATGTTAAAAAATTCAATCCTCAGCAAAAAAATTCACTGTTCCTTCAACGCTTGAACACATCTGATTGCTGAGAAGATACTTAAAATATTACTTTTTTAAATGTTTCATAATTTTATCTCTTAAGAATTCTTTCAAGAACCTTACAAATGACTGGTCAGATTTATTGGTCTATATTTTAAAGGATCTTTCTTTGGGCCTTTCTTATATTTGGGCAATCTTCCAAACTTCTGAGATTCTGATTTCATATAACGAACTTCTATAAAAAGTACAGTGGTACCTCTACTTACGAAAGGCTTTACGTACGAAATTTTCAGGTTACGAAACACTTCTTGGGAAAAATATTGCCTCTTGTTACGAAAGAAATTTCAGGATACGAAAGGCGAAAATTTCAAAATACGCGCTGCTACTCACAGCTCCCAGAGTCCACCGAACGTAAACATACTTGTAGCATCCTGTATCTTGGTTTGAAAGTGGCGCGTCCGAGCTGCTCTGCCATTGGCTATTGCCCAGCATCTTCCTGGCATCCTATTGGCTAGGATGGACCTCTGCGTGTATGTGCGTATACCCAGAATCCCCTTCGTTTTCCCGTCGGCCCACGAGGATCACCGAAGCCTCAGTCTCACGCTAGCGAAATTCAGTAAAGCACGAAGTGTTCGGACAGTTTTTCGTCAGCTTTTGTTAGTGTTTATTGCAACTTTACGTGTGTGTATTAACTTTTATTCACTATGGGCCCCAAGAAAGTGATGGAGAAAAGTGGTGAGAAGAAGAAGAGAGTTGTTTTGTCCATACAAACAAAGCAAGAGATAATGGAAAAGTACGAAAAAGGGATGCGTTTGGTTGATCTCACCAAAGAATATAACCGTAATCCATCAACGATCGGCACGATATTAAAACAAAAGGAAGCCCTAAAAGCTACTACTCCTTTCAAAGGCCTCTCTGTCATTTCGAAGAGGAGGTCGGCAGTGAACAATGAGATGGAGAGGTTGTTACTCGTGTGGATAAAGGAGAAAGAGATAGCTCGAGACACAGTGACCGAGATCATAATTTGCGAAAAGGCGACCGCCATCTTTAATGACCTCGTAAAGATGGATGCAGGCAAGGGAACTTCGGCGCAAGATCCACACCAGGAGTTTAAGGCATCGCGTGGGTGGTTCGAGAAGTTCAAAAGGAGGACTGGAATTCACTCTGTTGATCGGCATGGCGAGGCATCTAGCGCCGACCAGAAAGCGGCCGACGAATTTGTGCGAAAATTTGAACAATTGGTGATCGATGAAGGCTACGTTGCACAGCCAATTTTTAATTGTGACGAGACTGGCCTTTTTTGGAAAAAGATGCCTCGCCGTACCTTCATCACAGTAGAAGAGAAAAAAATGCCAGGCCACAAGCCCATGAAGGACTGCCTTACACTTGCCCTTTGTGCCAATGCCAGGGGGGGATTGTAAAATCAAGCCCCTGCTGGTGTACCACTCCGAAAATCCCAGAGCATTTAAGGCCCACAAGATATCAAAAGAAAAACTTCAGGTGCTATGGAGGGCCAATGCCAAGGCCTGGGTTACCAGACAATTTTTTGTTGAGTGGGTCAATTTGGTTTTGGGCCCTGCTGTTAAGAGGTACCTAGAGGAGAACAATCTCCCCATCAAGTGCCTCCTCATTCTCGATAATGCACCTGCCCACCCGCCCGGCCTCGAAGATGATATCCTGGGGGAGTTCTCATTTATTAAGGTGCTGTACCTCCAACCTAACACCACCTCTATCCTCCAGCCCATGGACCAACAAGTCATTTCAAACTTCAAGAAACTCTACACGAAACACTTGTTCAAGAGGTGTTTCGACATCACTGAAAACACCCAGCTTACCCTTCGTGAGTTTTGGAAGCAGCACTTCGACATTGTTGTTTGCCTCAAGATAATCGTCATGGCTTGGCAGGAGCTGACCAGGCGTACCCTTAATGCGGCTTGGAGAAAGCTGTGGCCCGATGCTGTTGCTCCACAAGATTTTGAGGGGTTCGAGGTGGAGTTGGAGGGTAAAGTTGGACCTGAAGTTGACGAAATTGTTTCGCTGGGAAAGTGCATGGGGCTTGAGGTGAATGACGAGAACATCGACGAGTTGATTCAGGAGCACCACAAGGAGCTTTCGACGGAGGAGCTGAGAGAGTTGGAGGCGATGCAACACACGGCAGTGCAGGAGGAGTTCATTAAATACGAAGAGGAGGCAGCCATTATTCCGACAGCCCGAATAAAAGACATTTTACAAAAATTCTATGAAGTTTCGGACTTTGTTGAAAAGAATCACCCAGAAAAAGTGTTCACTAATCGGGCTATCACTCACTATGATGATGTTTGCCTTGCACATTTTAGAAAGATTGTTAAAAGCCGACAAAAGCAAACGACCTTGGATCGGATCTTTACAAAATGTCAGGAAAAAACCACTGCTGAGAGTGAATCTGAACCGAAGAAGGCGAAAGGTAACAACGATAGTAGTTAAACAAGAGAGCCATTAAAGTAAAAGAAAAGAAAAAACTTTATTCTTTACATTATGTACAACTCTCATTTTTATGTTTATTGTGCAGTAATTTAATTCTAACATGTATTTGTTACAGGTTTTGATGCATTTTTGTAATTTATAAAAAATTTATGTCCGATTTTTAAGGGGCTTGGAACCGATTAGGGCATTTATAGATGTCGTAGAATGCCGAGCTAATATATATTTATTTGTTTTATTAACTTTTAATAAACCAAATAACTTTAAATTGAGGCGTAAGTTCGTGCCTCGGTGATCGCTTGAGGATCGGGCTCTAAGAGTGCTAAACTTGATTTTTATTCTAGTGAATGAATAAACTGGGTTTCTTTCTTGACTTTCAAATATTGCCACTTCAACTCGTTCGGGGATAATTAAAACAGTGCATTTACTAAAGAAAAATAGACTTTAATCAACATAACCCACCTCACTAATTAACATTAAAACACAAAGATCTAACACACGTATAAAAAGAAAATGGGATTACAGGGCTAGCTCTCGAGATAAATTTTTATGCACGGGGACATAAATAACAGAATTATTCTTTACTTACATACGGTAATGGGGATTAATACCAGTTTCAAGTTAGAATATCTTCGGGGGTTTTGTTCCTGATAGGCGTAGCTTGAGTAGTTTGCAGTTTGCTCCCCAAGATGGCGCTACTCTGGACTAAAGGGGGATAAGTGACGTCACACGGAATTTCGAGTTGGCGTAAGAGAATCAAAACAAAGACGCCGATGAGTCGTGTTGGTTCTAGTACGTTTATGACCTTGAAAAGGTTTCTAATCTTGAGATATGTTTATATTCTTTTCTAGCGATTTGGGTCTCGCTTATATAATTCCGATTTTGGATGAGAAATCTATCTAGTTTGGAGTTGTCAAACTCAGATAGAATCAGATTTGGAGTCCAATCTGTATAGGTTGATACTAATCTTGGGGCTCGAACGGCGCCGAGCTTCCTTGGTACAATCTGGTATTGTACAAGGACTGCAAATTCTCCTTAACTTGCAATAACTTTGTACCGGTGATTTTTGAGTCTTCTTGTTGAACTCGAAAAATCTTCTGTCAACCGGTGACTTTCTTGTCTCTTCGGTTAGAACGAAAAAAAGCCAGGTTTACACGGGTCAACCGGTTATATACCCAACTTACTCCCGCTGAGGTGGGTGGGGAGGTGGATGGGGGTGAGGGGCCTCGCAAGGTGGGACCTCGGGTTGGTCTTGTGGCTAGGAGAGGGGGTAATACGAGATCGGCAGTTTGCAATTTTGACTGGGTTGTTTATAAGTACACCCTCGAAGTGCCTGCCTTTTGAGCTGAGGTCAGGAATCAGTCTCGTATCACTTACCATTTTGCCCATTCTCCTATGTTACCGAAGAACCTCAAAGGGGCAAAGCTAAACCCAGATGTCTTTAGTTATTATTTCCTCAGACTTGATCCCTATATATATATATATATATATATATATATATATATATATATATACTATTTCTTATTATACCTCTACAATAGGGTAAAAAGCGTTTCTACTTACAAAATTTTTCACGTTACAAAACGATTTCCAGAACGAATTAATTTCGTAAGTAGAGGTACCACTGTATATACAAAGGCAAGGCTAAGTTCTCTGCCCACTTTGAAAATTGTTGGATGAATACCATCAGGACCAGGTGCTGAAGTTTCTTTGAGATTAACATACTATAATATAATTTCATAGATGACAAAACCCACAAGAGCCTATCAAAGCTCATCCGCATCGATCCAACCCGCTTCCTACACTGTCTGGATGTGAGAAATCGAGGGAGAATGAAACGGATTGTATATACAGTCCCTTTACTGACAGAAAAAAATACAATGATAATTACAGTAATTTATATTTATAAGGGAAGTGTGCACACTTCAAAATGAGGCCAAATTCCCCAATCCAAATAAGATACCAAAAGAGAATTATATAACAGGCGAATGCAACAAATTTACTTAAATATATCTACACAAAATAAGAAAACACAACAACAACCGAACAAAAAGGGGCACGCGCTATCACTTGTGTGCTGGAGGTGGGTGGTAGTAAGCTAACATAAAAGGAGGCAGGCTGTCAGCCAATGCGGGTGTGGTGGTCCAGGTGTCTAGCGAGGTATGAAAGCCCTCCGTCTCAGGGCTGGGCGGAGCACTCATCTAGAGAACCCTTCTTGCCGTCCATCCAAGCTTCCACTCTCTCTAAATGTATATCCAAACAATCCTCCGCATCAACAATTCTCCAAATATTTAACTCTAAAAACTATTCTTTCAAAATATAATCTTTTGATAAAAGATTATTTTAAACAAAGTAAAATTTTGTTTGAAATATAAGGATATATGAAACTAAATTGTACTTTGTTTAAAATAATCTTGTATCAAAGGGAGAATGAGAGATATATTTTCGGCCCGCTACATCATCATCATCAAGACTCATTAAAATCCAAATCAATCGTAATATACAATAATAAAAAACTACATCCACAGGAATGAGTCCAGAATACCCCCAAAAGTTAACCCTCCCTCCCCATATATAATCTAATCTGCATTTGAATACATTCAAGTTTGGACTGTCTACCATCTCAGATGGCAAACTATTCCAGTAATCTACCACTCTATTGGTATAACATCCAACCTGCACCTCTGTTTTTTTATTTTTAAGTGGTGACCCATAGTCCTACCTTCCAACTCAAATAACTTGTTAAAATTCAACTTATCCATCCCAGAACAGATTTTAAAAAGCTCAATCATATCTTCCCTCACACATCTTCTCTCAAATGAGAACATATTTAGTACCCTCAGTCTATCTTCATATTCAAGGTGCTTCAGGGAAGGTATTATTTTGGTTGCCCTCCTTTGTACTGACTCTAGCAGGTTGATGTCATGTCTAAAATGTGGTGACCATGCTTGTATACAGTACTCTAAATGTGGCCTAACATACGAGTTGTAGAGTTTAAGGATAACCTCTTTAGTCTTGTAACTAACATTCCTGTTAATGTATCCTAACACCCTATTTGCTCTATTTTTTGCCTCAATACACTGCTTTGAAAACCTCACTGACCTATCTACTACATCCTTAACTGAATTCAGCCAATGCCCATCTATTTCATAGCTAAATTCTCTATTATCCCTTCCCATGTTAAGAACTTTACATATTTTAAGGTTAAAAGTTATCTGCCACTTCTGAGCCCAAGCTAATAACTTATTTAAGTCACTCTGCACTTTAAAGCTACCCTGAACTTCTTTGACTACAGCTGCCGATTTAGTGTCATCATCAAAAATTGACACTTTGCTATTTACAGCCTCCCCAAGATCATTTATATAAACTATGAATAATAAAGGGCCTAGATCTGATCCCTGAGGTATGCCACTAATAACATCTCTCTACTGTGACATCACCCCATTCAGCACAACTCTCTGTTTCCTGTCTTTCAGCCATTCAGTTATCCAATTCAAAACTCTACCACATATCCCATGCATTTTTAATTTGTGAACTAGTCTCCTATGTGGAACTTTATCAAAAGCTTTGGTAAAATCTAAGTAAATTACATCAACATTCTCTCCCTTATCTAATTGTTTAGTAACATAATCCATAAAATTCAGTAAATTTGTTAAACATGATCTACTTCATCTAAACCCATGCTGAGCATTATTTATTTACCTACCACACTCTAGATGGTCAGAAATCCCCTTCATAAATATTCTCAAGAATTTTACAAACGATACAAGTTAAGCTTACCGGCCTAAAGTTATTTGGGTCCTCTTTACTTTCCTTTTTAAAAATTGGCACTACATTCACTAATTTCCAATCATTAGGTATTTCTCCAAACTCTTGTGATCTAGTATATATCTTCTCAAGAGCTACTGCAATACTATCTACACCTTCTTTGAGTAACCTAGAATGAATGTTGTCTGGGCCAGATGACTTACTAGTATTTAACTCCAATATAACCCCTTTAGTTATTTTCCTGTTCACATTAACGGTATTCAGCACTACTTCCCTTGACCTAGAATTATCATCAATTAATCTATCTTGATTCTCTTGTGTAAATACTCAAGAAAAATGATCATTAAGAACCTCTCTTATTTCCTCATCAGATTCTTTCAAAACCCCTTCATATCTAATAGGCCTAATTTTATCACTGTTAGATTTGTTATTAATTCTATAATAGCATAAGAATTTTCTTGGATCTTTATTATTATTTTGAGGTTGCTTAATATCACATAAATATCATTAACTGTAAAGTCAATATCCTCAAGGAAAGCACCCTCAAAATTATAATCAACTTGAGGTACTGGACTGTAACCCTCCTTAATAAAGACTCACTGAAAAGTTAAATTAATAGTGTCAGCTGTATCCTTTAGGCCTTTGGAAAGTGTCCCATCCGACCTCATGACCCTGGCAATACTTTCTTTGATTAAAGTTTTGCTTCTAAGATAGGCATAGAAAATCTTAGTATCACCTCTTTTCACATCTTCAGATACCTTTTCCTCATATTCCATTTGAGCTAGCCTAACAGCACTTACTGTAGCATTTCTATAGCACTGATAAGTAGCAATACTGGCAAGAATACATTTTTTTTCTATGCTCTAGCCACGTTTCTTCTTCCTAGCCATAGCTGCCTCTCTATTCATCTATTTTTCATTGGAACTAACATAACATAACATAATTTCACGGATGACAAAAGCCACAAGAGCCTATCAAAGGTCATCCGCATCCGTCCAAACCCACCCACAAACCGCACCATCACCAGGGATAGACAAAATCAAAGTCCCCCACAATATAATATAACAGATGACAAAAGCCACAAGGGCCCATCATAGGTCATCCGAGTCAAACGGCCTCTTTTTTATTGCACCCAAACTCCCAACAAAACTACATCCAGAGGATTGCGCCCAGAAACAAGGGTATCATCAATCGAGGCTTGTCAAGAACTAAATCATGCAGCTATAGATATATACAAACAATATTAATATATACAAAACTTAGGAACCATCACAACCTTCCCTCCCCATAAACTCATCCAACCTACTCTTAAATACATTTAAATTTGGACTACCTACTACCCTCCGCGGCAATTTGTTCCAGAAGTCCACCACTCTATTGGTGAAAAAATATTTTCTTAAATCCAACCTACACCCTTGCTTTTTAATTTTCAAGTGGTGACCTCTAGTCTGATTTCCATCCGATTATTCCAGATCCAAGCCCAACAGGGATGAACTTGTTAACTACTTAATTATGAATATCAAATATAAATGACTGATTTCTCTGCCTCAGTCAAGGACTTTAGGTCGGTAGATAAATTTTTGGGAGATTGTCGATTCCACATACTGGTTGGGAGAGCCCTCTCCGGCCCAATGGAGAAGGAAGAGGGTGTCCTGCAGGGAAGTGTCCTCAGTGTCACACTGAGTATCAACGGCATCACCTCAGTGCTGCTGGAAGATGTTCTTGCTACGCTCTATGTGGATGACCTTTTGATCTCTTTTTGCGCTGCCAAGATGCCAACTCTGGAGCATTGACTCCAACAGACATTGAACTGTGTCTTTCGCTATGCCAAAGCACACAGGCTTTGTTTTTTCTTGACGTAAGAGTAAAGTGGTGCACTTCTGCCGCCATCCGCGGCTACACCCCAACCCAGATTTGTTCCTAAATGGGGTTTGCCTGGAAGTGGTAGACTCGCACCATTTCCTTGGTCTTGTATTTTACTGACACCTTACCTGGTAGGCTCATATTTGCAGACTTAGGGTCTTCCTGCTCCATGGACATTCTTCATTCCATGACGTTCAGGGCTACTGCATTACTTTTTTATCAATCCTTTGTTCGTTCGAAGCTCGACTACAGATACAAGTTTTATGCATCCGCAGCTGAGCGTTTATTGCGGAAGGTGGACTCGATCCACCACACTGTCTGGCGACTGGTGCCTTCTGCATGTCTCCAATTGAAGGCCTATTTGTTGCTGTGCTCAGAGCATAATTTGGCTGTATGTGCAAGATGCACCGTAATTTGATAAAACGCTCGCCTGTACTATACTGTGAAGAGAGTGTTTTCACCCAGACTGTTTAGCACATTTTGTTGAATGTCCCAGTCTGGGTGATCTCTGTGCATGTTACCTGTCCCAGTACCAGGATGAGTGGGGTTGCTACTGCTTGTCCCTTCTACTCAGGATGGATTTGTGCACACCGACTTGTGGACTATATGACTTTTTGGAGTCGGGTTACACCCGACACTAAAGCATGCTTCCTTCTTGTTAAGTTTTTTCTTTGTTTTCTTTTTATTGTTGTTTTTTTTTACCTTTCTCATTTTTTATCTGTGTGTTATTTATATATATATATATATGGTTAAGGTAATGGCATAATTAGACAACTGCTCTGCTTCAGGTCCAGCAGGTGATCCTATCCTCCTTGAACTGGAAGACAACACTTAGGGATGACCCATCCATCAGCCCAAAAAAGCTGACTTCAAAGACACGCCTTTATGTCGTCTCGTTTACCGTCACAGAAAACTGTTATTATTAATATATTAACAGCGTTGACTGAGCCAAAATGCTCGAAAGATGGAAAAATATCCAAGACAAATTGGTGCGGTTAAGGTAATGGCATAATTAGACAACTGCTCTGCTTCAGGTCCAGCAGGTGATCCTATCCTCCTTGATGGGCTACTACAATAAAAAAAAATCTTTTATGCACCCACAAACCACATCCATTATACAGGATAGTTATTCCCTACCCTCTTTGATAGACTGCACATGGCCACATACCTTCAATGATTTCATTACCACCACCCACTCTTGAAATCATCATCTTTGTTTCATCCAAACTTCACTCTCAACCCCATGGAATTCATCCCTTCCCTCCACAACCTGAAATTCTCAAGTGCCGTCCTCTCATCCTCAGCAATCACCACCTTGAAGATGGTTCACTCTGAGAGAACAACAACTAATCAAAGATTGGTGGATAAGTATATGAGGGTTATTGAAGAACAAATGGAAATTGGTGGATATCATCTGAGGGGGAAAAGTAGGACTCAGGAGGAGGATGGATACAATGGAGTAGGTATACTAGTTAAAGAGGGCTATATGATGTCAGAGGAGGTGGAGCCGAGTAAAAGAGAGAATTGGAAGGAAGGCTACAGAACCAACCTAGTGGTGACAGTAGTGTACAATTATGTGAAAGGTACCCACCGCAGGAAGAGTGAATGGCTAAGGAGCCTGGCACAAGAAATGGAGAATGAAAAATGGTTAGTGATGGGGGATTTTAATGTTCATGTGGGCCTACTGGGGGAAGAAATGAATGGCAATGGAAGAAGGGTGTATCGATGGATAATTGAAAGCGATGTAATTTTGAAGAATCTAGAAGTACAAGGAATCCTAACCTGGCAACGAGGAGAGAGGAGGAGTGCAATAGATTTTGTTATAATGAACAGAAAGTGTGGCGAGATAGATGAAGGCATATATGTATTGATGTGGATCAGGAAATAGAGATCCAAACTAACCATAAAGTGTGAATAAATAGTGAAAGTAAAATGGGACCCGGTATGGGAAATGAAAAAGGGAAAGCAGAGAAATATATGGAAGAGAAAAGGGATGGATTGAGTAGCATATGAAAATGAAATGGAAGAAGCATTGGCAGGAGTAAGGGAAAAGGTCAAGCAAGGGGTGGTGGAACAAGGAAGTGGAGAAAGAGTACTTAACTAGGAGAATGATGAACAATCAACTATGCAAACTAAAGCAAAGTAGCGAGAGAGAGAGGAGAGGGTTGAGGCAGAAGAAGTGGAAAGGATGGAATTAGAATATAGGAAGCAAAAAGTTACACAAGTAATCTGGGATGCAAAGATCAAGGAGGAAGAGGAAAAAATAAGACAGTGGAGCAAGTTGGGTGTAAATGGCCGAGAAAGAGAGCAGTGGAGATATCTGAGGAAGGCCTTGGAAAGGGATAAAAGTGAGGGCAAAGTAATAATGAAGACAACAGAAGGAGAATGCAGGAATGAGGAAAAATTAAAGATGCGAATTGAAGAATATTGGGGAAGAATCAGTCCGGCACAGGAGGGATGGCAAGAAATTGGAGCTAATGACGAACTTCTGTATGCATTACAGGAATTAGTGGATGAACATATAGGAATCAACAGGGAGGACATAGAGTATGGGTTGAAAAGGTTAAAAAACCATAAGGCAATGGATGAAGAAAGGATAGTTGGTGAATTTCTGAAATATGGAGGAGAAAGGATGGAGTTACTGACAACCCTATTTAATAATATGCTAGTGAACAGATGGGTGCCTGAGACTTGGCAGAAAGTAGGATTAATTTGTTGCCAAAATGTGGTAAAGACAGAAAACTGGTAGATAGCCACAGGCTAGTAATGAGTTTGATAGGAAAGTTGTTTGGTAGCATCCTGGCAAAGAAACTGAAGGAGTGTGATGAACGTGAAGGGATACTTGGAGATGAGCAAAATGGATTCAGGACTGGAAGAAGAGCCATAGACAATCTCTATTTACTACGGAATGTAATAGAGAGGGTAAGAAAACAAGAGGGTGTGCTATATGTCTGCTTTTTCGATATAGAGAAAGCCTTTGATTGAGTTGATAGAATGAAATTGTTTGGGGATGGATGCAAATATTCTAAATGTAATACAAAAACTATATGAGAATAACAAAGTCAAACAAGTCAACTCATTCTGAAAAACATAGAAACAGGTTGGATGGTGAATGACTTCGGGGTTAGACAAAGGTGTTCCATGTCTCTAGCTTGTTCAGCGACTTCATTGATGAACTTTTGGAGAGAGTAATGAGGGAAGGTCAAGGAGTCATGGTTGGAGATCGCATATTGACAACCCTAGGATTTGCAGATGACATAGTTCTGGTTAGTGAAACAGCAGAGAGTTTGCAGAGACTTTTGAATGTGGTGTACCAGTATGAGGAAGAATGGAGAGTAAAATTTAGTAGAGGAAACTGCAAAATAATGATATTTGGAGAAGGAAGAAATGAAGGATGGATCCTAGGAAATGCCATCCTAGAAGTTGTAAATGATTATAGATACTTGGGTATGACAATTTGCAACCAGAAAGATATATTTGAGAAGCATAAGAGACAAAATGAGGTAAATATGCTAAAAATGACTGTATGGGTATGAAGTCTGTAAAGTGACAAAGGTTGAATTGGAGAGAATGGAAAAGATCCAAAACAAAGTGGCAAGAATAGTACTAGGAGCCAATCCCTATGTAGCAGTAGAGGCACTGAGAGGAAAAATGGGCTGGAGTAGGTATGAAGAGAGGGTGGTAAAGATGAAAGCAAATTAAAGTTGAGACTGCAAGGGATGGGAATAGAGACCTGGGCAAGCTATGTGTATGTTGCCTATGATAGGACTGAGTGGCACAAAGAGGTAACGAGAGTGGATACAAAGTATGAATTGGAAGTAATCTATATAGAGGACAGAGCAAAGGGAAAACTGAAGCAGAAAATATTAGGTACAGGAGAAAGGTTCTGGAGAAGAGGAATAAATGGCAAGAGAAGTCTGAACTTAATACAGAGGCAAAAGGGAGCCCTGCATTGAGGATATGTGTGATGGGAGTTTTGCAAGCCAGCTACTATTCAAGGCACGGACTGGATCCTTGGAAGTGAAGGGGCAAACATATAAATGGAGTGGAGGAGAGGACAGATGTGAGTGGTACCTATTGGGGCAGAGAGAATCTATAGAACATTTGATTGTGGAATGTGTAGGCCAGTCTGGAGAGGAAGAAATTGAAAGAAGAATTGGTGATAGAGCTGGGAGGAGGTGGAGAGAAGGGAAGGTTATGGACTGTGTGTTGTGCTAGGATAAGAGTGTGGAAAAAAAGATATAGATGACAAGAGAATAGGAATAGTAAGAGCAATAAAGAAATTTTTGCATTGTGTGTGGAAGAAGAGAAATGAATAAGGCTAATTAATTACTCTCCTCTCTACAGAAAATAAATGCCACATCCCAATACAAAGGGTGGCTCAACAACCTCAACCTGAACCTAGGTCATCAGTGTACAACAACTCGAATGGCAATCCTGTTGTAAAATTCTGTGACAGCACTTCCAGGACCATAACAAAGAGCAAGGGACTCAAAACGGATCCCTGATGCACACCAAACTTCACAGAGAAGTCATTACTCAATTCTCCATTTACCCTCACCTGGGATGTCGAACCTTTGTGCATAGCCATGACCACCCTAACCAGGACCATTGATCCCCTATCAAAAGCCTTTCCCAGGTTAAAAAAAATATAATACAACGCTCTTTTCCTAGTGATGTAATTCTCCTGGAGCTGTCTAACTATAAATATAGCATCCATGGTTCCTTTTCCAGGCATGAACCCAAACTGCGTGTCATCAAAGTTTATCCTTTTCCTAATTATTTCTTCTAGAACACATTCCCTAACTTTCATAACATGATCAAGGAGCTTTATGCCTCTGTAACTACCCCTTTCTAGTGCATCACCTTTACCCTTATACACATTCACAATCACACTCTTCAGCCAGTCTTCTGGTACAGCACATTCATATATGACAGCATTTATAAGGTCCGTGACCAACCCCACACCGATATCTCCAGGGGCTTTCAACATTCGCTGCCTTACCTTCTGGCATGTGATTGATGGCTCTGCTCACCATTTTGTCCTCAATTGATGGCCACGGTTCAGCCATAGGTTCTGCGGAATCCACAAGTCTCCTGTCCCAGTCAAATTCTATGTCTAATAAACGATTATAGTGCTCATACTGCCAAATTAAACTAGCGCTTCAAAATAATGATTATTATTGAATTGTTTCAAGAGCTTCTTAAATAGTAACCTTCTAGGAGCAAATCAGGTAGCCAATTTAAATTTTGATTTAAAGATGACACTTAATTATTTCACTTGCCTTGCATAAACATAATTTTGGTTACCTTTATCATTGTTATTATTAATACCTCCCCAAGAGCAGATGACCCCTGCTCCTTCCAATTGCTTGGGAGATTATTTCACCAAAACACTTCATTGTTGAAAAAGGCCTCACCCACTTTTACATTTACATTCAAAGTAGTTTTTATTTCACATTTTTACAAATAGAATTATTTGTCATTCACACAACATTTGTCATTCATGTCAGAAGCTTCAAGAGTCATTTTCCACAATTAAGTTGGGCTGCACTATCTGTAAGACTGTCCTAAGGGACTAGTTTAGAGTGGATAGAAAGTCTTTTGTATATTGTGGGAATTTTATAGCCCTCCCCCTCCCATCCCTTGCTATGCTATACTTTATACCTTAGAGAGAGAGAGGTCTTCAGCAAGGAAAATTGCATTTATACAATGAAAAAAAATCCTTTAAAGTTTGGTGTGCTCAATGAAAACTACTTATCTCAGGGAAAAGCGGGGGAAGGGAAGGTACCAAAGGTAGAATGAAGATCTTAAACTGAGAACCTGATAGTGGAATGTGCTATATCTGATTCTCAATTTAGAGGAACTTCTCCTTATTTCCCTACTTCCCTTTTCTTTGGGATGAGTACTTTTTATTTACTGATAAGATTGCCACGTTAGCTTTCTCTAAGAAATTTAATTTCTAATAAGCCTCTACTTTTGGATCATAAGAAATTAATTTTCTGCAGAAGTGAGGAAAATATAAATTTAGAATATATTAAACAAGATTAAAATTTTAATTCCCTCTACTCTTTAAAAAACACTTTTCATTTACAATGGACAAGGGAATAAAAAAGTAAAAGGACAAATGGCAATTAAAAAAAATGGGGAGAATGGCTTCCACATCAAGATCATGCGTGCATGTACCATTTAACACAAGGCAAGCTTTCGCCTGTGTGCTTGTGTAATGAGAGAACTGTGGTTAGCAGTTCTTAGGCCACACTCCTCAGGTACTTCTCAGAGGATGGGAGGTAGGATGTGCTTTCACTTTGGGCAGTGGATGGTTGTGAAGATGTTGGGTTTATGAGCCACATATAATAATCCTATTAATATGTTAAATGACCCTTTTCAGATCATAGATCTCAAACTGCTAATTGCCATAAAGCTATCAAATTATCTTATCTTATATATATATATATATATATATATATATATATATATATATATATATATATATATATATATATATATATATATATATATATATAAGATAATTTGATAGCCTTATGGCAAGTAGCAGTTTGAGATCTATGATCTGAAAAGGGTCATTTAACATATTAATAGGATTATTATATGTGGCTCATAAACCCAACATCTTCACAACCATCCACTGCCCAAAGTGGATATATATATATATATATATATATATATATATATATATATATATATATATATATATATATATATATATATATATATATATTATATATTTTTATATTTATATTTATATATTTATATATTTATATTTATATATATATTTTTATATTTTTATATTTATATTTATATATTTATATTTATATATATATTTATTTATATATTTATATTTATTTATATATTTATATTTATATATATATTTATATATATATTTATATTTATATATATATTTATATATATATATATATATATATTTATATATATATATATATATATATATATATATATATATATATATATATATATATATATATATATATATATATATATATATATATATATATATATATATATAAATATATAAATATATAAATATGAATAAATATAAATATATAAATATAAAAATATATAAATATATAAATATATAAATATAAATATAAAAATATATAAATATATAAATATAAAAATATATAAATATATAAATATATAAATATAAATATAATATATATATATATATATATATATATATATATATATATATATATATATATATATATATATATATATATATATATATATATAATGAAAAACTCACAAAGTATCACGTGAGGGTGGCAAATGAATGCAATGTCCTGCAGGAAAAAATGAAAAAGTGTTTCCAAGTACTTTCAAACTTTATTAAGTTTCTTATCAAGGATAACTACAAGAAATAGTATTACATTAGAGGTATATATACGAAAGAAAAGTATGAAAAACCGCCTCAAAAACAAGAAATCACCAATGAGGAGGGGGGAAGGTAAAAAAAACACATTAAGAATTACAAGAAGCAGGTAGTAAGGTCAAACTAAGTCGAAGGAAAGGGTAACAGATTCAAAGAAATGGAGATAGCCTAACGAGGGAGATTATAAGACACAATGAGCAAAAGGGGGAAAAAATACAAAGTACAAAACAAAGCAGTGACAATTAAAAAATAGTAATAAAAAATTAAAATAAAATAGGGGCTACATAACTAAAGAATGTATATAAAAAAAACTAGGAACGCAAGACAAAACTAATTTCTTTGAGTATTAATCTTTTAATTATAGCATCTATTTTATATAAACCAGGGGAAAGGTTAAAATTATCACATTGGCTTATAAAAGCACACACATCTATGTACTGAAGTTGAAGTGATGATGCTGGTTTCTCAAATGGATCATGAGAAGTTTTGAAATATGCCAGTGATAAAGCAATTAGCTATTTTGTTCTGTTTCCTATATTTTAGACTGAAATTTCCATATGTTTGCTCTTAAAAATTTTAATAGGTCAAAATATTTATTCTTAAAATGGACATATAACAGTTTGAAACATATTCAGGCATGGAAACAAATATCGCTTAATCCTGTGACTATCCTAGTTACAAAACCTGTGATGGAGGAAACCAGGAATAGTTATGCAGATTCATCATATCCTGATGGAACATTGGATAATTCTGGCAATGAATCTCAGCACCATCAAAATTCAGACCATCCTACTGCTGGAATAATTGGTAGGTTTAATATATTTTTTTAATCCTAATTTAACATCAAATGCAACAATATAACTGGAAATTAATGGTAAAATTGATTAATATTTAAATTCTTTACATGAATTTAATTATTTCTGGGAATTGATAAACATAACATAATTTCACAAATGACAAAAGCCACAAGGGCCTATCAAAGGTCATCCGCATCTGTCAAAACCCACCCACAAAATGCATCCATGGGATTGTGTCAGATCATGAATCTACTATATACAATTTGAACCATCCCCTGGAATGCATCAAAAACAAAAGCATCATCATCAAGGCTCGTCAAAATCCAAATCATCCATAATATACAATAATAAAAAACTGCATCCACAGGAATGACTCCAGAATACCCTCCCTCAAAGTTAACCCTCCCTCCCCATATAATCATCTAATCTGTGTTTAAAACATTCAAGTTTAGATTGTCTACTGTCTCAGGTGGCAAACTATTTCACTAATCTACCACTATATTGGTGAAAAAATATTTTCTAATTTCCAACCTGTACCTCTGTTTTTTAATTTTTAAGTGGTAACTCATAGTCCTATTAATACTACCTTCCAACTTGAATAACTTGCTAAAATCCAACTTATCCATCCCAGAGAAGATTTTAAAAAGCTCATTCATATCTCCCCTCACACACCTTTCAAATGAGAACATATTTAGTACCCTCAGTCTATCTTCATATTCAAGGTGCTTCAGGGAAGGTATTATTTTTATTGCCCTCCTTTGTACTGACTAGCAGGTTGATATGTCTAAAATGTGGTGACCATGCTTGTATACATACAATACTCTAAATGTGGCCTAACATACAAGTTGTAGAGTTTAAGGATAACCTCCTTACTCTTATAGCTAACATTCCTCTTAATGTATCTTAGCACCCTATTTGCTCTATCTTTTTGCCTTAATACACTGCTTTGAAAACCTCACTGACCTATCTACTACTACGCCTAAGTCCTTCTCATCCTCAACTGAATTCAGCCAATGCCCATCCGTATCATAGCTAAATTCCCTATTATCTCTTCCCATGTTAATAACTTTGCATTTTTTTAAGGTTAAAAGTCATCTGCCACTTCTGAGCCCAAGCTAATAACTTAAATATTTAAGTCACTCTGCACTTTAAAGCTACCCTGAACTTATTTGACTACAGCTGCCAATTTAATGTCATCATCAAAAATTGACACTTTGCTATTTACAGCCTCCCCAAGATCATTTATATAAACTCTGAATAATAAAGGGCCTAGAACTGATTCCTGAGGTACACCATTGATAATGTCCCTCCACTGTGACCTCACCCCATTTAGCACAACTCTCTGTTTCATCTTTCAGCCATTCAGTTATCCAATTCAAAACTCTACCACATATCCCATGCATTTTTAATTTGTGAACTAGTCTCCTATGTGGAACTTTATCAAAATCTTTGGTAAAATCTAAGTAAATTACATCAACATTCTCTCCCTTATCTAATTGTTTAGTAACATAATCCATAAAATCCAGTAAATTTGTTAAACACGATCTACCTCTTCTAAACCCATGCTGAGCATTATTTATTAACTTACCACACTCTAGATGGTCAGAAATCCCCTTCTTAACTATCTTCTCAAGAATTTTACAAACTATAGAAGTTAAGCTTACCTGTCTAAAGTTATTTGGGTCCTCTTTTCTCCCCATTTTAAAAATTGGCACTACATTTGCTAATTTCCAATCATTAGAAATTAGTAAGGGCATTTTATGGCATATTTCACAAATCTGCCAACTCATTCATTAGCAAACAATTTCTTTACAATATGTTTGTAAAGGTGTATAATAACATGTTTTAAAATTTTGAAATTTAGCTCCCGTGGGAAACCCTGAAAAAACCTGCTCAAGTTAGGGTGCAGATAAATGATTGTTGAAATATAATTGTTTTGTTTGTTTTGTTTTTTTATTTGGCCTTCACTAAATTATAAAGGGTGAAATTGGGGGGAGTTTCATGATGCTGATTTAATTGTTAGCATTTATATTTCACCCCTGTCCTCTTTGGCATCTTTTGATCAGCGGCCATCTCTACCCTGGCCTCTGGGTCTCCGGGTTGGAGACTATCTTGCCTCCCTGGGTGTTTCCGGGGAGTTGGCCCTCCCATTCCCGCTGGCTCCCTGTTGGAGCATTCGCCCTCCTGAGGTCTGTACTGTTTTTTGGGCATTTCGAGAAAGGGTCTACTGAACCTCGTATATTAAAGTGCATGTTTCTTGAACATGCATATTCTCGGTGCTGGAGAGGCCGCGGTGTTCTCTACGGAGTCTCTTCGGTCTGCCCTCCCTCCTGTAGCATCCATTTTTACCGCAGAGTTGACGGCCATTCTTTTGGCTTTTAATTTGATTTTATCCATCAATTCTTCAGATTTTATTGTTTTTAGCGATTCCCCACCTGCTTTGGTAGCGGTTTGTTCTTTTACGTCCACCCACCCTTTGGTTTTACGGATTCACTCCTGGCTGGTTAGAAATGCCCCCCATTACAGGGTGGCATTCTGTTGGGCTCTGGCTCATTTTGGGGCCCTGGGCAATGTGGCGGCCGATTGGCTGGCCCTCAAGGTGCCGGATGCAGCCCCTCCGCCCTTTAGGAATTCCTACCCTGTTATCAGGGTGGGTCTTTTGTTTGTGGCAGAGAGAGTGGGATTCATTTCCCTCTTCTAAGCTGCCCCTTATTAAACGTTCTGTCCGTTGCTGGTCCTCTAGCTCTCAGCGACTCCGGTCTTGGGAGGTTGCTATTTTCTAGTTGCGAATTGGGCACACGCGATTCACCCATGGCTATTTAGTTTTGGGTGGATGCTGAGTTGCCCCTGGTTGTCCCTTTTGTGCTGGTGAGCTGTCTGTGGTTCACATTTTAGTAGTTTATCCCTGCCTTGCTTCTCTTTGAAATTCTTGCTTCCCTACCCTTTCTGGCATCGCCTTCCCTACTCGATTTCGCTTTATTTTAACAGAGGACTTCCTTCGGTTGTCCTCCCTCCTTACATTTCCATCACAAAGTGGCATTTTATCCCTTTTATAAATTCTTTCCATTTTTGTTTTAGGTTTATTGTTTTATCTTTTATCCTGTGCCCTCCTCTGTGGCCTGCGCATGTCATTTGTTTATTGCCCCAGCCACCCTTGTTTTTAGAATGTGTGCTGCATTCCCGTAATTTAAGTGTGCATCTCTGTATATTGTACTGTTTTCTTCTAATCCTTTGCTTTTCCCCATTTTTATTGAGTCTCCCATGCCTCTTCTGTCTTTTTTTAGGTGACCCCGTTTTAACAGTGCTGCCATTAAGAATCCATTAGGATTGGGCAGCTGCCACCTTGTTTCCCTTAAACTAACTATGCTGCTCATAGCATTCATAATTATTAGATATTAATCAATATTAAACACAAGAGTACAATAAAAATTAGAGGAAAAAGGCTATCAAAGCTCCCCTAGTTCCTCCCTATCATGCTCCATTTCTCATCCCAAGTAGACACTACATATATACAGCTCTTTACCTAACCAACATAGTTTAAATTAACCTAAACTATCCCATTATTACTCCATTATTTTTCTAATTTCTATTAAAGCAAGTAAATCAGTAAAGTAGTATTATCATCACTAGTTATGGTAATTCCATGTATTAACATCTCTATTACTGAAAAATATTTCATACAAACTTTCTTCATCTTGTCTGCTACAATTGTTGACATTTGATGATGATGAGGGCTTGTAGACTAGATAGATTAGTTTATCATATAGAATAAAGATGGGGTAATTGGTACCAGTAGAAGGAAGAAGTGACAGTGTATGGTGAATACTGATAAAGTATGAACTGCGTAATAATAACATAACATAATTCAATGGATGACAAAAGCCGCAAGGGCCTATTTGAGGCTATCCAAGTCAATCAAAGAACCGTGAAGACCTTTTTAAATATGTCTATATTCAGTGCCTTTACTACACTTTCTGGTAAGAAATTCCAGAGGTCAATACATCTAATACTAAAATATCTTCATATACATTCAGTAGCTACATGAGGCTTACCAATTTCAATACATGATCCCAAGTAGAGGTGACCTGAGACACAGTAAATTGAAGGTGCAATGGAAGAGTGATCATGGAAAATCATCCAATATTTAATCAGGTCAGCTCTCAGGAGCCTACCTTGCACATAATACAGGTTAAGGAATTTCACTCATTCACCATGAAATCACTTGAGAGACAACAAGGAAGTTATTAGCTAGACCTGCTGTCTTACTGACTACAGTTTTAATATGAGCAAAGATCCACTAAAATACCCAGGTCCCTATGACAGTTCTCCATGGCCAGATCTGAGGAGCCAAGATGATAGTGCCCACGGCAGGCCTGTCTATAGATCCCCGTTCAAATCTCAATACCACACATTTATCAGGATTAAAGTTCAAACCCCATGACTTAGCTACTCTGTGGATAAGTTAAAGGTTTTTAAATTAGATAGAATTGAACAAAGAGTCATAATAGGAAGCTTAAGAAGTCGAGCTGTAGGTCAGACTTGCACAATTTTATTACTCATAGAGTCATAGATTTGTGGAACTGACTTCCTGGTGAGATAGTTAATAGCACCAGTCTATGTATGTTCAAAGATAAGTTGGATTAATTTATGGGCCTATAAAGGCTTGAGATCACCAGGGAAAAGGTTAAGATTTCCCATGGTGAAATTAGCAGCTGTAGTTAAAGATATTGATGATAATTTTAAAGTGCAGGGGGATTTAAATAAATTGTTATCCTGGGCACATAAGTGACAAATGACTTTCAACCTTGATAAGTGCAAAGTTATTAACATGGGAAAAGATAATAGAGAATTTGACTATGAAATGGATGGGCATTGGCTGAGCTCAGTAGAGGATGAGAAAGATCTAGGAGTAGTAATAGATAAGTCATTAAGGTTTTCTAAGCAGTGTATTGAAGCAAGAAATAGGGCAAATAGAGTGCTGGCTTTCATTAAGAGAAATGTCAGTTACAAAAGTAAGGAGGTTATTCTTAAACTCTATAACTCTTATGTTAGGCCATATCTAGAGTACTGTATACAGGCATGGTCCCCACATTTTAGACACGATATTAACCTTCTCAAGTCAGTGCAACGGAGGGCAACAAAGATTATTCCTTTCCTGAGGCACCTTGAATATATAGATAGACTGAGGGTATTAAATATGTTCTCGTTCGAAAGGAGGTGTGTGAGAGGGGATATGATTGAGCTCTTTAAAAAATTTTCTGGGATAGATAAATTGGATGTTAGCAAGTTTTTTGAGTTAGATGATGGAAATTGGACTAGAGGTCACCACTTGAAAATTAAAAAGCAAGGGTGTAAGTTGGATTTAAGAAAATATTTTTTCACCAATCGAGTGGTGGACTTCTGGAACAAATTGCCGCGGAGGGTAGTAGGTAGTCCAAATTTAAATGTATTTAAGAGTAAGTTGGATGAGTTTATGGGGAGGGAAGGTTGTGATGGTTCCTAAGTTTTGTATATATTAATATTGTTTGTGTATATTTATAGCTGCATAATTTAGTTCTTGACAAGCCTTGATTGGTGATACCCTTGTTTCTGGACACAATCCTCTGGATGTAGTTTTCTTGGGAGTTTGGGTGCCTTAAAAAAAGAGGCTGTTTGACTCGGATGACCTATGATGAGCCCTTGTGGCTTTTGTCATCTGTTATATTATATTGTGGGGGACTTTGATTTTGTCTTCCCCTGGCGATGATGCTTTTTAGGGTGGGTTTTGACGGAGGCAGATGGCCTTTGATAGGCCCTTATGGCTTTTGTCATCCGTGAAATTATGTTATGTTATGTTATATATTCCAGTGACTGTTAAAAAAAAAAATAGTTACAGGGAGCTAGCAAGTACTACTTAGTCCATTCAAGGTCAGTCCCATTCTATACTAATATGCTAGTAGTCCTCCTTTTAGATATTGTCGCCACAATGCTCACTCATGCGACATTCAATCCACAACAGGGCTCTGTACATCACTCTATTTTGTTTTTAAAACTATTCACACTACTACCATTTACTACCTCTGCAGGGAGTGTGTTCCATTTATTGCTGACTTTAAAGGGGAATTTTTTTTAGCTATGTTTGTTTGAAGCCGTCATTTCTCTTTAAAACCATTGTTACATGGGATACCATGGTCTACTTAATTTTTTTCATAATTTACATTTTCAAATTTAAAATTTTTTTTTGAATACTTCGATAAGCTCACCTTGCAATTGCCTGGTTTCGAGAGTTGGTAGTTTTAGTATATTTAATCTTTCGATATATGACATTTCTAATCAAGGGAATTAGTTTAGTTGCCTGTCGTTGAATTCCTTCTATTTTATTGATATTTATATGTGCATAAGGTGACCAGAATTATATAATGTATTCTAGGTATGGCCTTACTAAACTTTTATATAGAGGTATGATTATATCTTGGTGTTTGTAGTGAAAACTTCTTGCAATAAATCAAAGCATTCGGTTTGCCTTCTTAAATGCTTCATCACACTGTTTGTTAAACTTAAGATCCCTTTGAAATCCGCACCCTTAAATCTTTTTTTTGGTCACGGAAATAAGATTTTACCAGCCATTTAATAGTTAAAACTTGGGTTATTTTGACCTATGTGCAAAACTCTACACTTGTCTAAATTGAATTTCATGTTCCATTTATTAGACCATTTGAAGATTTTATCTAGATCCTGCAGAATTAATTTGTTATCATTCTCATTTAAAATTTTACCTCCAATTTTTGTGTTGTCCACAAATTTGGATAATTTACCAAGTAGTCCAGTGTCCATATCATTTACATAAATAAGGAACAACAATGGTCCAAACACAAACCCCTGGGGCATGCCACTAGTTACATTTTTTCACCCTGAAAATTTACTGGTTAAAACTACTCTCTGCTTACAATTACTTAGCCATGTCTCTATCCATTGTAGGAGGTTTTCCCTAATTCCATGAGAAAAGAGTTTAGTTAGTAGTCGCCTATGAGGAACGGTGTTGAATGCCTTAGCGAAGTCTAAGTAAACTATATCCAAAGATCTACTTTCATCATAGCTTTTAATCCTGCTGTTTTAAAATTCTAAAAGATTAGTTAAACATGAACATTCCTGTCTAAAGCCATATTGACTATCATTTATGAGATTATGCTCTTCCAAATCATTGATCACCCTATCATGAATGATGGATTCCATTAATTTACCTACGATGGATGTTAAACTTATGGGTCAATAATTGGTCATAGTTCTCTTTTTCCTTTCTTAAAATTATGTTATATTCACTAGCTTAAAATCTAATGGCACAACACCTTCTTCTAAACATTTGTTAAAATATTTTGTTAGCAGTCCCACTAACACGTTTCAAATTTCTTTTAAATGTGCCAGATAGATTAAATCAGCACCTTAAGATTTACTAGATTATAACTTACTGATATATAAATCTATTTCTGCTTCAAAGAATTGGATATTGGTTAAAAGGTTATACTAATTAAAGTTTATCATGTCCTTTGTTCATGGTATATTATGCTCATCTTTATTTATAAATACCAATGCCAAAAAATTATTTAATATATTTGCCACCTTTTCTGTATCCAAAACTAATTTATTGTCATTTATGATAGGTCCTATTGTTTCCTTTATAGGGTTTCTATTATATACATAATCAAAAAACTTCTTGTTATGTTTACTTTCTTTGGCACGTTGAATTTCATATTTTCTTTTAGCAAGTCATATTTCCCTCTGACATTCCCTTCGTCGGGCTAAGTAAATTTGATTATTTTCTTAAGATGGGTTACATTTGTATGAACAGTTCCTATCCTTCAATTTGACTTTATCATGATTCCACCATTTTGATTTACTTGAGGCATTTTGTTTGTTTTTTGCAGAATGAATTTCTCATCTAATTCTCTAAAATACTTGGTGATAAAGGACCAGCACTGATTAACATTTCCTAATCTTGGATCCCACTTGATCTCTCTAAACTTGCAGTTGAAGCCATTAAAGTCTGCACATTTAAACTTGGCACTTTAATATTATTATTTTCCTTGTTACGATTTATATTAATATTGAACTCTATTGATTTGTGATCGCTGGAACCTATACTTCCCCAATACTACTACCCGAGATAAGATTTACATTGTTAGTTAGAATTACGGCTAGGATATTTCCCCTTGGGTTGATTCATTGACTAATTGTGTTAAATAGTTTTCTTCTATAAACTCCAATCGCCTCTGCCCCTTCCTGTCTGCATTTAACATTTCATAGTTAATATTTCTACAATTTAAATCCCCAATAAATAAAGTGCAATTATTTTTAATGTTACTTCCAATAATGTCATATAATTCAGTATCAATCTCAATCAGTTGTGTGAGGGTCTATATACCACAAATATATTTATTGGAAAACCATTCAATTTTCTTTCAGCTCATATTACCTCAACTTCTTTGGGAGAGTTAATTTTAATTTTGGTTTAACTTTTATGATTTTTGGTGTACAGTAGTACTCCTCATCATTTATGCATACGATCTTTATTGTTCTGTCTGAAAATTTACAGGAGAATTATTAATTATTCTTTCCAGCCTTGCTGCGCCCACCCCGTTTAGATGAAGGCCATCTCACTAGAATAGCTCCATTTGTTTGTACAAATCATTCTACAAATCGATGAAGTACACTTTATTTTCCTGGTAAAAAAGTTTAAGCAAGTTGTTAATATAACATGCTCTTCCATAGAAAACATTTACTGCACCTATTCTGGGAAGGCTGCCTTTAAATGTGCTTCCAAGAATGGATGTTGGGGTAGAATGGATGTCTTGTGCGATTGGGCTGAATGATTATGTGAGGAGGATGTGTGAGATGGAAGGTATCATGTTTGTGGATGTGTGGGATAGGTTTGTTGGAATGAAAGAAATGTATGCGATGGATGGACTGCATTTGAGTAGGAGGGGGGTAGATGTGTTGTAGGAGGAGTATGATTGTGTTATTAGGTCTTTGTGGGCGGGAAACTAGATACTAATAGTGGTCAGGGAATTATGAGAGGACATTATAGTACTGAAAGTAGAATGGACTTGGCAGATAACAGAAATAGGTTCCAAGGCGATAGAGGTGAGGTCCTTCAGGTTTCAAGAGGTGCTTCAGGGATAGGGGGGTTAAATTGTTTCTATACAAATGCTCGTAGTCTTAGAAACAAGAAGGATGAGCTATTTAGTTATATTAGCAATGAGGATATAGATATACTGTATTATGTGTTACTGAATCATGGGTTAATGAAATAGAATTTAGTGACACTATAAGTGAATTTGATTAACAGGGCTATAATATGTACATTAGTCAAAGGACAGGTAGGATTGGTGGAGGAATAATTATCTATATAAAAAACAACATTGTTTCAAGTTTAAATACTTCAATAAAGCAGGATGGAGTCGAGTCACTTTGGATAGATATTAGGTTAAGTAAAAATAGAATGGTGCATTTGGGAACTTTTTACAGGCCACCTGGGCAGACTGATGATTTGGATGAACTAATGATAAGGGAAATAAGTAATGGATGTGAAACAGATGCAGTTATTATTGGGGACTTCAACTTAAACTCTGTGGACTGGGAAAATATGATAGGTACGGATAGAACAAGTGGCAGGTTCATAGAATGCTTTGAGGATAATTTTTTGAATCAATTTGTTTATGAGCCAACAAGGGGGTACAATATATTAGATTTAGTACTTTCTAACAGTGATCATTTAGTTCAAGAATTGACTATTGGGGAAGCATTGGGAAATAGTGACCATCAGATAGTTCGTTTTAACTTGGGAATTGAGAAGGGTAAAATAACCGAGAATGCTGTAAAAGTTCCAAATTTTCATAAGGGAGATTATGTAAAACTCCAAAGCTTGCTAAATTTTGTAGACTGGGATGTAGAATTTAGAGGTAAAAATGCTTATGGTATGTGGGATACTTTCAAGCATATAATAAATGTAGTCCAAGAACAATGTATCCCAATGAAGGCCATTAGGAACAAAAGTAGGAAACCATTATGGTGGAATCAGGAGATAGTTAGAAAAATTTCAGAGAAGAAAAGGGCATATAAAAAATTACAGGTAGAAAATAATATTCAAAATTTAAGTGATTATAGAATGGCTAGGAATGAGTTAAATAAGATTATAAAGAAGAACAAAAGGGTGTCAGAAATTAAATTAGCTTAGGATAGCAACAAAGACCCTAGAAAGTTCTTTAGTTAATATAAAATTAATAACAAGTCTGGCAGAGTTAAAATAGGATCTATCAAATATGAAGGGGTTGTGAGAGAAGCTGATGAGGAAATAGTTGAGGTACTAAATGGTCATTTTGCATCAGTATTTACAAAGGAGAAACTAAATAGTCTTATGTATAGTACTCATGGGTCAGGGAAAGAGGTGTTTACTACCATTAGTGTGGATCGGAGGATGATAAAAGGACTAATAGGTGAGTTAGATACTACCAAGGCCTCCGGCCCTGATAATATTCATTCTAGGATACTTAAAGAAGGTGTAGAAAGTATCTCAATAGCTCTGGAGAAGTTATATACTAGGTCACTGGAATATGGAGAAATACCTGATGATTGGAAGAGAGTGAATGTAGTCCCCATTTTCAAGAAGGGTAGTAAAGAGAATCCAAATAACTTTAGACCGGTTAGCCTAACTCCTGTAGTCTGTAAAATTCTTGAGAAAATAGTTAAAAAAGGGATTTGCCAACATCTAGAGAGGGAGGGGTTAATCAGCGATGCTCAGCATGGGTTTAGATCAGGTAGATCATGTTTGACTAATTTACTAGACTTTCTGGAGTTTGTAACAGATCAAGTAGATAAGGGAGAGAATGTAGATATAATTTACTTAGATTTTAGTAAAGCATTTGATAAGGTACTGTGGTGGGGCGAATGTGAGTGTGTGTAAAAGGGCCATCCTCCCACCCCTTTTCTCAGTACCCTCTCCCTCCCTCTGTAAGAATGTGTGTGAATGGGAATGGGTTTGTTTTATTTTTGTTTAATTCATGTATAAAATGATTACCATGTTTTTCTTTCTTTCCAGGCGTTATTCTGGAAAGATAATAGCTAATAATAAGATATTACTTTGTATTAAGAAAATTTAACGAAGCGTTATTCTGGAAAGAGGTAAGCTAGTCAATGTATTTTCGGGTAATGCCCACTTATTAGTTTCGCCATCCATGTAAAAATAAATGGGTCACTGAAGGAGGATATATCTCTTCTTCAGAGAGAGTGGAAGTGTGGACTGGAAGCAAGAGGGGTTCTGTAGAAGAGTGCTCCACCCAGCCCTGAGAGGAGGGCTTTCGTGTTTCTATCCACCTGAACCGCCATACCTGCCTTCGTTGACAATACTGCCTCCTTCTAGTTACCCAACTACCACCCACCTCCAGCAAGACATAGCGCGTGTCCCCTTTTCGTTCGGTTGTGGTTGTGTTTTTTGTTTTGTCTAGAATTTACGTAAATTGTTGTATCCGCCCGTTATAAGATTCTCGTTTGATATCATTATTTTTATTTGGGAATTTAGCCTCATTTTGAAGTGTGCACACTTCCCTAGTAAAATATAAAATTTTTGTAAATATAAACTGTAGCTATCATTGTATTTTTTTTGTAAGTAAAGGGACTGTATATACAATCCGTTTTATTCTCCCTCGATTTCTCATGTCCGGACAGTGTAGGAAGCGGGTTGGATCGATTATCGATTGGGATTAGAGATCTATTTTCGGCCCGCTACATTTGGCGCCCGAATAGGGACGTGAGACTTCGAAACTGGGAGCGTGACTGGATTGGATTGCAGTCCATACCCAATTAGTGTGACTAGTAGTTTGATTGATTTTTCCCTCCTCCTATCTTTTTACTAACTTGGGAACAATGGCTGTAGCGGAAACATTGAATGAAGAAGTAGTGCGATTGAGACTGGAGTTGAAAAGAAAGAAGAGGAGTGTGAAATGTTACGGGGAATGATGGAGGGAATGGAGAATAAAATAAAAGGGATGAATGAAAAGACTGATAGGATGAAGAAGGAAATGGGAGACCGACAGGATCAGACGGACCGACGGATGCAGGACCTGTATGACATGATGAAGGGGTCAGGACCGGCCCTAGGACCCTCGACCTTGACCCCTGCTCCGACTGAAGGGGATAAGACTAATGGGATCAATGGGAGTGTGTGCGAGTCTAGAGAGGATAGGGTGATTATGAGTGATAGGAAGGATGGAGAATGGAAGAGAGTTGAATGCAAGAGAAGAAGGAAGAGTGGTGCAAAGGGGAAGGATAGGAAGGTAAGAGGCAAGAGTGTGGACTCATTGTACTCGGATGAAGGAGAGAGTGATGGTATGATTGATATGAGTGAGAGTGAAGTGAATGTGGGAAAGGGTATTTTGATAAGGGAAGTGCCAAAGATAGATAGATTTAGGTTACATGGTGGGAAAAGTGTGGAAGAATTCTTCGGGGAATTTGAGCGATATTGTAAGCTCAAGTACCCAGAGAATAAGGGATACTGGATGAATGTTTTGGGGGAATGTTTGGAGGGAAAAGTATTGGAGTTTTTTCGCGTGATTACAAGTGTGGGGGAACCAAGGTACGATGTGGTGAAGAAGCGGATGATTGGACAGGTGAAACGAATGAAAGAGAGTGTGAAGTATAAAAGGGTAAATGAATTTGAGAAGGCTCGAATGGGGAAGAGTGAAAGTGTGAATATGTATGCACATAGGCTTGAGAGTATGGCAAGAACGAGGTATGGTGATGATGATGTAAATGAATGTAAACCACTCATGAGGAAGTTTTTGGACACGATCCCACGAAAGGTGAGTGAATGGCTGGGTGGAAAGAGAAAGGAGAGAGTGAGACTGACAGGTGAACGGTTGATGTGGGAGGATGTGTTGGAACTGTTAGAAGATGGACGATTTGATGATGAAAGCGATCTAGAAGAGGATGGATGGTACAGTGTGAATGTTGGGGGCAAGAAGCCCAGGAGCTTTCATCCACCCCAGCAGTTTGTCAGCTACAGGGATGCCCTGAAGGCTGCACCAGCTGGAGTGATGTCAAACTTCCTGGGCCGGCAGAATGGATGGGCAAATGGAGGGTGGTCGAATGGAAGGGGGCAGATGAATTTCAAGCGTGGGAACGGATATATGAGAGAGAAACCGAGGTATGTCCCAGCAAATGAGAGAGCGAATGGTGTGAGAAAGATTGTGGAATGTCGTCGGTGTGGAAGGAAAGGTCATATGTTGGCAGAATGTAGGTGGACATCTGGTGCGTGTTTTGGGTGTGGTAAGAAGGGCATATGATAAAGGATTGCCAGGAAAGTGTGAAAGAGTGCTTCGAGTGTAAAGAAATAGGCCATTTGAAGAAAGATTGTCCGAGGTTGAATGGTGGAGCAACTGCTGGGGAGAGTATGAAATATGCATGTGGTAATTGTGGAAAGGCTGGTCATTATGCAAGGATGTGTCGTGACCAGAGGAATGTATGTAGCTATTGTGCGATGGAAGGACATTCAAGTGAAAAGTGTTGGATTAGACTGAGAGCGCAAGGTGTGAATGGAAAGTCTGAAGTGGGAAACTGAATGGTAAGAGGGTACCTGCTGAAGTATCCTCTGGGTGCATGAGTGTGAGTAATGTGTTGGTAAGTCTGTCTAGTGTGAAAGTGCTGTCTGGTAGGAAGTATGAGTGTCTGAGTGTGAAGGTGGAGTTGAATGGAATTGAGTGTTTGGCTTTAATAGATTCTGGATGCAAGGCGAGCTTGGTGTATAAAGATGTGTATGACAAGTTTAGCGAGAAAGCCCTCCTGTCTGAGTGCAAGGGTAGTTTAGTAGGTATTGGTAATAGGAGAGTGCCTGTGATTGGAATGATAAGGTCACCTGTTCGAATGCATGGTATGATGATGAATGAATGTGAATTTTCTGTGATTGATAAGGTGAGTAGTGAGTATGGTGTGATTTTGGGCTATGATTTTATGAAAATGAATCGTATGGTTGTGCATCCTGCGAGTGATCAGATTGAGAGAAAGATTGGTAAAAATGGGGTGTATAAGTTGTATGTAGGGAAAGATGGTAGCGTTTTGAGGAGTGTGTTTACTGGTATTGAGGTGACTGCTATGGAGAGTGTAAGGCTTGTGAAGGGTGAAAGGGTGTCTGTTAGAGTGAGTTGGAGTAAGGATGTTAGTTTGAATGTGAGTGAGAACACTGTGATATTGGATGGAAAGGATGCGTGTTATAAGGTAGAGCATGTTGCTTGTGTGTTTGATGGCTTGATGAGAATGAATGATCCTTTTGTATGTGTGCAGGCAGACCCCAGTGTGAAAGGGCAGGTGAGGGGAATCCAAGTCGGAGATGTACTGGGCCACCTCTCCACTGTCAATGAGGTAGGTATGGATGATAGTACGGATATCAGGGTGAATGTTGCGAATGAAAAGACATGTGAATGGATGTATAATGAGGTGAAGGACATGGTGAAATTGGATGGATGTTTGACTGAGTATGAAAGGGAGGATGTGTATCGAATGATATTTGAGCGAAAGGGAGCCCTCAGTAAGGGTGATCTGGATTTCGGGGTTGCAAAGCTCCCAGAATTCAAGATTGTCCTGCAGAAGGACTCCCCAATCTATCAGCGGCCGAGGCATTTCCCACGTCCGGTTGCTGAAGAGATTGAGGAGCAGTGTTTGGAATTGGAGCAATTGGGGGTGATTGAGGAGAGTGAGAGTGCATGGAATAGTCCAATTGTACCTGTACGTAAGCCGGATGGAAGATTGCGTCTGTGTGTGGATTATCGAAAGGTGAATGAAAGGACTGTGAAAGAAAGGTTTCCGATGTGTGTGGTATCTGAGTGTGTGTATAGTATGCATGGGATGGAGTGGTTTACGAAGCTGGATCTGGTACGGGGGTATTACCAGATGCCCATTGCTGAGGAGAGCCGGCCAGTAACTGCCTTCTCTTCCTCAAAGAGGCATTACCAGTTCCGGAACCTCAGCTTTGGGTTGGCTAATGCTCCCGGAGCCTTCCAGCGGGCAATGAATGTTGTGTTGAGTAAGTTTGCGAGTAAGAATGTGATTGCGTTTATAGATGATATTTTGATTATGACTGAGACTTTTGAGGAGCATATGAGATTGGTGAATGATGTGTTGAGAACGTTGGAGAGTGTTGGTGTGAAGGTGAAAGTGGCGAAGTGTGAATGGTTTGCGAAAGAAGTGGAATTCCTTGGGCATATGGTGAGTGAGAATGGATTGCGTAAATCATCGAAGTATGTTGAGAAGGTGCGAATGTTTCCTAAACCGGTGACTGTGAAGCAACTGAAGTCATTTTTGGGTTTGATTGAGTTCCAGCGAAAGTTTATACGTGATTGTTCTGGTGTGAGTAAGCCTCTGACTGAGTGGATGGGCAAGAAAGGTAGTACGGTTGTCAAGTGGAATGATAAGATGAATGAGGCGTATGAGAGACTGAAGGAGGCAGCAGCTGAAGATGTTGAATTAGCTTACCCAGATTATAGTGTAAATGCTAAAATGCTTGAATTGTATACAGATGCGAGTGGGTATTGTATGGGAGGTTTTCTGATGCAAGAGCAGCGTTTGAATGGAGAGAATGTCAGGCGAATAATTGGGTATGTATCCAAGGCTATGAATGTTGCAGAACGAAAGTATTCGACTGTGGAACGAGAGCTGGCTGCGATAAGATATTGTTTGAAAGTGTTGCATCCATTTTTGTATGGTGTGAGGTTTGTGATAAAAACCGATCATCAACCTCTTGTGTATCCGCAGCGTATGAAGTGGGCTGATAGTAGGATTGCAAGGACTTTGGAAGATTTGAGTGACTTTGACTATGTGATTGAGTATGTGCCTGGTGAACGGAATGGAGTGGCTGATTTGATGTCAAGGTATCCTGGTACGAATGATGAAAATGTGTGTGGAGTGAGTGATCCTGAGTATTTGCCGAAAGGAATTATGAATGGAAAAGAGAGTAAGGGTGGTGGTGATTCCTTGTTTGAGAGTGTATGGAATGGTTTGCAAGATTTGAAGAGTGATGGAGTAGATGTGAGAGTGCCCGATAGTGTAGATGATTTAAGGAAGGAGGTAATGAATGAAGTGTGTAGGAAGCCTGAAAGCATTGGTATGGCAAAGGTGCGGAACTTCATGAAAGAATTGAGAGCGATGTGTATGCAAGGGGTCCCGCCATTTCAGGAAGTGTTGATTGTAGTGAGTCGTTTGTATGGAGTGATTGTATATGTGCACTTTGGTGGTGAGAGGCCGATTGTGTACAAGGATGAGAAGATGAAGGGTTTGAATCCTAATGTGGTACATCTGCAATGTTTGAGCGGTGTGCACTACAATTGGGTAATTGAAAAGTGTTCATATATAAGAGAGAAGAATGATTGTCTGGATGAAGATGAGTGTGTGTTGAGTGATGGTATGGGAGTTGATGACAGTGTGGATATCAGTGCTGATGTTGGTGTGCTTGTTCCTTCTGTGTATTGCGAACATGGTGGACCTGATATGATGGAAGCGAGAGTGAAAGTTAGTGAAAGGTTGTTCTGTGGTTTGATTGATACTGGAGCGCAAGTGTCTTTAGTGAATGAGAATATTCTGAGTAAGTATGAAGAGTTTAGATGTTGCGAGCATAAACCTGTGAAGTTACGGATAAGTGGATTAGGGAATGGCATGATAGTGGCATGGGAACAGGTTAGTCTGAAAGTGAGTTTGGGTAATGGTGTGAATGTGAAGCATGACTTTGTGATTCTGAAAGGTGAGCAAATGCCTTGTTGTTTCTTGCTTGGTGTAGACTTTATGAGATTAAATGATTTGTCTTTGGATGCTGATAAGGATTGTCTTATGAAAGGTGAATGTGAGGTGATGAAGTTGAATGAGTGTGCAAAGAATGTTGTCAAGTTTTGCGGTATGATTGAGTTGGTCATGGATGATGAGAATGAGATTTTAAGTGATGATGATATTCTAGAGATGCAAGAGATGTGTCCTTTTGTTAGTGAGTTGAAGAGGTGTGTAATGATGCGTGTTGATTTGAATGAATGGCCAGAGTGTTTAAGTGATTTTAAAAGGTATGCTAAGGATTTTGTTGTTTGTATGGATGTTGTATATTTTGTGAGGCATGTGAAGGGTGGTGATGATATGTATGTACCTGTGATGTCCTTAGTTGGTATGATTGGTCTGGTGAAGGTTGTGCATGATAATTATGGGCATATGGGTAAGTTTAAGCTGTGGGAGTGTATGAAGGAGCATGTGTTCCACCCGTTTCTGAGAACTGTTGTGAATGATGTTGCAACTACGTGTGAAAGGTGTCAGAAGCGAAAGGTGCAAGGTGTGCAAGTGAAACCACCGATGTTGAAAGTTGATGCGAAAGAACCGTTTGAATTGGTAGTGATTGATTGTGTGTCTTTGCCGCGTACGAGTGCTGGGAATGTTGGTATGGTTGTGATGGTTGACCATAAAAGTAAGTTTGTGTATGCAGCGCCTGTGAGAGATAAAAGGAGTGTGACTGTTGCGCGTGTGGTTGAGCAGTTGTTTTTTCCTATGTGTGTATGGAAGCCTAGAAGATGTCTGAGTGATAATGGGCCTGAATTTGTAGGGGAAGTGTTTGAGCAAATGTTGAGAGAGAATGGTGTGGAGCATGTGAGAACAACTCCGTATGTACCGTCTTCAAATGGATTGGCTGAACGGACTATAAGAACCTTGTGTGAGATGTTGAGAATGATGAGTACGACAGTGAATGACTGGGATGTGTGTCTGGGGAGAGTGTTGTGGGCGTATAATTCAACTGTGCATAGTGCAACTGGAATGTCCCCATGTCATTTTGTGATGAATTTTGAAAGGCGAGTGAAAGATAGGTTTCGTTTGACTGAAAGTGAGCAGAGTGTATGGCGTGAGGCGCATGAAAGGTTCCGTTCATTTGAATTAGGTACAAAAGTATTGAAGGTGAAAGAAGTGAAGGGTAGGTTGAATGTATCAAAGATGAGTGAGAAGTTTGATGGACCTTATAGAGTTGTGAGGGTTTGGGAAAATGGAGTGACATATGTTTTGGAGAGTTTGAATGACGGCATGACTGAGAGAGTGCGGGCTCATCACAGTCAGTTAAGGAGATGGAGAGAACCTCCTGACTACCTGGTGAGCCATCCAGTGTATGGACTGTGTAGAGAGAGAGGTAAAGTGCATGATGATGAGATTGAATGTGATAGTATGGATCTGTCTGGGAAAGAGCTAGTCTTAGTCTCGAGGAGTAGAAAGCGTACAAAGAAGGGTGAAAGGAAGAATGCAAGTACGAATGAAAGTAAGTCTGAGCAGAGTGTTTCTGGTATGGGGGATCTTGAAAGGGAGATTGAGTTTTTGCGTAAACAGGTGAGTGATTTTGCTGGTATAAGTAGACGAGTGAGTGAGCTGCCTGTGCCTGATTTTTCTGGTTTTGGGAACAGTATGAATGATAGTGTGTTTGGGCAGAATGAACCTAGTGTGGCTGATTTTTCAGGTTTTATGAATGGTAATAGTAGGGGTGAGTTTGATGTAGTGAATGATGAAGTGGCTGATTTTTCAAGTTTCTGGTGGGAACCAGTCGAAGGGGTTTCTGGTATGCCTGTTGAGAATACAGGGGATGTGAATGACCTGTCTGTTTCGCAAGAATGTACCTTGAGTTGGATGAGAGCTGTGAGTGAGGAGCTGATGAATGAGGGTATGAAGAGTGAGGGTTCTGAACGGAAGAGTATGAAAGAATTCTGTCGTGAGATGGGAGAACTGGTAATGAGGGCTAAGAGTATGGTTGATGAGATGATAAATAGTGACGATGAGACTGACAGGACGACTGACGAACAACCCCGACTAATTGCTACGCGTAGCCAGGGACCAGTAGACGAGTGTGAATGGGTGCAGAAGGGTGCGATTGAGCACAAGTGGTACCGTGAAGAGTGATTGAAAGGGTTTAGTGAGTGGCTGGTCGAATGGCTTAAGGAAGGAGGGGTGTGGTGGGGCGAATGTGAGTGTGTGTAAAAGGGCCATTCTCCCACCCCTTTTCTCAGTACCCTCTCCCTCCCTCTGTAAGAATGTGTGTGAATGGGAATGGGTTTGTTTTATTTTTGTTTAATTCATGTATAAAATGATTACCATGTTTTTCTTTCTTTCCAGGCGTTATTCTGGAAAGATAATAGCTAATAATAAGATATTACTTTGTATTAAGAAAATTTAACGAAGCGTTATTCTGGAAAGAGGTAAGCTAGTCAATGTATTTTCGGGTAATGCCCACTTATTAGTTTCGCCATCCATGTAAAAATAAATGGGTCACTGAAGGAGGATATATCTCTTCTTCAGAGAGAGTGGAAGTGTGGACTGGAAGCAAGAGGGGTTCTGTAGAAGAGTGCTCCACCCAGCCCTGAGAGGAGGGCTTTCGTGTTTCTATCCACCTGAACCGCCATACCTGCCTTCGTTGACAATACTGCCTCCTTCTAGTTACCCAACTACCACCCACCTCCAGCAAGACATAGCGCGTGTCCCCTTTTCGTTCGGTTGTGGTTGTGTTTTTTGTTTTGTCTAGAATTTACGTAAATTGTTGTATCCGCCCGTTATAAGATTCTCGTTTGATATCATTATTTTTATTTGGGAATTTAGCCTCATTTTGAAGTGTGCACACTTCCCTAGTAAAATATAAAATTTTTGTAAATATAAACTGTAGCTATCATTGTATTTTTTTTGTAAGTAAAGGGACTGTATATACAATCCGTTTTATTCTCCCTCGATTTCTCACGTCCGGACAGTGTAGGAAGCGGGTTGGATCGATTATCGATTGGGATTAGAGATCTATTTTCGGCCCGCTACAGTACCACATAGGAGACTAGTTCATAAATTAAAAATGATTGGGATATTTGGGGGTGTTTCAAATTGGATAGCTGAGTGGCTGAAAGACAGGAAGCAAAGGGTAGTGCTAAATGGTGTAAAGTCAGAGTGGAGGGATGTTATCAGTGGGGTTCCTCAGGGATCAGTTCTCGGTCCATTATTATTTGTCATCTATATAAACGATCTTGGGGAGGCAGTTAATAATAGTGTCAATTTTTGCGGATGATACCAAATTAGCAGCTGTAGTTAAAGATATTGATGATAATTTTAAAGTGCAGGGGGATTTAACTAAATTGTTATCCTGGGCACATAAGTGGCAAATGACTTTCAACCTTGATAAGTGCAAAGTTATTAACATGGGAAAAGATAATAGAGAATTTGACTATGAAATGGATGGGCATTGGCTGAGCTCAGTAGAGGATGAGAAAGATCTAGGAGTAGTAATAGATAAGTCATTAAGGTTTTCTAAGCAGTGTATTGAAGCAAGAAATAGGGCAAATAGAGTGCTGGCTTTCATTAAGAGAAATGTCAGTTACAAAAGTAAGGAGGTTATTCTTAAACTCTATAACTCTTATGTTAGGCGACATCTAGAGTATTGTATACAGGCATGGTCCCCACATTTTAGACACGATATTAACCTTCTCGAGTCAGTGCAACGGAGGGCAACAAAGATTATTCCTTCCCTGAGGCACCTTGAATATATAGATAGACTGAGGGTATTAAATATGTTCTCGTTCGAAAGGAGGTGTGTGAGAGGGGATATGATTGAGCTCTTCAAAATTTTTTCCAGGATAGATAAATTGGATGTTAGCAAGTTTTTTGAGTTAGATGATGGAAATCGGACTAGAGGTCACTACTTGAAAATTAAAAAGCAAGGGTTTAAGTTGGATTTAAGAAAATATTTTTTCACCAATCGAGTGGTGGACTTCTGGAATAAATTGCCACGGAGGGTAGTAGGTAGTCCAAATTTAAATGTATTTAAGAGTAGCTTGGATGAGTTTATGGGGAGGGAAGGTTGTGATGGTTCCTAAGTTTTGTATATATCTATAGCTGCATAATTTAGTTCTTGACAAGCCTTGATTGGTGATACCCTTGTTTCTGGATGCAATCCTCTGGATGTAGTTTTCCTGGGAGTTTGGGTGCCTTAAAAAAGAGGCTGTTTGACTCGGATAACCTATGATGAGCCCTTGTGGCTTTTGTCATCTTTTATATTATATTGTGGGGGACTTTGATTTTATCTTCCCCTGGTGATGGTGCTTTTTGTGGGTGGGTTTTGACGGAGGCGGATGACCTTTGATAGGCCCTTGTGGCTTTTGTCATCCGTGAAATTATGTTATGTTATATTGCCATGTTCCAACTCCTTTCTTTCAGCTTCCTCATCATTAGGTGGTACCTTCCAAGAAGTTCCTCAGACCTTGTAGATAAAACATAGTACCGATATGTATTATACCTATAAGCTGTGTCTTGGGTATCTCCTCTTGTAAAATCTTCCATTGAATCAATAAGATTCTCAACTCTTGCACCAGGATAACAGTACCTCCTCTGTTTGGTTGGTTTTCTCCCTCAGAATTCCTCAAGTTGGCCACTAATAATAGAACCCCCCTACAAGTTGAACTTCGGATTCATACTCTTGCTCAGTACCCAAAATGAAAAATTTGTTTGTCATGATTATCAGCAGTATCTGCCTAGGCGGACTGGGAAGGGTGTGCTCCTCCTAAACCATAACAAACCCATGATCCCTGGCTCCAGAAAGCCAGCCAGGCAGGCTATCTCGAGGGGCTAGATTAGCTGCTGTCGAAGATCATTGTTCATCTCGCTGTGCACCTTCTGTTACCTGAGTATTGCAATCAACCAAGGCTGAGGGGTGCTGGTCATCCACCTGGTCATCTTCAGAAGGACCCTCCCCTACCTGAGTGTCAAGCTTCCTCCTCAAGGACTGCACATCAAATCGCAACACCTTCATTTCCTGTTTGAGAAACATAATTTTAAATTCCAGATCCATTCTCATTTCATAGCCTCTGCAGCTGCTCCTCTCTCAGATGAAGTGAGCAACCAAGAAAATGGCATTACTGATGGAGCAAGTCCTTTTTTTTGGCAGCATATTCCTGCAGAGAAGTACACCTAAAGAGTGAAAGGAGCAATGGGAATACCTGTTAACCACATGAGAGAAGCGATGGGAATGATCTGCTAATCCATGCAGCTTAAGCTAAATTGATGTGACTATTCCTGAGGAATTTGGGGATTGGAATTAGGCTATTAATACGGTCAAAGAAACTGTAGGCTTTCTCAGATTATCAAGAGGATTGAGTGAAAATGTGTTTATGTGTGTGTACAATAAGATACATAGGAGGAATGAGATATAAATTTCATGCTGGAATGCCAAGTAAACAGGAAAAAGATTGTAAAACTGTATAAAATTAGAAAGGGAGGAAAGTTAAAGTATATATGGAATGAGGTAAAAGAAAAATAAGAGGAAAAAAAGAGGAGATACATTTAGCTTTGTAAATAAACTCAGCTGTGTTCAGCACTGTATAACAATGTAACCATCCACTTTAAAACACAGCCATGATTAGCACTGTATGGAGATGTAATTAACTACTTTAAAAAAATAGCCACTAAAAAACAAAAAAAACAGCCGTGTTCATCACTATATGACAATTTGACTAACCACCTTCAAACACTAACTAACCACTTTAAAAATACTCAGCTGTGTTCGGCACTGTAAGTCTATGTAACTACCACTTTCAAAACACTTGGTGGGTCAGTATAAACTGATATTTATGAAAATATATATATAGGTATATAAACCAAACTAAGCAGATAAAATTTTCTCCACAAAAGTCACTATCCGAAATGTAAAACAAGGTATGGGTGCAATGAACTGCTGAATATATTGAGGAGCAGAGAGCGACGGGTAAACATGTCTGTTCACCACAAAGGATTTTTAAAGATTTATTTCTAGGAACAAAATAATTAATGTTATTTGATGCATTTAAATACTTAATCTAGTATTTAGTAGCCATGCTCTGGACTGTTTTAATGCATTAACCCTTTTAGGCATCGTACTAATGAGTACAGAAATTGTTCCTGTGGAATTTCTGCATAGATGTTGAACATAACTGCTTTTAAGGTTGATTTTTTTTTTTTTACACTACTCTGTCCAATATTTCTCAAAGGGGTTCATATCAGGAGACTGGCTTGTCCAAGAATGTCTTCTGATCAAATTTTTGTACTGCTAATCCTTGTTCTTTTTAGCTGTGTGGTATGGAACACCATCTTCCATAAACCTGGTGCCATTTTTTATCATCATGCCACTGAGGAAAGCTTGGAGAAAGATGGAGATGTATTTTTCTCAGTTTATATTGCCAATATACTCCAGTTCTGAATGACCATTGCTCTAGATTGCTCCCCACACCATCACTTGATTATGCAGTTTCCATACCCACACATGTCCATTGTCAGAAAATTGTACAAATCTTGATTTGTCTGAGGTATGACAGGCTGCCCGAAGCCTAATGGTCTCTCTACCATCTCATTTCACAACTTTCTTGTCTGGATATTTTCTGATTGATGCAAAGGTTTCTTTCTAGTTGCTCTGCCATACTAGCCAAGTAGATGGACATATCTCACTGCAATACTCCAACTCACTTGGAGTTGCTCTGCAATATCAGCTGCCTTACACCAGGGATTATTTTCAGTAATCTGCTTGACAACCTGAAGATACCTGTCAGAGGGCTCAGGTCAACTTGAGTAGGATATTGTTGACTCCTTGCATTAGAAGGAGACATAAGGTTCATTAACTCTTTTCCTCAACCCTACATTTATTTTTTTCATCTTATCATTCATACCATTTGTTCATCCGTCATATTCATTATAGTCTATCTATCCCTCTACTATCTCCAGGACATCATCCCATTTTAGTCTTTCTTTTGTCCATAGCATTTTCTCCTTTCTCTTCATATTCACATATTCCGCCACATAACTAGGAACAGTCTCCAAAACCTTTCTCATCAGTGGCTTGCAGTCGATCACATTCTCTTTTGTCTTTCTCAAAATCATGCACCTTTCAGAATTTTACTCCTATCCTTTTAACCTGGTCTATCATTCTTTCTTTCACCACCTCAACTTTGCCTCACCAGCACTCTTAATTGGCAAATAAACATCTTTCATACATCTTTTCAAGTACTCACCCAATTCAATCACCCAATATCTCTGGTTTTCCAGGTACTTCATCTTGTGATAACCTTCAAATTCCTGGAAGAACTTGCATCTTTGAACAATACATATCAAACTTATTCCATTCTTCATAAAGGGTGTCTATGCTTTTAACACTTTGTCACTTCTCAATGTTTCTAGCCTTCTTTCCATTCTTAATTTTCCCTTATCATTATCATATAATCTTTCAGTCACATTTTCTTATCTTTACATTTGTTCAATTTTTTGACCCATCTCCCTCTGTATTGATTTTGTTATCTCTTCCAATCTTTTCATTTCAATGACTCTCTCTTCTTTCTTTTGCAACTCCAACCTCAATGCACCACTTCCTCTCAGCTCGTGTTTCCAAGACATTCTCTGTTAGTAGGATTGAAAGGAAAGAACACAAAATTGATTTTACCTTATATTGTCTCTAATCTGGAACTTCAAGTCCCGTTTTGATTGCCAGAAAAACACACATAAAGATCATGGCACCATCCACATTCCATGACTAGCAAGACATTTAAGGAAAGTTTCTGGTGGTGATGAGTGCTGGACAGGCCATCATCCCATTTCATCGACCATCAGAATGAAGATTCAACTTAAATGGAAATCTCAGAACTAGAATAATATTGGTAAATTAAATGTTTGTCTTCCACAACATCAAACGTATATAAGTTTCAAAGATCAATTATAGAACATCATCCTCAATTTCTTCTGTCCTCTATAAAGAGCAATGGAAACAATTCATGTCTTGTATGGAAACACTGGTTCAGGATTGGTTTGATGATAATGAAAAACTACAAAGACTCATTGATAAAAAGAGGAAAACATTTACTACCCATCAGAATGACCTACAGTCAGCCACTGAAAGGAAACTATCAGTAATGCTAGACAGAAGTCCAATGGATCATCCGTAAGCTGAAAAATCTGTGGTAGTAGGTGGAAAGCTTAGGAAATGGAATGACTAAAGGATTCCAATGAAAGTTTAGATTTCTCTTATTCAACTAAAACCATCTTTGGCAAAGATGGCTTAACCATTTGTAGACCTTTTGAACCAAACTTTTTTGTTTGATGAAAAAGTGACCAACAATCTTCCAAGACATCCTGTAGAAAACTTATTAGGTCGAATACCAACACAGGAAGAAGTTAGGAAGCCATCAAAGACCTGAGGGGTAACAAAGCTGCTTGGCTTGATGGAATTCCACCTGGGGCCTACAAAATGGAAAGCAATTTGCTTTACTATCAAATGCATCAACTTCTCTTCCAGATCTGGATTAATGTAGAGATACAGACAGATTCTTGTTCAGATCATTAACACACGATTCAAGCCTGGCTTTAGAATATTGTGTGGAACCAATTACATGATTTTTATATTGCAACAATTGCAAGAGAAATCCGCTAAACAGCATCAACCCTTTTACATGGCATTTATAAAACTTACCAAGTCCCTTGACTTAGTATCATTGAAACTTCTATGAAATATGCTGTCTCTCTACAGTTGTACTGATAAGTACATCCAAATGTTAAGAGTGCTGCATGATGATATGTTTGCCACAGTTCAAGTAAATAACAGCAATTGTGAGCCATTTCATATCAGATTGGGAATTAAACATGGATGTGTCATTGCCCCAACATTATTCACCATCCTCATTGCAACAATTCTTCACATTATTTAGGTTCTCACCAGGAATTGACATTGGACAGGTGCCAAAATTTCAAATCACGCCTATCTAAGGTCCAAAAGCAAAGACTTTCACAGATCCCTCATTGAGTTCCTGTATGCTTATGACAACAATGTTGTAGCATTATTTGAAGGACACCTGCAATAAATTCTGTCTGCATTTAACAGAGCGTACACAAGGCTAGGACTTAGTACTGACATAAAAAAAAACCCTCAAATTATTTATTGAGGTAGCAATTAAACATTATTCTGGAAAATATGGACCATTTTCTGTACCTTTGATTTTCACTTCTCCTGCAATGCTGACTTAAAAAGTTTCATCACTGCCACTTTAAAAAATTAGCTCTTAAATATCAGCTGGGAAGACAGAACTAAGTGCTAAATGCAGTATAGATAATGAGGCCATTCTCATCATATACCAGCTAAGAAGGAGTGGCTGTTGCTTGAATAATGTGAATATGACAAAGCAAATTTTCTAATCACAGCTTAAGGAGGGAAAACATAAAAGGGACCAAGACAAGAAAAGATTTAAAGTTATGCTTAAGACCAACATAAAGAAATAAATCCTTGTCATCAGCTGAGAAACTAGTGCCATGGACAGGTGTTGGCTGGCCATTATCTGAGAGGGGACATTGGTACTTGTTGCTCCAAGTAATTACTGCAACTGGGTAAGTTTTTTCCTAATGACTTGATCCTTGCCATCCATGTTCACTCATTCCAACATGGTAAAAATAAATTCATCAGTAACAAAGGTTCATTCTGACACCTGGAAATGATTGCTCCAGATGGCAAAAAAATTTCTGTGCCAGGATTGGACTTATAAGGTGACTGAGAGTCCATCTATCAGGCTTATACAGAATGAAGACTAGCATCCTCAATCTGTTAAGTTTAGCCATCCATTATAACATACACTTTGTTTAGCTACTTTGCCTTTTTAGTGGGACACTGGTATGTATATTAAATGTTTTTCTGGTATAACTTCAATTTACGATAGTGTATAAATTAGAATTGTAAAGGAAATCTATCCTATTTAGTAAACTACATATCATGTTTCAACATATGTCATATGAACCAGAACACATTAAAACATAAGCCCCAACTTTAGCCTCATAGTATTTTGAAACCAGTCACAAAATGACCTACTCCAAAGTGGCCCCCAACTACCTGATCACCAACACCAAGTTACTCTAGATTGCCAAACTAGAGCTTCTCTAGTCAACCTGCAATCAAGTTACCACCCATTCCTACATGAATACAAATAGAATACCCTCTTCACACTACCCTTGCTACAATACTATCCTAGAACTACTTTCAAAGTAACCTTTCTCAGAGACCTCTGGAAAAGACCACATACTGTGGCATAATTCCTGAGTGTTGCTGCATTTGATTGAAGAGAACCTGAGGCCATCAAAGTATGTGCATTCTTAGATCAGAGATGTTAAAAATTGGCCATGTTAAGAAATCAGGTTAATTGTAAAAAAATTGATAGACTTTATTTTTTCAGTTATTGGTGATGAAATTTTAAAAGGACAAACTTTAGATCTGAATACTCACTTTTTAACACAAAATTTATACAAATTGGGAGTCAAAGTAGAAAAGGTAGGTATGCATTTATATTTATCTGATTAAGTATAATGGATTTTCTTTTATCTACAATTTAGTTTAATCATTGATTAAAAATTGTCTACCAAAGTCAAGGAAAGCATACCAGTACTTGTTGCTTCAAGTAATTATTTTACAGCAATTGGTGAGTGAAGTTTTTCCTAATGACTTGCTCCTTGCCCTCCATGTCCATACATTCCAATATGGCTTCCAAGATTATTTCTTGCATCAGCCATTATTTCCTTTGCCCCCCCTCCCCCCCAATGAGTTAAAAGTAAAAAAGGAGCAAGAACTTTGTACCGTGCAGTGATAAAGAAGCTTCATACAAGCTTGATACATAGAATTCTTGAATAACAAACCGAGTCAGGCCTACTCCAAAGCCCCCTGCGGGGGGCTATCCTATGTAGCCTATTACACTTGGTACCTGGAGGAGCTGCATGTCTTGCTGGGGAAGTTGTTGGTGCGCTTCCTCCTCACTCCCTCTCAGCACTACCTTTTTCTACGATTATTCCCTCAGCTGTTTGTCTGCACTCAAGAAGGTCATTGGTATATCTCAGGTGCAAAACCTCCTGCTACAACTGAAGCCACAGGGAGGTACCCTCTTAGATATCTAGAGGAGCAGCATTTCCTCTAGGCCTTTGCCTGTAAAGATAGACCCAAGACATTGTGAACCTCCACTCAGGCTCTAGGTCTAGGGGAATCTGGTGCATACCCCTGGTCCTTTTATGCTCTCTTTCCACAACTACATATTCATCCCCTTTCATTGGCCCCTTCTTATACTGCCTGTCCCTGTAAAGAGCACTTTGATTTGCCTACCTGGCTGGCGTGCTGATGAGACTCAGCGCCCTGCCTGGCCTCAGCTTAGCCTCTTCTTCTTTCTAACACCCTGTCTTCTTAACCTGCTTTCTCACTTTCCCTACAACCTCTCCCACAACTTTCTCTGGTTGTCATCTAATTTCACAGGGTAGATGCGGACCAGCTTCCTCTCACCCAAATATCCCGGATTGGGGCTGGGGTGGGAGAGGACAACATTCCCTCACCCTTGATCTCCAGGTTTGGGGTGATGGGTTTTTAACAACCTGCTTCATCCCCACCCTCATCTTCCTCACATACACTTTCTCTCTCCTTTTCACAGTCTATCGATTTTATGCAGTGCCTAAGGTGGCGCCCTTATGCTGATAGGCTGCCAGGTCACTAGGTGGGAGGAGTGGCCTCAAATGGTGGCAGCTGGCTTAGCCAGCCCCAGGGTTGGCAAATCAAAAAATCCAGCCCTAAAAAACCTGGGTTTTATTACCATTTTTTTTTTTCAGAAATGAATGCTACTTATCATTATTTTATTCAAAATTCATATTTATAATTTCCACAAATGTGTATCAAATTAAGATTATTTCTCTGATACTGACTCATAATAATTCATCTCTCCTTCTCCAGGTTATGGCTATCATGGGTACCCACAATTCTCAATCAGTGATCTTTTCTTACTATAATATAATTATTAAACTAAGTAATTATTAATATTATATAAAAATAGAGATAACTATTCTTTTTCTATGTTATTCTAATGCTTGTAGTATTTGTTTTTTGAAAAAAACAGATTTGAAAAACCCAGAATAAAACCTGGATTTTATTGGGCTTTTTCAATTTTTTTTGTTTTTTTGCCAACCCTGGCCAGCCCTGTCTTCACCCCTCACAGAGCGGGCTACTGTGTTTAGTGATTAGTGTCTACATCCTGTGAAAACTATAGGGTCACCATGCCCAATGATGATAAATTAAAAGAATGACCCTTTACTTCCCCTGTAATATTGTTGGAGTCGCCTTCGATCTGCTCCAATGAAAAATAGAGATTCTCTGGGACCCTCAAAACCTCTTTGACCTATGCATATGGGTGCAAGGGACTCCCCTTCACTCCCTTCTCCCCTTCTCTGTAGTTGCTCTTAGGTGACTCACTTTATTAAGAGGCATTTCCCCCCTTTTGCTTTCCAATGGGACTGCTAGGAAAGCAGTCTTAGGTATTAGCTAATACTTAGGTATTAGCTTGTGATTTATATTAAATTGAGTATGCTGATTCCGATTCTGTAATCAGAATTGTGCTATCAGGTAAGGTTCATAAGTTACACACATACTCTTTAGTTACACATATAGGCAGTGTTGCTTCAGCTACCATAGTAAGAGGATGTGTTGTGTGTGTTCAGTTCCTGCATTACACTCCTGCTTTATCACGTCAAATTTAGCCATTATAGTAGTGGTGTTGAAAGTATTATTTTTCAGATTTATCTCTCAATTAATTTGTAAATGAAATAAGATTGTACAAAAGTATATAACAGGATATATAAAAACTAAGTTGAAAACATGAATCTGCGAGGATGTAGAAATAGCCCAGACAACTTTTGTTATATTTGTGGAAGATATACTCCAAGCAACCAGCGGAAAAATTTAGCTAAAAAGTGAAAACTGCATAGTTATTATTTTGGTTGTAAAGTTGGTGACCAAGACAAGCCCTGGGCACCTCACAAATCTTGTACTGTGTGTTATACGGGGCTTACACAGTGGTTAAATTGCTGTACCAATGGTGTGGCATGAGCCAACAAATCATATTTTGATTGCTACTTTTGTATGACAAATATTGCAGGATTCTCAAAAAAGAACAAGTCAAAAATTGTATATCCAGATTGTATGTCAGCTATAGAACCAGTTCCCCAATAATATGGAGATGCCAATCCCAGTTCCTCCATCAGCTAGTGCAGTTAAAGATGATGATTCATCGCCTGAAGAGGAGGATAACAATGACAATTAAATGTATGAGGATGATTCTAAGGAAAAGAAGATCCAGTTGATAAATCAAGAAAGATTGAATGATTTGTGAGGGATTTGTCATTGTCAAAGGAGAACGCAGAACTGTTGGGCTCCAGACTACAGCAATGGAATCTTCTAGAGGACAGTGCAAAAATATCTACTTTCCGTAAACGCCATGAGGCCTTAGCTGCCTTCTATAAAGAAAAAGATGGTGCTTATTTCTGTACTGATGTTAATGGCCTCATGAATCAGCTAGGAAACAAGCATTTACCTGATGAATGGAGACTATTCATCGATGCAAGCACTGCTAGCCTCAAAGCTGTGTTGCTACACAATGGTAACAAACAACCCTTCAATTCCTGTCGCACTCATCGTTGCGATGATAGAGACATATGATTCAATGAAATTTATTTTGGAAGGTGTTCATTACTCGCATCATAAGTGGAATATCTGTGGTGATCTAAAGGTAATTTCTTTACTTCTTGAACTGTAGCTAGGATATATATACAAAGATGTGCTTCTTATGCCTATGGAACAGCCATGATGACAGGAATCATTATATTGTCAAAAAGTGGCCCAAAAGACAAGAACACATAGTTGGCCGATACATTGTGAAGCACATGCCTTTGGTACATTCACAGAAGATCTACCTTCCACCACTTGATATCAAACTTCGACTTATCACAAATTTTGTTAAAGCAATGGCCCATGATTCTGATGGATTTCAGTATCTCAAAGAGAAATTTAGTGCAAAGAAAACCGATGCTAAACTTAAAGCTGACATTTTTGTAGGGCCGGAGATCAGAGAATTGATCATGTGACAGGGAGTTCAGAAATAAACTAACTCCACTTGAGTTGGCAGCATGGGATTCATTTGTCCATGTAGTGCTAAAGGCATATCAACAAATGGGGTTTCGGATCTTTCTGAAGATGCATTTCTTGCATTAGCATCAGATTTCTTTCCATCTAATATGGGTGATATTAGTGACAAATATGGGGAAAGGTTCTACCGAGATATCGCAATGATGGAAAGCAGGTATCAAGGCCACTTCAATGAAAACATGATGGGTGACTACTGCTGGTTCCTACAACGGGAGGATCCTCTATCCACATACAAGTGCAAGAGCAAGAGTCTCAAACATTTTTTAAGAAATTATAGTTAGGTGAGTACTACCTACCTCTTTTATATGTAATAAATATCTTGTCTGGGTCTGCAAAAGGATGTACATAATGCCAAATAGGGTGCCCCAATTCCAAACCTTTGCCCAGAAACGTCTCATTCTTCTCAAACTCGTAATAATTATATCATATAAGTATATCATTTGATCCAAGGTGACAAAGTGAGCCATATAGCCTAGCTGCATAACTCAAGAACCTTACATGCTAGGACAAATCTGAGCACAGACCAAAAGTGCACAGAGCGGAGCCTCAATTATGTTGGGGCCCCTCATTCAGAGGTTACCTGGTGTTTTTGAGTCTGTTGGCTTCAAACGCTTCCTCGTTATTTGTTCCACTGAGGCAGTGTAGAGCGCTAGAAGTGCAAGTGAGTGGCTTAAAAGCTTGGCTTGAATGAGTCTTTTAAAACTCAGGATGTTCGAGTGGTTTCACCACTCGCTACCAGTGGTCGAGCGATGCGGGGAAACTGTTCGCAACTCGCCTACGCTATTATTTTTCTCTGCCCCTTTTCCCTCTATCTACAATTCTGCCCAGACCCAGGAGGGGAAGCATTAACCCTTTATAAAGGTTGGCTTCAGGCGATCCATAGGGACAGTATCCTGCTTGGTGCCAAACTGTAGTACAAAGAGAAAGGGTCCATCATATACAGGTTGCAAGGAGGAGTGAGTTGAGTTGTGAGAACAGGTTGCCATCTCCTTTGGCAAAAAAGTTTCTGATTAGCAGGCACTCTTATGTTCGTATTCATCAGGATCGAGATAAGATGGTAGAGTGGGGTCATTAGAAGAAAAGAATTGACTAGGCAGATGAGGTTGAGTATCATAGCCAAGTCCTGATGAATGGATACCCAGAAGTATCAAGGGTGTTTTTGAGTCTGTTGGCTTCAAACGCTTCCTCGTTATTTGTTCCACTGAGGCAGTGTAGAGCGCTAGAAGTGCAAGTGAGTGGCTTAAAAGCTTGGCTTGAATGAGTCTTTTAAAACTCAGGATGTTCGAGTGGTTTCACCACTCGCTACCAGTGGTCGAGCGATGCGGGGAAACTGTTCGCAACTCGCCTACGCTATTATTTTTCTCTGCCCCTTTTCCCTCTATCTACAATTCTGCCCAGACCCAGGAGGGGAAGCATTAACCCTTTATAAAGGTTGGCTTCAGGCGATCCATAGGGACAGTATCCTGCTTGGTGCCAAACTGTAGTACAAAGAGAAAGGGTCCATCATATACAGGTTGCAAGGAGGAGTGAGTTGAGTTGTGAGAACAGGTTGCCATCTCCTTTGGCAAAAAAGTTTCTGATTAGCAGGCACTCTTATGTTCGTATTCATCAGGATCGAGATAAGATGGTAGAGTGGGGTCATTAGAAGAAAAGAATTGACTAGGCAGATGAGGTTGAGTATCATAGCCAAGTCCTGATGAATGGATACCCAGAAGTATCAAGGGTGTTTTTGAGTCTGTTGGCTTCAAACGCTTCCTCGTTATTTGTTCCACTGAGGCAGTGTAGAGCGCTAGAAGTGCAAGTGAGTGGCTTAAAAGCTTGGCTTGAATGAGTCTTTTAAAACTCAGGATGTTCGAGTGGTTTCACCACTCGCTACCAGTGGTCGAGCGATGCGGGGAAACTGTTCGCAACTCGCCTACGCTATTATTTTTCTCTGCCCCTTTTCCCTCTATCTACAATTCTGCCCAGACCCAGGAGGGGAAGCATTAACCCTTTATAAAGGTTGGCTTCAGGCGATCCATAGGGACAGTATCCTGCTTGGTGCCAAACTGTAGTACAAAGAGAAAGGGTCCATCATATACAGGTTGCAAGGAGGAGTGAGTTGAGTTGTGAGAACAGGTTGCCATCTCCTTTGGCAAAAAAGTTTCTGATTAGCAGGCACTCTTATGTTCGTATTCATCAGGATCGAGATAAGATGGTAGAGTGGGGTCATTAGAAGAAAAGAATTGACTAGGCAGATGAGGTTGAGTATCATAGCCAAGTCCTGATGAATGGATACCCAGAAGTATCAAGGGGAGCTTGTTCACCCAAGTGATATTAGTCTGTGGAGTGTAAGCTTGCCTTGAGCGTCCGATGCAACTGTTCTACTTTGGCGTTACTTTGGGGGTGATATCTAGTGGTACGAAGATGAAAGGAGTCAAGCACTGACATTAGTGCATCCCATTGGTGGGATTCAAATTCACTACCACGGTCAGTCATGATCTTGGATGGAACACTGAAATGAGCAACCCACCCTGAGATAAAAACTCGAGTTACAGTGCAGGCTCTGAGATCTGAGATAGGAACTGCCTCTCACAAATGGGTAAAACGATTGATCATGGTGAGAAGATAGGTGCATCCATGCAAAAAAGGCAGAGGGCCCACCAGATCGTCGTCAACAGCGTCAAAATGTGCCGATGGAAGAGGAAAAGCAGCCATTGAACCTTTGCTCATTGACAAGGCAAACATGCGCTGGTCCATTTGGCCACGTCGGTATTCATACCTGGCCACACATAACGTTGTGCAATGAGCTTGTGTGTTGCTCAAATGCCAGGATGGGAAAGACTGTGAGTTTGGTCAAAGATATGCTGAGAGAAAGCGAGAGGAATAAGAGGACGAGGACAGTCGGGCCATTAAAAATTGACCAGGATATGCCTGAAAGGACTGTCCAGTAAGTCAATCTCATGTACAATCAGTTGAGACAAGTTACGCAGTGCTTGTGTCTTTTGATCTTGGTCCTGATCAAGCGCTAGCACCGCCTGATCAATGGGTGCAGTAGGTGAGAGTTATGTGCCCGCTATCATGGCAATGCAAGGAATTGCTCTCGGTACAACGTGTTTTGCATCAGGAATGTAGTGAAAGTCGCTCGTAAGCTGTGTGATGAAGTTAAGGTGATGAGAGTCAACGGCAGAGCGCTCAGTACATGTGCTACTAGCGAAAAGTGCACAAACCAAAGGCTTATGATTGGTAAAGACAGTAAATTCACACCATTCCAAATATAGGTGGTGGAAGTGGTGGAGGGTGAGGTACACACATAAGAATTCGTGGGAACACGTCCTGTGCCTCTGTTAAGAAGGAATAAATGCTTTGGAGAAGAAAGTGAGAGGTTGCCAAGAGTCACCAACCTTCTATTTCTTATGTGAGCTCCTGGGCTCACATAAGGATGGGCCAGAAAAACAGCGGAGGCTATAGCCCAGGGGCGGGCAACCTTTTTGAGAGTGTGCCAAAATCGGCCAAATATCTAACACAAAATTTTTTTGAGAACATATTATTTGATATCTCTTAAGCATTTGAAGAACTTTTTTAAATAATAAAGAGTCACTCAAGAGCAGTAAAGACACAGTATTGTAAGTTATTATGTAAATTATGTAAAACTGACTGAATGAAAAAAGATAACAGGCTTTACGAAAAGGTTCTTTGTGTGGATTTTTTCATTAGCCTCTAAGTATAACTGTAACTGCCATACCTATTCACACAATTTAATGACTATTATTAACATCAACACAAAAAATTAACATTGATATTTTTTTCCATTAATCACTCATTATTTTTTCCCAGTTATACCTTTGTATTACTAAATCACAGTAAAAGGTTACTAACAGATAATCTTTTGCTTATTTTAAATCCTTTACAATTGATGTATAAAAAAAGAAAATATATTTATTTACCTTCAAAACTACATTCAAACAACCACTTTCAAAAGAATACATCAGATAAAACTAGAGTCAGAAAACTTGTTGACTCTTTCTATATATTATTTTTCAGCAGGATTTCTGCAACTGTATCACTGATGACAGATTTTATATCAGGTTTATATTTATTAACCTTGAGAGATATGCATACACTACTAGTTTCATCCATCAGGTTACTCCTCTTATGAAACTCAACAAAGTTCATCCCTGAGAACAAAGATTCCTAAGCATATGTAGAAGAAAACATGGATAGTAATGCTGTTGCAAGGTTCTTTAAACAGATAATTTTCTGGAATAGTATTCTAAATCCTTAATACTTCATTTTCTGCATTTCTCTCTGTTACTCCCATCTCTAATCGCTTCTTTTTCACTATTTTCTTATTCAACTCTAAAAAGGTCAAGGAAATCTAGGCCCAAAATTGGAATGCCAACCTCGGTGATGATAAAGGTCCTTGGAAAAAGACTACATAACCCAAGAGAGAGCTCAAGGTTACGCCTTCCATATGTCCTTATATCCGAAGAGTTAGTGGCTTTTAGGACAAGGTCAGAAGCACAAGCTTTGTCATCCTGAGAGGTTGGAATGATACTGCATTGAGCACCAGTTTCAACTAGAAATGAAATACCAGAAAGTAGGTCATAAATACTGAAAGGTGGATCAACCTGAGGAAATGCTGAGCCTGCAGACGTGATAGACCCACGAATCACTTGTGTTTTTAGTTTAAAGGATGCTGCTGGGTTGGTAGTGAGAAACCGTAGAGTTTATTTATTGTTGTGGTGCATTCAAAGGAGGTGAAGTTGGGGTATATGAAAAAGTTGGAGTAGAAAAACGCACATGATGTTGGTATGTGCATAGCTGTATGTATTTTTAGGCATGTGCACCACATTTGTTTGGTACCAGCACCAATTAGAAGGTCGTGGAAGGGAAACATTATGAGCAGCATGATTGGTTGGAGTATGAAAATTAGGAGAAAAAAGATTGGGTGAAAAACAAGGATTAAATACATAGTGGAAATTACAAGTGCTCGAAGATCGTTCTCTATCCTCTCCAGCACGGCGGCAAGGTCATGCGCTATGTGGATGAATTATGTGGCGGTTCTGGCCGGTTGCTTGAGGACTCCTTTGATAACCGAACCTGCAAAATTGATAGATTTTAAGGGATAAATCTTCACACTCTACCATGAACTTGTGAAAGGAGTGATTTATGCGAGGAAACTCATGGACTACTCCATAGATGATACCACCTTAGAGCTGGCCGACTATGGAGCGGTCAAAGTCGAACATGTGATGAGAAAACAGGGAGAGACATCGAGACCCACCCCTACACTCTTTGTCATGTTCGACTGTGACAAGGTATTCGTGCGTAGTCGGTGTCAGCCAAGGTTCCCTGTGTAGTGAGGTGAATTTTCCTATGACGCTGAGAGACGCCAGTCATACCCTAAGCCCTTTGGGTTTAGGGCCAGGAAACTCCTTCGAGAGCTAGGTATAGCTCTCGGGCTGGTGGCGCCCCTGGCTCTGCCGTGGACGCCACCCTGGAGAGTACCACATTTGGCTATTTGTCGCCACGCCTCTGCTCCCAAAACTTGTACAGCGCCGGGAGTATTGCGTTCGACCTTTTTGGAGCACATCTCTTGTCACGCTGGAACCGTGCCAGTGTATACAGATGGCTCCAAGTCCGAAGAGGGGGTCGGCTTCCACGCCGTATCCCCTATGTTTGAAGTCAGCGGGGCTCTGCCAGGCGCTGCGTCTGTCTTCACAGCCGAGCTGGTGGCAATACACCACTCGGTACTGGAGATTACGCGACGTGCCCGATTCGGAGACCGGATTGTGATCTATAGTGACTCATAAAGCGCCCTGAGTGCTCTCGGAGCATTGGAATCTCCGTATCCCCTGATTCGCGATATACGTGACGCCACGGTTTTGGCGAGCCGGGCGGATGTCGAGATTATCTTCTGCTAGGTTCCTGGACATGTAGGAATTGCAGGGAATGAACGCGCTGATGAGGGATCCAAAGAGTCCGCGAGGACTCTGCGACCGGACCAGCGTTTCGCTCTTCTTCACACCGACTACATGGCAGGAATACGGGCAGCTCTTCGGACTGCTCGGCAAAGAAGATGGGAGACAGTCGAAGGGAACTTAAAGTTGTGTGCCATTGCGCCGCGACTGTTCCCATGGACTTATCCCCCAATGCCGCGACGGCTTCAGGTCCCTTTCTGTCGTTTCCGAATCGGGCGCACTCGTGTAACGCATCGCTATTTGATGGAGCGCTCGCCTGCGCCCTATTGTGACAACTGCGTCGTCCCCCAGACTATTCAACACATTCTTGTCGAATGTCCCAGTCTGGGTGATCTTCGCGCACGTTACTTGTCCCGGTACCCGGATGGGCGTGGTCGCTACCGCCTGTCCCTTGTACTCGGGACGAGTGCGTGCACCTTGACTGGTGGACTGATAGACTTTTTTATTTAACTAGGTTTTGTTGTCTTTTTGTTATTGTTGTTTTCCTTGTAGTTTGCACGCTCCTACGCCGGGGGAGGGGGACTTCCCCCCCCCCCTCCGACGCCGGAGCTTGCTTCCTAATTGTCATCTTCCCTTTTTATCAATGTTTTGTTTTCATTTTTATTTTAAAGTAGCCTAGAACTAGACTGTTTGTTTGCGGCGACTTATGCCCAAGTGGGCAGTCGCCAGATAGCCCCTTAAAAAAAAAATTGCAGGAGCCCATGCTGGGCGTGTGCCCCCTGCCCACCCTCCCTGGGTATAAGGGTTTTGCGACCCCACCACCACGGATGAGGGTTGGTCAGGAGGATGCGCGATTTACACCCAGCGTGATGTCTCCGTTCTTCTTTTTGCTTTAGATACCTCTCCTTTCAGGCAGTAGCTGTGCAGCTGCACCTGGATAGGAGGTATACTGTTATTGATGCATACATTACACCGTCAGCCAACTTCGACGCCGGGCGCTTCTGCCGCGTCGTGGCACGGTTTCCAAGACACTTTCTCTTGCTTGGAGATCAACGGTAGACACCCCCTATGGGGAGACAACTCGATTAATCCCCGGTCTCAAGTTCTTGCCAACTTGATTGAGGAGCTGGAGATAGGTCCCCGAGAACCGCTTCATTTTCCTGCCTCGATCTATCATTGTGCTCCGGCTGTACAGCCTGATTCGGGGTGGGCGGCAGTCGATGATGAACTCCATAGTAGTTTTCTCTTTCCCATTCATTTGTTATGGGGGGATTTCATCTGCAATAGCAGAGGTGACTTCCTCCTCACCTTTATTAATGGACATGACTTGTTGTCCTCAACACTAGTGAGCCCACCCATTTCCTTACTCAAACAGGCACATCCACTGCCATAGACCTCTCGCTCTGCAGCTCAAGTATAGCAGCAGATCTCACTTTGACGATAGATGAAGATCTACGTGGAAGTGACCACTATCCTATAATTCTAAAGACTGTGGTATCCTCTCCCATTACTTGTCTCCAAAGGTGGTCTCTCCCCTGTGCATATTGGCTGAAATTTGTGGAATCCTGCAACTGTGACAGCTGTGCATAAGACTTTGGCACTGTTGATGCGGCTGTGGACTACATTACATCCCACCTCCACTTTGCTGCATCAGTGAGCATCTGCCACGCATCTGGGAATTTCCCACAACGTCCAGTTCCCTCATGGAACCAGGACTGTGCAGCTGCCAAAAGGGTCTCTTGGCTGGCTGAGAGGTGCTACAGATCTCAGCCTCACTGGCAAGCCTGTAAGATTTCCTCCTGCAGAATTAGGGCTCACTATTGCTGGACAATGAAGTTAGCTAAACGCTCCTGGCAATCCTATGTGAACTCCATCTCGCTGTCCATACCAATGTCAAAGATATGGCAACAAGTTCATAAAATGAAGGCAGAGGCCTTTGACACCTTTTTCACTTCAGTAGTTCAGTGTGACACTGTTTCCCCTTCAGCTATATGACGACTCTGAGAAGAACGGAAGGACATTGACTTCACATTCAGAGGTGGGGAATTTTACAATGTGCTCCTCAGCACATGTGAATTAAGAGAGGCCTTGATAATCTGTAAGGACAGCTCCTCAGGGCATGACAACATCCCTTATTCAATGCTTCAACATCTTCCATAAGAGAGCATGTCCTTTCTGCTAGGCCTCTTTAACTGAATCTGGACAGAGGGAGCATTCCCAAGTAACTGGAGCGTGGCAGTGGTGATTCCGATCCCGAAGCCGGGAAAAGATCACTCGCAGCCAACCAAACTCACATTACAGTTTTTTTTACCTGGAGAAAGCTTATGACACTGCCTGGAGACACGGCATTCTCCAAACACTTCACAGAACTGGTCTAAGGGGGAGATTGCCGTATTTCTTAAAGGCCTTCATAGCCAATAGGATTGTCCAAGTTCAGGCCAGATGAGTCCTCTCCTCCCCTTATCAACTTAAAGGTCGAGTTCCACAAGGCAGTCTTGAGTGTAATATTTTGCTGTTTCCATCAATGTCATAGTAGATGTGCTCCCAAATGGAGTGATCAGCACCTTATATGTGGCCAACCTGTCAATATAATTTGCAGCCTAATGGTTGTCAGTGGCTGAAAAATGGGTCCAGCTTGCCATAGAGAAAGTCTGTGAGTGGGCTACCCTTAGAGATTTTCACTTCTCGCAGAAAAAGACCATTACAGTACATTTCTGCAGAATCCAGGGTATAGATCCCAACCCTGATCTGTATCTTTATGGCAAGCGGATCCTGTGTAGGGATGAAGCTCATTTTGGGGGGCTGGTCTTTGACTCCAGACTAACCTGGTCTCCTCATCTCCGTTCCCTGAGGGTTGATTGCCTTAAAGCAATGAACCTTCTAAAATTACTGTCAAACACATACTGGGGGTGTAGACCGCGACATCATATTGAGGCTGCACAAGGCAATAATATTACCAAAACTAGAATATGGTTGTGAGCTGTACTCCTCCGCTACCCAAGCACGACTAAAAGCACTAGATTTCACCACGGAGGAGTACATCTCGCAACTGGGGCATTCAGGTCATCCCCCATCCTTAGCCTTCTAGTGGATGGAGGTGCAATTTCCTTAGATCTCTGCAGGCATTCAACACTGATCAGGTGCTGGTGTCACCTACGGAGACTCCCTGATTCTCTGGTTAACCAAAGAGTGAGCTGATGCCAATGCCACCCAACCAACACCCTGGTAGAGGCTCACTCCTGAGGCATTTGGTGCACGAGTCCTGGTGTTGCTTGATGCTCACCCTGCCCTGACTTTTCAAGTAAGCCCCCAGGAGCAGTCCAGACTAGGTCCCTGAGATCTACCTGAGGTCCCCTTTTTTAGAGGACTTTCAGGGAAAAAAGGATCACTCCTGCCACAAGCCGAGCACCCCCATGTTAAAGACCATCAGTCTTTGCATGAGGGATCTATACCAGTCTACACAGATGGCTCCAAGACCGATGAGAGAGTTGGCTTTGGAATTATCTTTCCCTCATCTAGAACCGGGGGCACTCTTCCTCGAGCTGCCTCTATATTCATTGCAGAACTTCCTGCAACGCCTACCTTGTGAGGCACCGGGGGGCAGATGGTGCCTACTCCTTACCCATGCTGGTTGGCAAGGCTGTGGAGTGGATCGGGATGTGATCATATTTCTGAAGGAGGCTGCCCTCCTCAAACATATATAATTCAAAAATTCTTTATTCCAAATATATTCTATTTTAAAACAATATAAATACTCTAAAGTAAATTCTAATATATATTCCATATATTTTATCCTTCATCTTTCACCCTTTCATCCCCATCCTCCTCATTCATCCATCAAAACATTATTCCTTAAATATGTTTAAAACAACTTCAGGCATAATTTATTTATTCAGTCTCATTCACCCACTCACCCCCACCATCTCGCACATTCATTCATCCACTTATAAATCATTACTCATCCATTCATCCATAGCTTTGCACTACATCTGTAAATACTCATTGTTTTAAATTTATTTATTTTCTTTTTAATATTCTTTTTAACAATTATTAAATCATAATTGTAAATCTTCAACCTTTTTAGTTCTTTGACCATCCATCATCCATCCATCACCAATTCACCGCCCATAATAAATGCTCAAACTATATAAAAAGGATTATATGGTGGCAATAACCTAGTAGTTGCACCACTTAAAACCAATCAATCAATTTCCAGTCGGAGCAGAGCATCTGACTTGGAGTGGAACTTGCAGAAGACAGGTCCGCTCCCCTGTTCAGAAAAAAGGGTAGTCTAACATTAGCAATTTGTCTATAAATTTTTTCATGCAGGATTAGAGATTGAGCGTAAATCGGCAGAGGTACAGATCTCTCTCCTTGGTTTGTGAAAAGCGAGCACAGTAGCCATTCACCAAGAGTCTGGGAGGATACCCTCTGTCCAGATTCTGTTGAACAAATCTAACAAAAATGCCATGACTTACTCACCTCAGTGTCAAAGCATGACATACAGGACATCGTCCTGAACAGGGGTGGTATCTGCACACAAAGCGAGAGTGGAGGCTGGACTATAGTGACTCACAAAGTGCCCAGAGTGGTCTTGGCGCGCTGGAATCTCCACAGTTGTCGCGAGCCAGGCGGATGTCAGGATTATCTTCTGATGCGTGTCTTGACATGTGGGAATTGCTGGGAATGAGCGTGTCGATAGGGGCTCCAAAGAGTACGCGAGGACTGCGCGATCAGACCAACATTTTGCTCTTCGTCACAACGATTATATGGTAGGAATCAGGGTAGCCCTCCGGGCTGCTTGGTAAAGAGGATTTGGAGATGGCCTAGGGAAACTTAAAATTGCATGCCATTGCACCGCAACTGTTCCCATAGACATACCCGGCAATACCGTGATGGCTCCAGGTTGCTTTCTGTCACCTTCTAATTGAGCTCACTCGTGGGGTGTACCACTATTTAATCGATCGCTCGCCTGCACTTTATTGCAACAACTGCGTTGACCCCCCGACTGTTCAGCACATTCTTCTTGAATGTCCCACTCTGGGTGATCTTTGTGTAAGTTACCTGGGAAAAGCTGGTTTGCTACCACTTGTCCCTTGTACCTGGAACAGGTTTGTGTATTGTGATCTATAGCTACTCACAAATCACTGACCTTTCTTGGATTTTTTTAAATATCTGTACCCCCTCGTACACAGTATCTGTGCCGCCACAGTTACTGCGAGCCTAAGGTATATCAAGATTATCTTGTGCTAGGTTCCTGGACAAGTGAGAAATGCACAGCAAACCTAGATTTTTTTTTATAGAAAGCAAATTATAAGTAAGCAGCTGTGGGAATATTTGTAAAATGCATTGAATAACATTTGATTTAAATTATTAGAAAATTTGAAAGTTCTTAAAAGATATGGGAAAGGACATGAAATATTGAATAAATTTCCCCACCAAAAATTTCATATTACTTTTCTCTTGAATCCATTGTTGCAGTGAGTTGACACTGACTTTTGCATACTATTGTTAAGCCTATTTCCAGGTTGATATCAAGTATTATAATTCTTTTACTTCAAGGAATCCCTCCTTTCTCATAATCAGGCCACATTTACTTGCAAAACAACCCACACACATAATGCAGCATAGCATCCAATCCATGTCCAAATCATTTCCTCATGCTATTCCACCAAATATCATCACTGAACCACTGTCCCTCATATCACACATGAGTCATCTCATCATGGCTCCAGTGCCATCACCACCCAAAAGTATAAACAAATATGGCACTGGCCTGACTGATACAGACATTCGCTCCCATTGCTACATGGAACCAAAGAGTTCAATACATTTACATGTCCATTACAAGCCCCATCCCCCTTACTCCTAAGCAGCCCCCCTCCACAATCTCATCCTATTATGTCCCCTCTTGTTCATCTCTCATCCCATAAACACTTTCGTTATAACGTCTGGAGAAGACTTCATGCTGTGGCATCCTTCTTGAATGCTGCTATGTTTGATTGAAGAGAACCTGGGATGGTGAAAAAGTAACTTAGGAGGACCCCATCTTCCTGGTGTAGTTTGTCAATGCTGCTGGTCTTAGGGTTGGATCTTAGCCATTAGCAACTTGAGTAAGATTATTTTTTTAGGGAAATTGTTTGTGTAAATTTGCCATTTTGTTATGCCAAAGAATGAAATATTACTATGTGGTTCTTTTATTTATTTTTTTTTCAGGTTTCAATAATTTCTGATGATGTTGCCATTATTGCTGAAGAAGTGTCTGCATTTTCTAAGAGGTTTACTCATGTGATTACTTCTGGTGGTATTGGACCAACTCATGATGATGTCACTTTTGAAGGTTAGGATGAATTCTAAATGTGAGCCAGCTCAGGCCATTAGAACCCTGTCAAGTTTTGTTCTTGTAGTTGTTTTAAGTCATAGCCTTTTTACCTTGTTTTTTTCTGTTTATCCTCTTCTTTTTCTCTCATTCCTTCATCCCAAATTGAGCATTGTACCATTTCTCTTTTTTTGAGGAATCAATTTATATCATTTTCATATTTTGCCATTCCTCAACTCATCTTTGTCAATATCGTTCCTTTCTCTGAGAATAACAAAAGAGTGACAAAAAATAAAAACCAAAGCGTGGTACCTGCTACTCACTAGCACATCTCCTGGGCCTCCAGAATAAAGCAAATCTTTCAAGATCCTGCTTTTAAAAAATGTGTTTGACCCCCGTTACAGGACTTAGATTAAAATTATATTTTTGAAGTTTAATTGCTGCTTTTCTGGGGTTTGTTCATTACTCGCATATGTTAAAAAAAAATAATCATTGGAGATTACACTGAATTGATATTTCTTAGTCAATGCCATGACAGTTAGTGGAAATCATTTCTGTACCTGAATCCATCCTGCCTTAGCTACACTGCATATTCTGTACATATACTATCCTTACCTCCTACAAAAAAAATGAGAGTAGGTGATGACTTCTTTGTCCCCTAGACTATCAGCACATTCACGTAAAATGTCCTAATCTGAGGGATCTTCATGTGCATTACATCTACAGTGATGAGAGGGGATGGCTACCACTTATCCCTTGTACTTGAGACGGATTTGTGCACTCCTGAATGTGCCATAATCAAGTTTCTTTGGAGGAGGCAGGCTGGCTTCCTCCACAGTATTTAGTCTGTGGGTGTTGGGGGCATCCTCTGGTCATGGAGTTAGGTTGGCCTCTCTCCGGCGCATGAACATGGCTCTTTGTTTTTAGGTGATTTTAATGTTAAAGTTTGCTAGTTTCAGTCCTCATATCAAGCTATGTAGCTTCTCAAGCGGACGTCGGCCAGGGCCAGCCCCAACTCCCCACCGTGTTGCCCGGTCACGGTGGTAATCTCCCTTAGTAAATAGTGTCAGCTTAAAAAGAATCCGGACGGAGATTCGAACTGCCGACCCAGCGATTGGCAGGCAAGCACGCTAACCACTATACTAGCCGGGAGGTTTTTGCTATATTATTTTATTGGTGTTTTCTCTCGTTTTTTTAATATAGCCTAAGAATAGGCTAGTATAGTGTTTCAGCGGCTATGCTATTGGTGGTAACCACTGGTTGTGTGTGAAAAGGGAATAATTACATCTTAAATTTATGTGCCATATATTACAATAAATCCATGTTGTCTATTTGAATGCCTTATCCATTTTTTTTCTTAAAACAGGTGTGGCAAAGGCGTTCAATGAAAAAGTACTGCCTAATCCACGAATTGTACACTTTATTCAGAGCTGGTTCAAAACAACTGACATGAATTCTCCTGCAATGAAAATGGCTATTGTAAGTGTGTTTTGAAGTTCAAAGTTGGTTTGTCTGTCTCGCAGCACCTATCGGCATTTGAGCTAAGGTTTAAGTTTAGCAGTTTCATACTTTTTCCTCAGTTGCGGAAAGGTTCAAGTGTTTCACATTCTCCCACTCCCATGCTCCCTATCACCCCATTAATACTCGGCTATGTATCTTGCACTGACACCAATCAGATAATTTCTTTAAAAGCCTCTTCTTGCCTATCATTCTGGCCAGTGGCTAATTTTACAGGCCACTCGTCAACCAGCTTTTATCCTTTGAGCTCCGGTTGTGGTTGAGAACCGGTGATTCATCTCTTTTGGCTCTGGTTGGCGGTTGTTTTTAACATGTTCCATTCTTCCCTTCCTTTACCCAGTGGCGGAGCCAGAAAAAGCGAATGGCGGGAGCAGATGCCAGGATTTTTATGAGTGGAAATTTGTTAAAGCTGCTTATTATGGTACATATTTTTACGAATAATACATGTATGATCGTACAAAGAATCAGCGCTGAATACATACGAATAAGCTATAGGCATAAATGATGAATATATTCATGTAGTGTAGACTATAATGATGTAGGCTATTTGCAAGTCATTTCACCCACTTAAGTAACAAGGCGCATAATAGAAAAAGTATTTTTATTTTCGAGGAGTAGGCTCTCTCAAAATCGTAGGCCCATGCCCAATATCCACCTTCATTTGCCTAAGCGAAGAGGAGACGGCGGTTTTTCTCCGCAAACTTGTCAATCACTTGATCATTCGAAACTTGGATGTCATTGTGGACGGCCGTTGAGGCGATCCTGGCCAATGGTGCTCCCCGTGTACGTCTTTAGCCGTTTCAAGGCTGAGAAAGAGCGTTCGGCCTCTGCATTTGATTCATTAAGATGTTCAGGAGCTTCGCAATGTTCGGGAACATACAGGTCTCAGCGTACTCCTTCGCATTCTTGACAGTCTCGAAGACCGGAGCGGAATTTGTCCACCGCTGTGCCTCCGCCTGCACGAGTACCAGTGACTCAACATTGCTCTCGCAGACCCGCGACCGCTGCAGGTTGCTTTCTGTCGTCTCTGAATTGGACACACTCGGAGGACGCACCGTCATTTAATGGAGCGCTCGCCTGCGCCTTATTACGACGACTGCGTTGTCACCCAGACTGTTCGGCACATTCTTGTTGAATTTCTCAGTCTGGGTGATCTTCGCGCGCGTTACCTGGGGTCGCTGGCTTGTCCCTTATACTCGGGACGAGTTCTTGCACACCGACTTGTGGACTTTTTGGAGGAGGCTGATCTCCTCCACATTATTTGACCCATTTTGTGTGTTTTTGTAGGTCGCATGTTCCTGCGCTGGGGGGAGGCGGTCCTACCCCCGACGCCGGAGCACGCTTCCTTCTTGTTAAGTTTTTCTTTGTTTTCTTTTTTAGTCTTACATTTTTATCCTTGTTATTTGTTTTTCAATATAACCTAGTAGTAGGTTGTGATATGAGTACGGCGACTTCTGCCCTAGTAGGCAGTCGCTAGATGGGCTTCTAACAAAAAAAAAGAAGCTCTCGTAGAGCTTAGCGGCATTAAGGACGGCACCCACGTCTGCTTTTGAGCCCTTGAAAATCTCCTACAACCGGAGAGAAACTGGCACGGTATCGTTCTCAAATCTTCTCAGCTCGGCGATCACTTCGTCAACGAACGGAATATAGACCGAGCGTCGATAGTATTCCTCAGCAGTCCTGGCCGGGATATTCGCGCGCTGTGTCTGTCGTGCTCAGACTCGGGGAACAGGGACGTCATCGTGAGCTGAGTCCGCTTCAATCAGGAAATGCTCCTCGGCATTCTTTCTGAACTTGGCGAAAACACTCTCGATCGCACGAATCCAGGGTGTCCCCCAACCTGGAGAACCTGGAAAAGTCAAGTAATTTATAATTGGTCAGAGAGAACCTGGAAAAGTCGGGAAATTTATAATTGGTCAGGGAAAACCTAGAAAAGTCAGGGAATTTTGACTTCCCTACTGTAATTTTTTAAAACAGGGAGTGTAACAGGTACTTTTTATACCTTTTTCAAGTGGTACTTTTAAATATGCTAGGGGGACAACTCGCTTTGTTTTCTATTATTGCAAATCAATTTGAAGGATTTTTGACAAAATTTCAGAGATTTCCCATTGACACCATTCCTTTATGAGGAACTTTTTTGTTTATTAAAATATATTGGCAAAAGCATTCTGAAACACAAATTATATGAGGAAAATAGTAGTTCTTGTAGTACTTTACTAAAAGCTCATCTTTACAAAGGTGATAATCTTTTACATCTCAACGATATAGGTTTGTCACTTACTACAAAAACGGCTATTACAAACTCGCCAAGACTACCAACTGATTAAGAAAGATTAAGAAATAAAGTTGTTCAGAAAAGATTGTTTGATTTTCTTTCAGAATACCATCTTTAAAATAATAGAACGATCCCCCTTGAGGTTTAGTATAGTTAAAGGCTTCAGCTCCATTTCTCCAAAGGTCATGATGTCATATAAAGTAAGCTGTCAGACTTGATTTATTGTTAGAAAACTGTATTAAAGTAACTTGCCTAACAGGAATAGAAGCAGATTCCATAAAAAGAATCTCATTCTAGATTGATTGAGAATCCGTTTGTTAAAGAAATATGTCATAATTATGACTTTGAAAAAGATCAATTAGGTTCATTTTTCTCAACAATTTTAAATCGGGTAACATTACAAATGATTATCAAGATTTTGTTAATATGATACTTACAATGTTTCATGGCAATGCCTCAGTTGAGAGAGGATTTTCAATAAATAAATATTGCATAGATAGTAATTTACATGATTAGTCATTAGTTGCAAGAACTATATGTGATGAAATTAGAGATGGATTGAGACCCCTCTTGTTTTGAAAGACAAATTGTTGTTATTAAAAGCTGTCGTAATGTTTGTGGATATTATAAGAATTACCTCAAGGATCAAAAGAAAAAGAATATGCAACAAAGAAATGCAGCTGCGAATAAAAGAAAAGCAATGGAAGAAATAAGAGAATTTGAAGAAAAAAAGGAAAATAATAGAAGAAAAGGAAAGAGAAGTTCAAATCCTAGAGGACCAAATTCTAACCTGGGATTTTTTTTGTGTGAATTAGGATTTTCTCTATATAACTTGCATATTGTATAACTTAATGTATATATTTTTTTATTAAATATAAACAAAAGAAAGAAAGCAGAGCATGAACATGGTACCTTCATAAAATTTGTTATTGATAAAAAATTGAATTTGGTTTTCTTATTTCTTTATTACTATTATATATTATTAGGACATTTCTCTTGTATCAGGTCGGTATGGGGTGGGTCCTGATGCGCTTTCTTTTTTTTATAATTTTAACAAGATTTTGATTCTTTATCAGAATTTCATGTAGGTCAAGGAAAATCAGGGAATTTGAAGTTTGAATTTCAGTGGAGACCCTGTGAATCAGTGCGTACACAGATGCCAAATCACCGTCCTTCTTCTGCAAGGTTCTGCTTGGCTCCAGTGTGTGGGCCAAAACTGACTCCGCCACAAGCAGTCCAATGAGAAAGCGAGGGTCCCTAATCGCGACGAGTAAGATTCCAGCATTGGCATCTAGCTTCATTTCCTCTTCCATGAAGACCGCGATGTGAGGCAGAAACTCGATGAACACGACGACTGCATCATGCCGCTCAACCCATCTGGTGAGCCACAAGGGAACCAACTGCACCAACCTCTCCCGCTTAGCTGAGGAAGGCTTCACGATTTTTGGAGAACCGGAGCGTCCACATGTTGCTAGAGCGTCTGAAGGGCGAGTTTCACTTCTTTCACATCGCAAGCCTTGGTCAGCACCAGGTTCAATCGGTGATTAAAGCAGTGGATCTGTTTGGCGAGGGGGTATTGCTCCATGGTAATGTCGACACAACCTCTGAAATTCCCCATCATGACCGAAGCCCCCGCAGTTTGACATGTCCAAACCAAGGTCATGTACGGTGCGAATGAGCAGTCAGGATGCGTGATCCGACTGGTCAGCGAGGCGAGCGCACGCGCCGTGTGCCTAACGTGACTCAAGACACCAGGTGCCCACTCGAAAAGCGATGCAAGCCAGGCATACTGTGCGGAATCCCCCCCCTCCTGGATCCGCCCCTGTCTTTACGTCTTCTACTGTCCCATCTGTCTTCTCTATTTTTATTTATACTCAAGTCTTGTGGCCACGCCACATCGCAGAACTGGGCTACCGGGTGGGAAATGTGGTAATGAAGTGGTAGTACCAGAACTTGCTACACTTTACCTAGACCCATTGAAAGTTTTTGGGCGGCTCAGATTGATATCTTAGAGTGCCATCTACAAATGGCTCAGTGTCACTTTTGGAATGGAATAGGATGGTGCACACACATTTCTCCCCAAAGGGTTATTTCTCGTAAGGTGAGTATAGCCTTGGCGACCTTGGGCTCCTCATCGAACCCGTCGGCTTTAAACGATTCTTAGTCATACGGGCTACTGATGCGAACATGTTGCCAAAAGGGACACATGCACTATCAGTGACAGGCCTATGTTAGCATTCTCGGTAGAGAACCAAAGGTTACACCTTTCGCCTGACGGGTGCCTTTTGGTAAATGCATCTGACCCTGCACATGCGACTATTGTGAGTACTTGGAGCTGGGGCGCTGCTCTCCATTTGAGGAAATGACACTTTCTCTATCTTAGTCGAGGAGTTTAGGTTGGTTGATGTGACCGTTGAATTCTTTTCCGGCATCCTCATCAACGAGGACCTGACTACTATTCATCGAACGTCTGGCCTTTTTGCACGCCGTCCATTACCCTGGTCAACCGAGCGTGAAAATCGATATGCATATAAGCGTTACAAGCACCATCCAAATCATTTCACTTTGTGAATTTCGTCGATTGGACAGGTTCCGGTACATTTCCTAGCACGCTCCGCTCTTCTTGGCGGAGAAGACTCCTCTTGCAGGGGTGAGGAAAGCTATCAAAAAGATTCGAGCTTAATTTTCACACGACCGTCCTCCAGGCAGAGGGGACCGCAATTTCGATACTTCGTTCCTGGGGGAGTCCTTCGCCACCGCTTTATCCACATTCTCCAGCCGGCATGCTGCCTCGTCAGCATTTATTCCACGCCGTGAGCTCGCGGAAAGCTGCTGACTGGACTTTACCTCCAGAGGTTGGGAACCTTTCAATGACCTGTTTACGCAAAGTGAGCTACGTTCCGCTCCTGCTTCATGTGTCGTTCCCTTCCCTGATCCCGACAATTTCCCGTACGCCATGCTTCGACATTTTGGTGAGCGAAGCATGAGCTTTCTGCAAGCTTTGTTCAACAAGATCTAGACGGATGGTATCCTCCCAGACTCATGGCGAATGGCTACCATGCTAGCTTTTGCAAACTAGGGAGAAAACACTCAATCCCAGCTGGTTTCTGTCCAATTTCCCTCGCGTCCTGCATGTGTAGGTGGGAGAAATTGGTTAATGTTAGGTTAGTTTACATTTTAGATAGCTAATGCCACCCTTCTCATGTACAGTGCTGCTCTCGCAAATTCCATTTTCCTTCGTAGACAGCATTGCGCCACGGTATCATGTAGACCATTAATATGATGCGGGCGAGGGGAGATCATCGATTCCGCGTACGAGTGGGGGAGCTCTCTCCTCTCCAATATAGCAGGAAGAGGGCATTCCGTGGGGAATTTTTCTCACTGTCACTCTCTTTGCCTTGATCATCAACGGTACTGCCCGAAGATGTTCTCTCTATCCTTTACGTAGTCGATCTTTTGGTGCGGTGTAGGTGCCTACTCTTGAGCGTCGACTCCAATAGGCTTTGAAATGCATCTCTCGCTATGCTGAAGTGCACAGGTTTCAGTTTTCTTTAGCCAAGACTAAGGTGGTGGCTTCTTCCGCCATCCACGGTGTAGGGAAATTGATATCCCACCCTAAAAACAGAGGCCCAGTTCGGTCACCGCAACGTCCTAGCATTTGACATCGTAACCCGATTACTTAACCCCACCCCTCCCTCGCCTCGCGGAGCACCAGAAAGGTCTCGCACAACCACGAGATGCACGAATCATCAGATTTCGGGTCTGGCGAGCCTAACAGTGATTAAAGGGGCAATATTTTCCCTAAGAGTTGGGATCTAATTTCACTTCATATACAAAATTAGAGGAGAGGCGACTAAAAGCCAGAAATTGCTTTTATGGCTAAGTGAAAGACGTTAGAGGAGGAGGCTTAATTCCTAAGACCTCACCCGTCCCTCCTTCCCCTACCCCAAGTGGGGTGGTGAAGTATATAGGCGGATAATTCTAGAAGAACGAGGAAGATCGAGACGACGAAGTCCGGCTAGAGTGCCCGGCAACCCAAAGAAAGGGACAGAAGAACCTCATCCTGAGCCAGTTCCTGGTGGTCACACCGAAAATTAGAATCTTGTCTCGGGAAGATCGAGTTAGCGATCGAGACGACGAAGTCCGGCTAGAGTGCCCGGCAACCAAACCAAAGGAACACAGAAGAAGCTCATGCTAAGCCAGTTCCTGGTGGTCACGCCGAAATTCAGTTAAGCTTGTATTGAGAAACAAGCTCAATCATCTCTCGTCAGAGAAACCCCCTATCCCGGTTTACAACAAAACCCAGAGATAGTCCTTGCCATTGAGGAATACCCCAAAGTGAACTCCCTCAAACACTCCCCATTCATTCATCAAAGGATTCACTCGTTTGCTCATCGCTTGTCAGTGCGAATCATTCCAAGATTAACCAGAAGATTGGAAGAAGCATGCTTTCACAGTCCCGTTGTTTAAATCATCTGACTAAGACAACATGCTTAACGCCATCCGTCGCCCTCAACAAAATCACCTGTTGCTTCAAGCCTGTCCCCGCGTCAGCTAAACAGCTAGAGTGTCTGTGAACGAGTCCACGCGCCTGGCCACAAAAACATTCTTGTGTCTACCTCAAAATTTAGGCCAAGGCCAGTCTCCAGCCGAATTCACATGTGGTCATTTTAAAAGTAAAGAAATTCCATTATTTTACTTGGTCAATTAGCGTCCAATATTAAAGTGAGCTTTGGGTCTACCGCTACTTTATATTCATTTGTTTAAATTAGTAAGTCTCACTTAAACTCGTGGCCCGTGTGTAGAGGATGATCCTCGAAAATCGACGGGTGAAGGTCGTACGAATCGAGCGAGAACTTAGAATATCACATGGAAGTGTTATCAACATCATCCACGACAATTTGGCTATGACCAAGGTCTCTGCCCGTTGGGTCCCTAGAAACCTCACGCTCCATGATCGACTTCAACGTCGTCAAAGTTCGGAGGAGCTGCTGCTCCTGTACAACCAAGACCCGGCGGGATTCGAGTCACGCATAGTGACAGGTGATGAAACGTGGGTCCATCACTGGGATCCCGAGACCAAGCTCGAAAGCATGGTCAGGAAGCACAGGGGCTCTCCCACCCCCATCAAGTTCCGGTCCCAACCCTCAGCCGGGAAGATCATGGCCACCGTCTTCTGGGATTCTGAGGGAGTGTTGATGGTGGACTATGTGCCTCGTGGAAGGACCATCACAGGCCAATATTACGCCGAGGAACTGGCTGGGTTGAAGAAGTGCATCCATCAGAAGCGGCGCGGCAAGTTGACCCGCTATGTCCTGCTCCTCCACGACAATGCCCCTGTCCACAAGGCCAGAGTTGCACAAGCTGCCCTGCGCGAGTGCGGATTCGAGGTAGCTCAACCATCCCCCCCTACAAGCCACATCTGACCCCTAGCGACTACTTTTTATTCCGCCAGCTCAAGGCTGCACTGCGTTGATGCCGGTTTGGGGACGATGAAGATGTCCAGCTCGCCGTCCAGGAGTGGATTGAACAGCAGTCGGGAGATTTCTGGTTGTCGGGAATTCGAAGCCTCAGGGACAAGTGGCGCAAGTGCATTGAAGTCGAGGGTAGCTATATTGAAAAATAATAAATATTTTTCCCCATATCTCGTTTCCTTATATCCGAATTGCAAAACTTATTGACCGCCCCTCGTATATAGCCATTAACGTGGAAGGAGGTTGAGAGATCGCTGCTGCGGGGTGTCTGTGTGTGGAGGTCAACCTTATTTGAAGACAAATGATTTGCCTCGCTTTTTGTTTTTACTTCGGTGTTAGCTCGAGGGGGAACTTTTCGCTGACTTGGTTTTTCGTACCAACAACTTTAGAGGGAAAATTTAGGCCTCTTCAAATGCAGGGGAAATTTAGGCCTCTTCAAATCCCTAACATAAACTACGTAAATTAAAAAATAGCATCTGTACCCATTTTAATTAGCGAATTGTGCGTCTCGGGTTGTCAATACTGCTTATGCAGCAGGATTAACTTTCTTCTTGGTTAAAACAGGCGTCTCTTCGCCGATGTATTTAGAGCTATGGCCACTTTCTGGAAGTTACAATTTCAGCTTCTCCCATCTCTGTGGGAGTTAGTGTTTTGATTCTTCGCTGCTGGCTTTGCAAACATAGTGCTCGACCCGATTACGGTAAAATTGAGGGTTGGTTGAAAATTACCTCTATGCGCGCTTTCATTCTCGCGCTACCGTCAGGGTAGAGCCGGCGGGAAGGAGGCGTGGCCGCCATCCGGTAAGTCGGTCGTACACACACACAAAAACAAGTTGCGGGTGTAGCGTCCATTATATATATATATATATATATATATATATATATATATATATATATATATATATATATAATGTAACTATTGCAATAACAGCAACAATGTTTTCGATAAATAAAGACACACATACTCTTTAAATTTTTAAAGACACGCTGTTCAAGGTCACTAAACTTTTCTGCATTTATATTGCTTTTTACATCCTTATTTCGTTACTAAACCTAAGGTTTTTATATTCACTGACAAGAATTCTGATTGTACATCACTCTAAAGAGACGTTTGTGTCAGCATGTTAGGTGTGTTAGTTTACTTTTTCTAGTTTAGTTGAGTGTTGAAGTTAACCTTTCCAACGGCACCTCCCGAACGCCATTTGTTTCAATTTTTATTTTTGAGCCCTCTTATTATTATTATTTCTTTGTTTTTACATTTCTTATATACGAGATATTTGATATGGCTATTGGCCAAAGTTCTTTTATTTTAGTGTTTTTTTTAAACTTTCTTTAGCATTTTTGTTTTTATTTTTTCTCAACTCACTGCTTTCCTTTTACTTTTTACTTCGTTCTTTTTTTACATTTTGTTAGTACTTTATCTCGTTTCGGATTGAAGCCATTCGGATCCACTGTTTTCATCTCTTTTAGTTTCTTTATACATTTTGTCACGGGGCCAGTATATGATAAATGGACAATGTCCATGAATAAGTAACACCTTAAAACGTCACTGAGTAGGTAAACCGCTATATATGACTTAAAATTCAAAAGACAAAATACTAATCATTGAAACCACATTTATTAGAAAAAATCATGGTTGAGTATTTTTTTAAACTTTTTAGTAATTATATCTGTAGCTTGCTACTTTCGTTCAAGCATCCCTGAAAGCATATACTACAATCTCACCAGAATTAAACAATAAAGGTGTTACTTAATAAAGCTGTAGTAACTAGTAACACAAAGTATGTTGTCTGTCCCAATTCAGCCACCAAAACTGTATAAAAAGCTAAAATTTTGCCGAAGAATCGGCAAAATTTGGCCGATGCCGACTACTCGGCCAATCTCTATTTTTGAAGTACTTTAACAAACCTATACGTACGTACACCACCACTCGGTCCGTGCAAACCACGACACACGGAGTCACCCTAAACCGTACCTGTGCTTAAATTGGGCTTGCTTGGATATGGTTTAGTAACCCTTTTTTCTTGGTCTTGATTTTGACCGACCTCTCACCTGGGAGGCACATATCGCAGTCTTAGGGTCTCGTTTACCCTCCCCATGGATATTCTTCGCACCCTGGTGTTCAGCACTGCTTTGTTCGTTATAAGAGATGACGGATGCGAGTTCTACGTATCCGCAGGTCCCTTTAAGGGGCACGGCGATTTGCTTTCCTGGCCGCCGTGCTGACAGGACTCAGCACTCCGTCCAGCCCCAGCTTAGCCTCTTCTTTCTGACACCCTGCTTTCTCACTTTCCCTACAACCTCTCCCACAACTTTCTCTGGTCGGCTTCTAATTTCACAGGGTAGATGCCGACCAGCTTCCTCTCAGTCAACCATCCTGTATCATGGCTGAGGGGGGGGGGGGGACAACTCCTCCTCACCCCTGAGTTCTGGTTGTGGGTTGGTGGGTTTTTAACAACCTGCTTCACCTGGACTCTCACCTTCCTCACATACCCTCTCTCTCTCTCCTTTCTCTATCTATCAATTTTATGCCCAGCCCAAGGTGGAGCCACCATGCCGAAGGGCTGTCTGGACACTGGGCGGAAAGGTGTGGTCGTAAATGGTGGCAACTGGTTCTGCTGGTCTCGTGTTCATCCATCGCAAAGCAGGCTACTACGTGGGGTGATTAGCGTTTGCGTCCCGTCAAAATACCAGGGTCACCATGCCCATGAGTGAAAATAAAAAAAAAAAATCCCCCTTTAATGCACCTTCACCAGCGACGGAGCCGCTTTCGGGCAGCTACATGGAGAAAATGGAGGTCCCCACCCCTGTACTTTCTCAGGGAACCCTCCAAATTTCTTCTCCGGGAGAGGAGGCTTACTCCTCTCCTAGGCCAACAGGTGGAGGTGACCCCCCTCACTCCCATCTCTGAAGGCGATTCCTCTCTCCAGCGGCAGTCCCTCCTTTTATTTCACAGGGGACTGCCAAAAAAGCATGCAGGCGGCCGAATATTGACTGCGGGCCGGCGTACCTGCCTCCCTCTCGCCGGCCCAAGACGGGACGTCTAAAGGTACCTCGAATGGGATCTGTGATATCTTGCGGGGGGGGGGGGGACATGGAGGCTCCCCTTGAGATGGACATGTGCCTGAGGTTACACAGCCCGGGCTCTGTGCCAAGCTCATAACCCTGTTCCGCCCCTATGTAAGAGCCTCATCAGACGGTTGGGTCACAAAGGCCTCACAAGGAGAGGAGGGACCTCCTACCCTGGCCGGTGCTCCTGTGACAGCCAAGACCTTCTCCATTTCAGAGCGGCCCCTGCTTAGCCTCTTCTTCTTCTCTGTTTTTACCCTACTTCCTCACTCTCCCTACGACCTCTCCCACAACTTTGTCTGGTCGGCTACTAATTTCACAGGGTAGATGCCGACCAGCTTCCTCTCGTCCAACTATCCCGGATCGGGGCTGAGGGGGGAGGGGACAATGTCCCCTCACCCCTGAGCTCCGGTTTGGGGTGGTGGGCTTTTAACAACCTGCTTCAGCTCACCCATGCCGAAGGGCTTCCTGGCCATTGGGTGGAAAGGTGTGGTCCTAAATGATGGCAGCTGGTTATGCCGGCCCCGTGTTCACCCCTCGCAGAGCGGGCTACTGCGGGGGGTGATTAGCGTTTGTTCCCGTATAACTAATAGGGTCCCATTGCCCGATGATGAGAATTTAAAAAATAAAACTCTCTCCCTTACCCCTTCACCATCGACGGAGCTGCCTTCGGGCAGCTCCACGGAATATATAGAGGTCCCGTCCCCCGTGCTCCCGCAGGGGACCCTCCAAAACTTCAACCGGAGAGGAGGCTTACTCCTTTCCTTTGCCCACGGGTGTAGGGGGACTTCACCCCCTTCTCTTGAGGTGCCATCGAGTGCCTCCCTTTTTCAGCGGCAGTCCCCCTTTACTTTACAAGGAGACTGCCAAGAAAGGAAGGCTGCCTATAATTGAGCGTTCCCAGTGGGATCGGCACGATAGGGCCAGCCCCTTAGGGGGACAGGGCCCGTCGACCTCTTCCCTCCAAAGACCTGCAGGCTGGAATTTTGAGCTTAGAGGGGGTCACCCTAGGTGCCCCCTCTCTTACCCGACCAAAGACGATGTAACCAATGGGACAAGTGATGTCCTGGGGGAAGGGATGGCCACATGGAGATAGACATGCCATGCACCGAACCCAAGTCCGCCCCTGTTCAAGGTGCTCCTCAGACGGCTCGCGTATCCAAGGCTTTACAAGGAGAGGGGGGATCTCCTTCTACAGCTGGTGCCCCTGTGACAGCTAAGACCTTCTCCATCTCGGAGAAGGATCTTGCCTGGGGGTTCCTGCCGGCGGAGGGGACGTACGGTGTTTCCGCTTTGGCAACCGATCATGCCAAGATCGGCACGTCCGGCGCCGTTGCTCCCCCGGGTGGGGAATCCCAGATGAAGACCAGAACTGCGCAGAGCGGTGCCCCTCATTCAGAGGCTAACTGGCGTTTTCAAGCCTGCTGGCTTCAAACGCTTTGTTGTTATTCGCTCCTCTAATGGCATCCTGTTGGCTAAGAGCAACTTGATCCATCAGAGTAGATCTCTAGCTAGTGTGATTTGTAGAAAGCCAAAGGTGACTTGTTTCTCCGGCAGGAGCCTTTTGGCGGATGCGTCGAATCCCTCAGAGGCGGCCATGATTAGTGCCCTTCGGACACTTGATGGCACGCCTGTGAGTGTGACGCCGCACTCTACCATCGAACTTCGTGAAAGGAGTAGTTTATGCGAGGGAACTCGTGACGGCATGGTTGCCGAGGCCCTTTCTCTTGCTCAGAGATCTGAACGGTAGACACCGCTTCCGTGGAGACTACTTGATTAATCCTATGGGCAAGTCCTTGCCGACCTGGAGGTAAGTGCCCTAAATGCGGATGAGTTTACGCATCACTGCCCGAGTGCCGCTTCATTTTCCTGCCTCGATCTGTCTGTGCTCTCCGGATGCAGGGCCTGATTTTTTATTTTTGGGGGGAGGGGAGGGGGGGTCGATGTCCTCCATGGTATTGATCTCTTTCCCATTCAAATATCATTTTCTGTGCCGCTGTCGCCTGAGAGCTCGCCCCGATGGTGCTTGGCGCGGGTGCGGTGGTATGCATTTCAGGAAATGACTGATTTCTCTATCTCACTCGATAGATAAGGCCGTTTAGTTGTTCTCCGCCAACCTCACCGCCGTTGCCCTAACTGCTATTCCGACCGCTCCCGTGGGAGTCAACCGAGTGTGAGGTGGCCATCAAACAGAAGCGTTATTCATACATGCGCTATAAGCGCCGCCCGAAGGACTTCACTGTCGGCGAATTTCGTCGATCTAGGACTAGGTTTCGGTATATTTCCAAGCACGCCCGCTGCTTTCTTGGCGGGCATATGTGTCTTCACTTAATGGGAAGACTCCTCTGGCGAGTCAAAAGGATTCGGGGCAAGTTCTTGCAAGACCCCCCTTCTGTTATCCTGGAGAATAAGACAGGAATCTTGGACCCCGTGTTCGTGTCGGAATCCTTCACGACCGCATTCTCTAGCCGGGATGCTGCTCCCCCAGCATTCAATGCGCGTCGTGATGTTCCGGAAGGCCGCCGACTGGACTTTAACTCCAGAGACGCAGAACCCTTCAACTACAGGTTTACTTTGAGTGAGTTGCTTTCCGCTCTCGCTTCGTGCGCGGGCACCGCCCCTGTTTCGAACGATGTCCCATACGCCATGATCTATATCTGGGTGAGCCGGTCATAGCCTTTCTGTTGGATTTGTTCAACAGGGTCTGGGTAGAGGATATCCTCCCAAACTCCTGGCGAATTGCTACTGTGTTCTACCCCGGCCGGTTTCCCCCCAATCTTTCTAACCACCTGCGTGTGCAAGTTTATAGAGAAATTGGTAAATGTTAAGATTTTCCTTTTTTTTTGGACAGCGGAGGCCACCTGTCTTCTGGACAGTGCGGGTTCCACAAGTTATACTCCGCGTCAGATGCTCTCCTCCGACTGGAAAATACCGTTTGCGAGTCCTTCCTTCGTAGACAGCATAACGGCACTGTGTTTTTCGAACTGGAGAAGGCCTCTGATACCGCATGGCCATACTCTATTATTGAGGTTCTCCACACAATGAGGGCGAGTGGACGCCTCCCAATCTTTATATCTGAATTTTTGTGAGATCGTCGATTCCGCGTATGGTTGGGCGGAGCCCTCTCCAGCCTCGGTGCTGCTGTAAGATGTGCTGGCTACGCTCTACGTGGACTACCTTTCGATCTCTTTTGGTGCGGCCCAGATGCCAACTGTGGAGCGTTGACTCCAACAGGCATTCAACCGCATCTCTCGCTATGCCGAAGGGCACAGGCTTCGGTTTTCCTTGGCTCAGACTAAGCTGGTGCACTTCTGCCGCTATCTACGTCTACACCCTGAGACCCACACTTTTTTTCTAAATGGAGTTCACCTGGAAGTCGTGGACTCGCACGACTGGGAGGCTCATATTCGCAGCCTTACGGTCTCTTGTACCCACGCCATGGATATTCTTTGTTTCGTGACCTTCATCGCATGGGGCGGTGATAGGGCTATTACCTTACTTTTTATCGATCCTTTGTTCGTTCGAAGCTCTACTACGGATTCGAGTTTTTTGTATCCGCAGCAGTGTGTGTATTGCTGAAAGTGGGCTCCATCCACCACACATGGCCTTCGCTTCGCGACTGGTGCCTTCTGCACTTCCGCCATTGAGAACCTACTTGTCGATGCTGTGTAGATGTCACTCGCTCTGCGCCGTGCACAGTGCATTATTCGCATGTACGCGTGAGCTCGGCGCCTTCCTCAGTCGCCAATAGCTCTCACTGCATCCGCAGCTGATCTCGATGGTACCTATGCCACTGAGAGACGCCAGTCATACCCTAAGCCCTTTGGGTTTAGAGCTAGGAAACTCCTTGGAGAGCTAGGTATAGCTTTAAGGGCAGGTGGCGCCCCTGGTTCTTCCCAGGACGCCAACCTGGAGGGTACCGCCTTTGACTATTGTCGCCACGCCTCTGCTCCCAAAGCTTTTACAGGACGAGAGTATTGCGTTCTTCCTTTTTGCAGCACACTTCGTGTCACGCTGGAACCGTGCAAATGTATACAATGGCTCAAAGTCCCAATAGGGGTTCAGTTTCCACGCCGTATCCCCTCTGTTTAAAGTCAGCGTGGCTGCCAGACGCTGTGTCTGTCTTCACGGCCGAGCTGGTTGCAATGCACCGCTCGGTATGGGAGATAACGCGACGTGCCCGGTTTGGAGACGGGATTGTGATTTCTATCGACTCACAAAGCGCCCTGAGTGCTCTCTGGGCATTGGAATCTCCGCATTTCTTGGTTCGGGGTATCCGTGACGCCATGGTTTTGGTGGATGTCGAGATTATCTTCTGCTGGGTTCCTGGACATGTAGGAATTGCTGGAATTTAGCGCGCCGATGAGGGTGCCAAAGAGTCCGCGAGGACTGGGCGACCAGACCAGCGTTTCGCTCTTCCTCACATCGATTACATGCCAGGAATACCGCTGCTCTCCGGGTTGCTTGGCAAAGAAGATGGGAGACGGTCGAGAGGAGGTGAAAGTTGCGTGTCATTGCGCCACGACTGTTTCCATGGACCTACACCCCAATGCCGCGACTGTTCCCATGGATCTACCCCCTTAATGCCGCGATGGCTTCAGTTTGCCTTCTGTCTTCTCTGAATTGGACATAATCCCATGTGTTTGAGCGCTTGCCTGCGCCTTATTGTGACACCGAGTTGTCCCCTAGACTGTTCGGTACATTCTTGTTGAATGTCCAAGTCTGGAGGATCTTCGCGCACGTTATCTGAGTGGGGTTGCTACTGTTTGTCCTTTGTACTCGGGACGAGTTTGTGCACTCAGACCTGCGGACTATGCAACTTTTTTGAGGAGGCTGGCCTCCTCGACACTATTTGACTCTGTTGTAGGTCGCATGTTCATGCACCAATGGGAGGCGGTCCTTTCCCCGATGCCGGAGCCCGCTTCCTTGTTGCTTTTTTGCTTTTATTTTTTTCTAGTTTTGTTAGCCTTTGTCGTTTTTTTATCGTATTTATTTGTTATTTGTATATTATTTGTTTCTTAATATAGCCTAGTAGTAGGCAGTCGCCAGATTGGTTCCTTAACTTTAAAAAAACCCTATTTTGAGGACTGGATTGTGATTTATAACGACTCACAAAGCACACTGAGTGTCCTAAATGCATAGCCCCTGTCTCACGCTATCCTTGATGCCACGCCTCCCATGAGCCGTGATGATGTCGAGATTGTCTTGTGCGGTTTTCTTGGTCATGTAGCAATTACAGGAAATGAAGGTTCTGCTAAGGGAGCCTTACTGTCTTCAAGGTCAGGACGACCAGACTAGCGTTTCGATCTTCCCCACTGACTACATGGCAGGAATTAACTCAGTCCTTTGCGCTTCCTGGCAAAGCACATGGAAGACAGCCAACAGGATTTCTAAAGTTGCATGCTATTGCGCCACAACTCTTCCCTTGGACCTATGTCCCAATGCCTCAACGTCTTCAGGTTGTTTTTTTATCATCTCCGAATAAGTCCCACTCGCGGAACATATCACCATTTGGTGGAGCTCTCCCTTTATCTTTATTATGACTACTGATTCCACCCCCTGATGTTTGGCTTGTTTCCTTTTCCGGTACTAGAACGAGTGGCCGCTACCCCTTGTCCCCTGTACTTAAGCTGGTTTCCTGCACACCAACTGTGGAACTGGAATTTGGGGGTGAAATGGACCTCAATTGTATATGATTTGTTCTTTCGGGGGGAGGGTACATGCTTTGGGGCCCTGGATGGAGTGGGTCTCCCTCTAGCAACTGATTGTACATTTTACTTTTATTTTTACTTTTTTGTGGTTTTGACTTGTTGTTTTTTTAACTAATTGTCCTATATGTATGAAAAATATATGGGAATGATTCATAATTCCGACGACTATGCCACTGCAGGCAGTTGCCAGGTCAGATCCCTTTATATATATATATATATATATATATATATATATATATGTCATAGGTCAGGTTAGATTTCCTGACCTCTACTTACTTCCTTTTACCCGGAAGGAAATGTGGCAAGCCCGCAGGACACTCCGCGATTGTCCTTGCCCGAGTGATGCACTTTAAATATGGGCTGCACTCATTCGAGTAAGAGTGACTATTTTTCTTGGACGAATTAAATCAACTAACTAGGAGGTTCTGGATATCAAACTAGATGGAACAAAATAATCTTTACTACTGTACAAACTAAAATAAAATAATGGATACAACATAGAAATACAAAAGAACTAAATGGGCAAAAGGTTTACACACGTCAGCTCCAGGCGGAAACCGTGGGCACGTACACACAAACGTACCCGACTCACAAAAGGCAAACTACCATTCGGGGTGGATCTGCCGCCCAAGGATCTTTGTACCCGAGAGAAAGGCTTAAGGGGGGGGGGCTCTGAGCGTCGAGCTTGATTGCCTTTCAACGGCACTGTTGGGTTTTCACTTGGCCGATTAGTACTCAGCCAGTTTAAAGTTATGAAGTAGAATACAACCTGTCTTCTAACAACCACTGCTAGCCTCGAAAGGAGAGATCGAGGGAGTATTTCGCTGTGGAGAAGCTGAGTCAAATACAGCAGTGTGGGAGCCTCCTCGTTCCTAGTTCTTATTTCTTATTTAATTTTCTTGTCTTGGGGCTCTTGGGGTAAGGGAGGCCGAGAGAAAGAATTCTTCCGCGACACGTCCTCTTTGGCAAAATACTAATCTTACCCAGGCCAATGCTAAGTATTTATACGTGGCCGCCACAAGTAGATTGTACTTAATCTATATAGCGCTGCCCGGAGTGAATTTAGACCTTCACGCCATCTCGCGGAATATCTCGTTACAATTAGGCTCTCTATAGGGCGTCTTATTAAATGGAAGTTACGGACATGGGAAGATGCCTCAATGCGGAGAGTGAATGCCCTGAAAGATATAAAATAAGCGTAATCGGCTCATAAATCCGCCGAGCTTATAAATGCTGCTCTACGTGGGAACTTTTCCACCACTTAAAGACTCGGACAACAAGAGATAAAATGAAAATTAACGATTCAGGAAACAATATTTTAGAAGATAAGGAAGAAATAGAGGCATTATTTAGAAAGCACTGGAGAAATGTATTCAAAAGCTGAGAATGATGACTATGACATTGATTTCGAACATCAATGGAGGAAAGGAGAAACAACAACGACGGAATAGACGCAATCATTACATCTGAGGAATTAAAAGAAACCATAAAGAACTTCCGACAGACACCCAGGCAGATCGGAACTCACCAGATTAAATTACATCGAAGCAACCCCGAACATACTGGAGGTAGTGAGAAACGTCTTCAATGCGTGCTTAAACACGGAATACTTTCCCGATGAACTGAAAGTGGCGAAGATGATATTCATACCCAAGGCGAGAAAACCCGAGATCAAGTGGATAACTACCGCCCCGTCTCGCTGCTAGATTTCATCGGTAAGGTATTGAAAAAAAGTAATAAATAACAGACTGTCCAAATTCTTCGATGATAATGGCCGAAGAAACAGCTGCCAATTTGGCTTCAGTAAAACAGAAGCACGGAGATGGCCCTTGGAGTCATCCTTGAAAAGATAGCGAAAGCAAAGAGAGAAAAAATGAGCGTAGACATCGTATGTCGGGACATGTCCAAGGCATTCGACAAAGTATGGCAGAGGGGTATACAGCTCAAGATACTCAGATTAGGAATTAACAAGATCGAAAGGATTTTATTTGATTATGTAATGGAGATACGTGCTTATGTGGAAATAGGACTACATCAGGATGAAATATTCGAGCTCGCTGCGGGTTTGCCCCAGGGCGGATGTCTGAGTCCGTCTCTCTATTCAATCTACACAGCAGATATACCACCACCAAGAAATAGGCTGCTTGAACATCCAATTTGCCGACGACGTCACTCAAATCATAGTTTGCTCCTACAGGAACGGCCCAATGCAAGCTAGGATGACTGCAGAAGAGATAAGAAGCATTAATAGATACGAAGAAAAATGGAAAATTAAAACCAACAGGGATCAATTTAAAATGGTACCCGTGTACAGGTGGAGAATCTCAGATGTTTATGTAGGACAGCGCTACAGATACGACAAATAGTGTAAGGTGCTCGAACTAACCATTACGAAATCAGGTTACAAAAAGCACGTAACTGAGAGGGTAAATCGAGGGAAGAGTGGCCTGGCATCACTGTACAAGTTATTTAACCTAACCATGAAAAACGAGAGAAAAATTGATCAAGCCATAGTACAGTCCGCGATTATTTATCCAACCATCGCGATGTACACGATCTCGAGAAGTAACCTATTAAGACTCCAAAAAGTCCAAAACAAAGCTATCTACTTAATACCAAACACCAGAAGAGGAGAAAGGAGATTACGAGACCGGCATAGGGAGGCAAAGATAAAGCCTCTTAACAAAATAATTGCAAAAAGAGCAAGGAAAGTCTTAGAAAAGACACAGAATGAAGTAGTGTAGGAGTTGAATTAACCAACCAAATTGCCCAGAGAGGAGGATGGAGATCACACAGATTATTCCCAAGTTTCCCAAGGATAGATGAGGGAGGAGAAGAAGACGAAGAAGAAATCTACACCTAGAGAAAGAGATTTCATACTCGACGACGACTAAGAGTAATTAATTAACCGAAGCAAACCAGAGAATAGCATATAGTCAATTATAACTAGGATAGGAATAGGAAAGAATAGATAGAGAGATAGAAACTTACATCAGTTTTTAGTAAGAATATTTACTAATAACGGTTTGAACGGCTCATAAATACCAATACTACTTTCTAACTTTATCACGCTAGCTTTACTACCAAAGTGGACAGAGATAAGCCTGACCTCCAGGCAATTAGATCTGTTTGCAAACCTCTTACTTCCTTCAGCCTTCTGCATCTATTCGTTTTGACTATCATATTCGCACACGGGACTCACAATGATACATGGGACAGGGGTCACGATAAAATGTTATAGTTATAGTTAGAGACAAGCGACACATCATGGTTGGGATTCCACGTTAAGCTGTAGATCCCATGACTAAGTCCACTTTTGTCTTCTACTATTTTCTTCGCTGTCCTATCCTAAAACCTTCTTCCTCTCCATCTCACTCCTAACCGCTGTACCCACAGTGCTTGGAGCCTACTTTGGCTCTAGACAGTGTGACTATGGGGGTCTATAAAGGAGTACCGGGCCTCCCCCCTCCCTTCTTGGGCGCTCCATGAGTGCCAAGGGGGGCGGGGAGGGTCGGAAGAGCTGTTCTTTGTCTCCCACCTCTCTTTTCATTTCATTTCATTTCTTTCACTGTCAGATCCTTACTCCACTCAATACATCGGTAAAGGAGGCAAGAGCATTTCAAAACGCTCCGATGATGATCGAATAAGATCGAAAGCTAAATAATTTAGTTTGTTTTTTACCAAACACATTCATTTAAAAAAAAAGAGATGCATGAATACAGAACAAGTGATCCACCATCTACAAGATGGAATAAAAAAGATAGAAGAAGAGAAAGTTGCCAAAGGAAATTAATTAAGGCAAAATACACAATGGTCAACAAAATTTGCATTCAGGAAAGACTGCTACCCAACTACACTAATATATATATATATATATATATATATATATATATATATATATATATATATATATATATATATATATATATATATATATAGTGGGCGCAAAGGAAATGTTAACATTAAGAATTTTGGGATAATTAAGCACAAAAGTACATTTCAAGTTTGTTTTATTGGGTTCTTTTACTTACATTTCTTTACATTTAGTACTTTGTCATGTTCCCACGGGTCTTCAACACCTTCTGGATCCTCTTGGGCATGGATATTGCAAGATTCTCGAAGTAGGAGCCGTCCATTGCCACCCACAGCTTAATGAGTGTCTCCTTCAGGGCGGTGATCGAGGTGGGCCGGGACTTAGCAACTTCATTTTTCATTTGGTTCCAGGCATTCTCTATGGGGTTTAAGTCGGGTGAATTGCCTGGCCAGTCCAAAACTTAGATGTTCTGCTCATTAAGGAAGTCTTTGACAGCTCGTGCCTTGTGTGCAGGGGCGCCATCGTGCTTAAAAAAGTCGCAGCCATGGAGAGCGTAGAAATGAAGCAGATGTTCCTCCAAAACCTCAATGTAATTCTTTCCCTTCATGGTGACGTTCTTGGGGAGGAAATGGAGACCACCCCTGCCCTTGTCCCCACTGAAGCGTCCCCAAACCATGACGCCATCGGGGTGCTTCACGGTCTTAACGGTGTAGCGGTGGTCATATCTGCTCACATCACTGGGCCCAGCACCACTTTCGAGCCACCCCTGACGAGCCGAAAACTGCTCTCGTCACTCCACATGACTTTCTTCTAGTGCTCTGGTGTCCAATCTTGATATTTCTTCGCGAAAGCTAGCCGTTTTTTCTTCATACCCTCTGTCAGCACTGGTTTCTTGGCGGCAGGGCAAACCCAGGTCTTTTTGTAGCCGGTGATGGATCGTACGAATAGCGACGTTGTGGAGCAAAGTCAGGATGTTTCCCCTTCAATTCAGTCGCTGTTATCGAAGGGTCCTGCTTCACCTCACGTAGCAAAACCTTGTCAGTCCAAGCAGTTGTCTTCTTCTTGCCCCCAGAGCCAGGTTTGCTTGGCGGTGCGGTGCCGGGAGGGAGTGTGGTGGCTGCTTTTTTGAGCTTAAAGAGTGACACACGGCTTACGTTTAGATCGGCAGCTACACGCTTTACTTTCACTTCCTGCTCCATTAAGGTTAGGGCACGGGTCTTCTCCTCCATTGTCAATTTGCTACGCCCCATTGCGATGGTATGGTGGTGTCTGGTAGGGCGTCAAAGTCAGCAGAAAGGTGAAAAAGATGCGGTCTGTGGGGCAGCGTAACACAGATGTACACTGTCCGAGCTCTGCGAGCACACTTAAACTGAGCCTGGCGGGAGGTTGCGAGGGAGCCCTGGCTGCAGGTACATGCGTCATACCAAGCTCCTCCCACTACCTATATGGCGGGAACGCGGTTAAAAAGTTAACCGCGAAATTCGAGTTAACATTTCATCGTAACTGTATTATATTTGTGGGGTCAATTGACCCAAGAATCTGGGCCTACTTGCCCCAAAGGGTTTGTGCCTTCTTATAATTACAATGAAAGTTAAAGTTTAATTATTTCACATGAGAAACCTCATCATAAATGTATTTCACAGCCAAAGTTTCAGTAATTTACAAAATTCTAAAATTTGAGATTCCACACTGATCAAATGAGCTTGGACTCAGTAAGTAGTGTTTAAATATTTCGTCACTGTCCCTTCCTTACTTCAAAATGAGAAGAAATAAGAAATAGTACTTTAATTTAATTTTTTTTTTTCTGTAAAATGGGCCCACTTACCCCATTTTACGGTACTAGCCCGGCCTGGCCCCTGGTACCTTCTGTCTTGAAATTGTCATTAACCAACTTGGAAGAGGATGGCATCCTTGCATTTTTGAAAAAATAATTTTGTAATATTTCTACAATGGGTGTCTTATTTTCTCTGAAAATGTGTTAAATTCGTATCCCCCAAAAGCCTGTGGCTTTCCGTGGGCTCTGGGGGCCGATCCAGGCTCTAGCATTGCCGTTTGGTGAAATTTGCCTTTGTTTCTTTTTAACCTCCCTCCTGCATTCTTTGTTTCTCCTTCAGTTGCCCAGCGAGGGAACTGCCTTTATTGCTGAGATTGAGCAGGTTCAGGAGTCATGTCTCCATCCCCCAGACCCCTAACCCCCCATTTAAGGGTCCATAATTAGTTGTTCTATATTTCCCACATTTTCGCTTATCCTAACGTCACCACTCTTTAATTTACAAACTTATAAACCTTTGTGGTGGAGATTGATTCCTACGTTTGTTTTCGCCTCACATTTTCACGTAAATAATAATGAAAACTTTTATCTTTTTATATTTTCCCTATGTGAACATTATTGGATTATATACATTTCCTTATCATTATTTATAAAAATTAAAGATGTTTGAACACAAAAATATACTAGTCATGGCTAGGACTGAAATAGTAAACCACCGACCCAAAATACTGGGTGGGGAGGGTAAACTCAACTCCGATGAACGAGTTCGTAGAAAATTTTGCAAGTGGGTTCTGAAAATGGACCCAATCGTGTTAATGGGAACCCTCCTGTCCATAGTAACAATGGGCCTTCATATTTCCCTGGGTGAAATAATATTATATTATTATTACGACTGGTACGGAAGATCACGCCAGTTTACGGATGGTAACGTCGTCTTTATACGACTGGAGAAGGCACGATGCTCGACGGAAGAGGAGAGGACCAGTCTCTTGAAGATCTGAATCGGTTATGTCGAATTACACGGGACAGACAGACGTAATAAGACAATTTCAAGGTGGTGGATTTACGTCTGAGAGTGTCTCTTCTCTCTCACAAGAAGTTTTATAATTTTTTATATGCTCATTTCAAGTGGGCGTTCTTACATAAAATATTAAACATAGTAGGAGGGGTTTTATAATAATGGTCGTCATATTTGATTTAGTTACTAAGATTTTTACAATTGAGCCAATAGTTATATAGAGCATTGAACACAGTGGGATGGTTTTTACAATAACATCCCTAGCTAACTTCATCATAAGGTTAATGGGGGAAAATTTCTTACAACTGAGGCAATGTGAATACATTTTGAAGATAGAGGATACTCCTACCTTAGTATTAACCAATAGTATATAATTCAAGGTGATTAGAGGTGGAACTTGACAGGGTTTACCTAAGAATGTCTTTTACCCCCAAAAAACAGTGAAACCACAGGAAATGAGTCAGCGGTATTAAAAAAATTTGATACTTAAGAGGGAAGATTGCTCGTTGTTGCCATAGGGGTTAGCTGAAGCAGGGAGGCTGCGTCAGCAAGAAAGGGGTTGGGAAAATGGAATGCCTGCGTCAGATACTACATTTTTAGCTTTGGAAGATAATATTATTATTATCATCATTATTATTATCATTATTAATATTATAACATAGTACAGTTGGAGTTTGATTATATGTAAGGATGTAATCCTAACATTATTATTATCATAATTATTATTATCATTATTCCGATAGGCTGGAATGAGGTAAGAAGGGCCTATGTACATTGCTGGGCGCGCTCATGTACATATATCTCAAAACATGGATTAGTGTCTGCTCGGTTCTGAGAACACGCGTTGATTTCTACGAATTGTCGTCATTTCGCGTTGTCTTCTCCCTTGCCGAATTTGATCGAGGAAAAACCCGGCCCGCAATAACAAATGAAAGTTATACACAGACGAAAATTAAGCGACCTTTATTTTTTGTTCGTTACACCAATTATAAACCACAAAGTTTCCGTAATTTAAGTGTACAATGCGCGCGCATGGGTGAGAGTTGGAAGGAAGTTTGTGTGCACCGCTATTATATGTTAGGAGCGGCCGCAAAATCGTTCTGTTGTGCATTGAGAACGGAGCATTTGTGTGGCCCCCTGGGAAGGAAGGGAACTCGTTTTATGAGGGCTAGCCCTGAATTGGGATCCCTTTAGGTGGTGAACTTCGTATTCGAAGGGCATATGGGGAGAAACGGGATGGAGGGTGAATGTGGCTCTTACCATGTTTACCTTACGGACTATGGCGCGAGTTAAGGGCAACGTTGCCTTTATCTGATACCGTGGCTTGCAAGGATTGACTGGGTTTGCTATAGTCTGTATTTTTTTTGTTTCAGCAACTTATATTTTCTAATTAGCCTTTAATTGTGTTTGAGCGCACCATGCCCTTTACTTTTCATCACTTGCTTAGACTCGTCTGGATGAAAGATGGCGTAAAACTATATTTGATTTGTAGCATCATAGTTTTTCCCCTCTAGGTAATAAATTTTCCGGTTTTGAGTAGTTAGCACTAGACAACATTGTACCATGCTGGCACCCACAAGTTTTTGACTTGTTCCTACCGAAGCCTTACACAAACACCAATGTAAACGGTACTTTGGTCACAAAATGCTTTTGATTAGAAATTTCCTCTGCACACTTCCATTACAATTCCGTTCCTCCCTTTTCTTAGCCGCCAACTAAAAAACAACAGAACTTCCAAACTTGCATTGCAGGAATGACCCAAATATAAGAACGGTCCTGGTATTAGTCGTTTGTTGGCAGCGCTACTGTAAGGTTGTCTCGAATTGCGTTTCGCCCTTTTGTTTCCCAGTGAGTCGCTTTTACCCGTGTTTTAATCTTCAAATTTGAGCTTTGTGTTCCCCGTCGTAAATACCATATCAATCAAGAGCCTGGCGCTGGCTGCCTATTGTATATCCAGTAAGTAGAATTGGCGATGTCGCCACATAACTTCATTGATATTCGTTCGTTAATTCATTTGTTCCATTCTTCGTTCGAAGGAGCCGTGACATTCTCGCTTTGAGATTGTCATGCTGCATTATGAAACAGTCAACTCAAGCGAAAGGTTTAAAGCACTTTTGGCGTAAACTTTAAAGGGTAAGGAGCAGTAGGCGCGAGATGGCAGTCGAGTGAATTGGAGAGAATCGGAAATGTAAAATTAAGCATACACACCTTGCGGCATAGTTCTCAGCGTCCCTGGGATGGAATAGGCATGGAGTTGATGAGAAATTGCCTTAAAAGGGTGGAGCTTTCCATTATGAACCGTAACAACCGAATGGTCTTCTAGTACGTGTGTTCTTTGTACGAACTTGTTCTCGGAAGCTTATGCCCTCACTTCGTACCTAAGACCTACGAGGGAGTACTATCTCAATTTTGATCACAATCCCCCAAGGGGGTTTCGAGTATAGCAAGAACGAAATTGCTCTAGATGTAGGTTTGCGTGCCCTCTTGACCCCAACCCCCGTATGCGTATCGTCTGTAGGTTCTGGAGAGTTTCAACCTTCCAGCTAGTGAGCTCCCATAGTAGTCTCCCCTCACTTTTTTTACAAACTGTCCTGGGGGAGGATCTTTGGTTTAACTATAGTGCTAAATAATAATAATTATATATATATATATATATATATATTTTAAATTTCCTTTTATTTATTCCCTTTTCTCCTGTGTCTATCTCTTCCTCCTTCGATTCTTTCCTGACCAAGCTAAAGGCCTTGTTGATTGCATTACTTTCGTCTAGGCCGCTGGTTGGACCGTAACCAGGGGCAACAAATCTGCTGCCTTTGCGTTTCATTATTATTATTATTGGTAGTATTGCTATTATTTTGTTATTATTATCATTATAATTATATTTATTATTATTACTATTATTGTTAGCATTATTATTATCTTATTGATATTATTATTATTAATACCCCAAAATATGTGGAAGGGCCATAGCCCGAGTAGACAACTTGAGGCACTCGTGACGGCGGGCACGCAACTCTCCTTAACCTACTCCCGCGCTCTGCAGCGAAGGTAGATCCGTCTGCGGGGTACTCCGCGCTCCAACTTGATATTTTTTTTCCTGGTGGCATAGCCCCCTTTCCGCATTTAGTGTTGATGAGAGCTGCCCTAGCAATCCTTTTCATCCTGGATCCTTCCCCTTCCCACACATCCTCTATTCTCTCTCGCACTTCGATAGATCCAACCAACGGCGAAATAAGACGTTAAGCAACTGCCTTGGGATGTGGTGGCGAACTGATGTACGCGGCACCTTTAATGTTGTCCAGACGCTTTCGTTGCATTGGTCCAGTTTGATCACGATGCACTAATGAGACCACGTTGATTAATGCTGACCGCCCCCCACCTCCCTACTATTAAAGCAAATCTAACGACCGGGCCCGACATGGCGATGTCGGCACTTCATAAGAAAGGGAAATGGGACGCGAATTCACCCTCTTGGGTTCGCTTTTACTTGGAGTTGGGGTCCCGGCAACGCGTTAAGAAGTAGCACGGGACATCGAGGGGACGACCCCCCGTCCTTTCCCTCATTGTGGGTCATATTGGAAGGGGGTGAATGGTATGATGGGTATGCAGAACGCGCCACGCACGCCACTGTGTGGCGACGTGATTTCCATCGTCGACTCATTTTGAATATTCATTTGGGGGATGCAGGCGGTAGTACCTTCTGATTTTGACCCTTCTGGCGTATCCCACCGTCAAGGGCAGTATGGATATTATGTAGCATAGTTGGTATCCCCAAGGGATTGTGAAGTAGTGATTAGATAGTTTCTCAGTTTCCCTGGTCCCGAGCGTCCCGGGTAGTTTAATTGTTAGAATAATGCCACCCCCTCCCCCTTACATATCTTTATTAATTCGTGCACCTCTCCTCAAACCTTTCTTTTAGTTTTTAGTAAAAAAAAATAAATTATTGGTCTTCCGTCACGATCTGCTTCAGCCTCTCCCCTTATCCCTTGAATTTGGAGTCGGAACCAAATGGCTCCGCGCTGCACCGCTTCGTCGGTTGCTAAGTGACTCGGGCGCTCCGATGGTGTGAGGAAGACCTTTAGAGAAGAAAAAGAGAAGGGGAATGATCAGAAAGGACACCTGGGACGGAAAAATGAGGGATGGAAAAGACGATAGTATACCCAGCACATTATTTTTCGTATTAAATTTAAAACCAAAACCAACGAGGACATCTCCCCTAGAAAGTTTGTAAGAGATATGTACAGAAAATGGAGAAAAAAAGGTGATGTGTGATAATCGTATTTCCTTTTACGGGCACTGGAATGGTACTCGACTGCGGGTGTTGGGGCCGGGAGGGCAAGCAACCCTACAAATGTCATCTGCACTAAGGTTACCTATACATCTGGGATCAACTGGAGAATCCGCCGCCCAGCATCTAGAAATGTTCAAATTGGAGAATCAGCCACCCAGAATTACTCAACTGGAGAATCAGCCACCCAGAATTACTCAACTGGAGAATTAGCCACCCAGAATTACAATACTGGAGAATCAGCCACCTAGAATTACAATACTGGAGATTCAGCTACCCAAAATTACTCAATTGGAGAATCCGCCAACCAGAATTACTCAACTGAAGAATCAGCCACCCATAATTACTCAACTGGAGAATCAGCCACCCATAATTACTCAACTGAAGAATCAGCCACACATAGTTACTCAACTGGAGAATCAGCCACGCAGAATTACTCAACTGAAGAATCAGCCACCCATAATTACTCAACTGGAGAATCAGCCACCCAGAATTACTCAACTGGGGAAGAAGCCACCAATAATTACTCAACTAGAGAATCAGCCACCCAGAATTACTCGACTGGATAATCAACTGGAGAATCAGTCACCCAGAATTACTCACCTGGAGAATCAGTCACTCAGAATTACAATCTTGGAGAATCAGCCACCTAGAATTACAATACTGGAGAATCAGCCACCCAGGATTAAAATACTGGAGAATAAGCCACCCAGAATTACTCAACTAGAGAATCAGCCACCCATAATTACTCAACTGGAGAATCAGCACCCATAATTACTCAACTAGAGAATCAGCCACCCATAATTACTCAACTGGAGAATCAGCCACCAAGAGTTACAATACTGGAGAATCAGCCACCCATAATTACAATACTAGAGAATTAGCCACCCATAATTACAATACTGGAGAATCAGCCACCTAGAATTACAATACTGGAGAATCAGCCACCCAGGATTAAAATACTGGAGAATAAGCCACCCATAATTACTCAACTAGAGAATCAGCCACCAAGAATTACTCAACTTGAGAATCAGCCACGCATAATTACTCAACTGAATAATCAACCACCCAGAATTACTCAACTGGAAAATCCGCCACCTATAATTACTCAACTGGAGAATCAGCCACCCATAATTACTCAACTGAAGATTCAGCCACCTAGAATTACTCAACTGGAGAATCAGCCACCCAGAATTACTCAACTGGAGAATCAGCCACCCAGAATTATCAACTGGAGAATAAGCCACCCATAATTACTCAACTAGAGAATTAGCCACCCAGAATTACAATACTGCAGAATCAGCCACCTAGAATTACAATACTGGAGATTCAGCTACCCAAAATTACTCAATTGGAGAATCCTCCAACCAGAATTACTCAACTGAAGAATCAGCCACCCATAATTACTCAACTGGAGAATCAGCCACCCATAATTACTCAACTGAAGAATCAGCCACACATAGTTACTCAACTGGAGAATCAGCCACGCAGAATTACTCAACTGAAGAATCAGCCACCCATAATTACTCAACTGGAGAATCAGCCACCCAGAATTAATCAACTGGAGAATCAGTCACCCAGAATTACTCACCTGGAGAATCAGTCACTCAGAATTACAATCTTGGAGAATCAGCCACCTAGAATTACAATACTGGAGAATCAGCCACCCAGGATTAAAATACTGGAGAATAAGCCACCCAGAATTACTCAACTAGAGAATCAGCCACCCATAATTACTCAACTGGAGAATCAGCCACCCATAATTACTCAACTAGAGAATCAGCCACCCATAATTACTCAACTGGAGAATCAGCCACCCAGAGTTACAATACTGGAGAATCAGCCACCTAGAATTACAATACTGGAGAATCAGCCACCCAGGATTAAAATACTGGAGAATCAGCCACCCATAATTACTCAACTGGAAAATCCGCCACGCAGAATTACTCAACTGGAGAAATAGCCACCCAGAATTACTCAACTGGAGAATCCGCTACCGAGAATTACTCCACTGGAAAATCCGCCACCCATAATTACTCAACTGGAGAATCAGCCACCCAGAATTACTCAACTGGAGAATCAGCCACCCATAATTACTCAACTGGAGAATCAGCCACCGAGAATTACTCAACTGGAAAATAAGCCACCCAGAATTACTTAGCTGGAGAATCCGCCACCCAGAGTTACTCAACTGGAGAATCCGCTACCCAGAATTACTCAACTGGAAAATCCGCCACCCATAATTACTCAACTGGAGAATTCGCCACCCAGAATTACTCAACTGGAGACGCTACCAAGAATTACTCAACTGGAGAATCGGCCACCTAGCATTACTCAACTGGAGGATCGGCCACCTAGCATTACTCAACTGGAGAATTCGCCACCCATAATTACTCAACTGGAGAATCCGCCACCCATAATTACTCAACTGGGGAATCCGCCACCCAGAATTACTCAACTGGAGAATCCGCTACCCAGAATTACTCAACTGGAAAATCCGCCAACTAGAATTACTCAACTGGAGAATAAGCCACCCAGAATTACTCAACTGGAGAATCAGTCACTCAGAATTAAAATCTTGGAGAATCAGCCACCTAGAATTACAATACTGGAGAATCAGCCACCCAGGATTAAAATACTGGAGAATAAGCCACCCAGAATTACTCAACTAGAGAATCAACCACCCATAATTACTCAACTGGAGAATCAGCACCCATAATTACTCAACTAGAGAATCAGCCACCCATAATTACTCAACTGGAGAATCAGCCACCAAGAGTTACAATACTGGAGAATCAGCCACCCATAATTACAATACTAGAGAATTAGCCACCCAGAATTACAATACTGGAGAATCAGCCACCTAGAATTACAATACTGGAGAATCAGCCACCCAGGATTAAAATACTGGAGAATAAGCCACCCATAATTACTCAACTAGAGAATCAGCCACCAAGAATTACTCAACTTGAGAATCAGCCACGCATAATTACTCAACTGAATAATCAACCACCCAGAATTACTCAACTGGAAAATCCGCCACCTATAATTACTCAACTGGAGAATCAGCCACCCATAATTACTCAACTGAAGATTCAGCCACCTAGAATTACTCAACTGGAGAATCAGCCACCCAGAATTACTCAACTGGAGAATCAGCCACCCAGAATTATCAACTGGAGAATAAGCCACCCATAATTACTCAACTAGAGAATTAGCCACCCAGAATTACAATACTGGAGAATCAGCCACCTAGAATTACAATACTGGAGATTCAGCTACCCAAAATTACTCAATTGGAGAATCCTCCAACCAGAATTACTCAACTGAAGAATCAGCCACCCATAATTACTCAACTGGAGAATCAGCCACCCATAATTACTCAACTGAAGAATCAGCCACACATAGTTACTCAACTGGAGAATCAGCCACGCAGAATTACTCAACTGAAGAATCAGCCACCCATAATTACTCAACTGGAGAATCAGCCACCCAGAATTACTCAACTGGAGAAGAAGCCACCAATAATTACTCAACTAGAGAATCAGCCACCAATAATTACTCGACTGGATAATCAGCCACCCAGAATTAATCAACTGGAGAATCAGTCACCCAGAATTACTCACCTGGAGAATCAGTCACTCAGAATTACAATCTTGGAGAATCAGCCACCTAGAATTACAATACTGGAGAATCAGCCACCCAGGATTAAAATACTGGAGAATAAGCCACCCAGAATTACTCAACTAGAGAATCAGCCACCCATAATTACTCAACTGGAGAATCAGCCACCCATAATTACTCAACTAGAGAATCAGCCACCCATAATTACTCAACTGGAGAATCAGCCACCCAGAGTTACAATACTGGAGAATCAGCCACCTAGAATTACAATACTGGAGAATCAGCCACCCAGGATTAAAATACTGGAGAATCAGCCACCCATAATTACTCAACTGGAAAATCCGCCACGCAGAATTACTCAACTGGAGAAATAGCCACCCAGAATTACTCAACTGGAGAATCCGCTACCCAGAATTACTCCACTGGAAAATCCGCCACCCATAATTACTCAACTGGAGAATCAGCCACCCAGAATTACTCAACTGGAGAATCAGCCACCCATAATTACTCAACTGGAGAATCAGCCACCGAGAATTACTCAACTGGAAAATAAGCCACCCAGAATTACTTAGCTGGAGAATCCGCCACCCAGAGTTACTCAACTGGTGAATCCGCTACCCAGAATTACTCAACTGGAAAATCCGCCACCCATAATTACTCAACTGGAGAATTCGCCACCCAGAATTACTCAACTGGAGACGCTACCAAGAATTACTCAACTGGAGAATCGGCCACCTAGCATTACTCAACTGGAGGATCGGCCACCTAGCATTACTCAACTGGAGAATTCGCCACCCATAATTACTCAACTGGAGAATCCGCCACCCATAATTACTCAACTGGGGAATCCGCCACCCAGAATTACTCAACTGGAGAATCCGCTACCCAAAATTACTCAACTGGAAAATCCGCCACCTAGAATTACTCAACTGGAGAATAAGCCACCCAGAATTACTCAACTGGAGAATTCGCACCCCAGAATTACTCAACTGGAGACGCTACCAAGAATTACTCAACTGGAGAATCGGCCACCTAGCATTACTCAATTGGAGAATAAGCCACCCCTAATTACTCAACTGGGGAATCAACCACCCCATAATTACTCGACTGAAGAATCAGCCACGCATAATTACTCAACTGAAGAATCAGCTACCCAGAATTACTCAACTGGAGAATCAGCCACCCAGGATTACTCAACTGGAGAATCAGCCACCCAGAATTACTCAACTGGAGAATCAGCCACCCAGAATTATCAACTGGAGAATAAGCCACCCATAATTACTCAACTAGAGAATCAGCCACCCAAAATTACTCAACTTGAGAATCAGACACGCAGAATTACTTAACTGAATAATCAACCACCCAGAATTACTCAACTGGAGAATCAGCCACCCAGGATTACTCAACTGGAGAATCAGCCACCCAGAATTACTCAACTGGAGAATCAGCCACCCAGAATTACTGAACTGGAGAATCCGCTACCCATAATTACTTACTGGAAAATCCGCCACCCAGAATTACTCAACTGGAGAATCCGCTACCAAGAATTACTCAACTGGAGAATCAGCCACCCATAATTACTCAGTTGGAGAATCCGCTACCCAGAATTACTCCACTGGAAAATCCGCCACCCAGAATTACTCAACTGGAGAATAAGCCACCCAGAATTACTCAACTAGAGAATTAGCCACCCAGAATTACAATACTGGAGAATCAGCCACCTAGAATTACAATACTGGAGAATCAGCCACCCAGGATTAAAATACTGGAGAATCAGCCACCCATAATTACTCAACTGGAAAATCCGCCACGCAGAATTACTCAACTGGAGAAATAGCCACCCAGAATTACTCAACTGGAGAATCCGCTACCGAGAATTACTCCACTGGAAAATCCGCCACCCATAATTACTCAACTGGAGAATCAGCCACCCAGAATTACTCAACTGGAGAATCAGCCACCCATAATTACTCAACTGGAGATTCAGCCACCTAGAATTACTCAATTGGAGAATAAGCCACCCATAATTACTCAACTAGAGAATCCGCCACCCAGAATTACTCAACTGGAGAATCAGCCACCCATACTTACTCAGCTGGAAAATCCGCCACCCATAATTACTCAACTGGAGAATCAGCCACCCAGAATTACTCAACTGGAAAATCAGCCACCCAGAATTACTCAGCTGGAGAATCCGCCACCCAGAGTTACTCAACTGGAGAATCCGCTACCCAGAATTACTCAACTGGAAAATCCGCCACCCATAATTACTCAACTGGAGAATTCGCCACCCAGAATTACTCAACTGGAGACGCTACCAAGAATTACTCAACTGGAGAATCGGCCACCTAGCATTACTCAACTGGAGGATCGGCCACCTAGCATTACTCAACTGGAGAATTCGCCACCCATAATTACTCAACTGGAGAATCCGCCACCCATAATTACTCAACTGGGGAATCCGCCACCCAGAATTACTCAACTGGAAAATCCGCCACCCAGAATTACTCAACTGGAGAATCTGCTACCCAGAATTACTCAACTGGAGAATTCGCACCCCAGAATTACTCAACTGGAGACGCTACCAAGAATTACTCAACTGGAGAATCAGCCACCTAGCATTACTCAACTGGAGAATTTGCCACCTATAATTACTCAACTGGAGAATCCGCCACCCATAATTACTCAACTGGGGAATCCGCCACCCAGAATTACTCAACTGGAGAATCCGCTACCCAGAATTACTCAACTGGAAAATCCGCCACCCAGAATTACTCACCTGGAGAATCTGCTACCCAGAATTACTCAACTGGAGAATTCGCACCCCAGAATTACTCAACTGGAGACGCTACCAATAATTACTCAACTGGAGAATCGGCCACCCAGAATTACTCAACTGGAGAATCTGCTACCCAGAATTACTCAACTGGAGAATTCGCACCCCAGAATTACTCAACTGGAGACGCTACCAAGAATTACTCAACTGGAGAATCGGCCACCTAGCATTACTCAACTGGAGAATTTGCCACCTATAATTACTCAACTGGAGAATCCGCCACCTATAATTACTCAATTGGAGAATAAGCCACCCCTAATTACTCAACTGGGGAATCAACCACCCCATAATTACTCGACTGAAGAATCAGCCACGCATAATTACTCAACTGAAGAATCAGCTACCCAGAATTACTCAACTGGAGAATCAGCCACCCAGGATTACTCACCCGGAGAATCAGCCACCCAGAATTACTCAACTGGAGAATCAGCCACCCAGAATTATCAACTGGAGAATAAGCCACCCATAATTACTCAACTAGAGAATCAGCCACCCAAAATTACTCAACTTGAGAATCAGACACGCAGAATTACTTAACTGAATAATCAACCACCCAGAATTACTCAACTGGAGAATCAGCCACCCAGGATTACTCAACTGGAGAATCAGCCACCCAGAATTACTGAACTGGAGAATCAGCCACCCAGAATTACTGAACTGGAGAATCCGCTACCCATAATTACTTACTGGAAAATCCGCCACCCAGAATTACTCAACTGGAGAATCCGCTACCAAGAATTACTCAACTAGAGAATCAGCCACCTAGCATTACTCAACTGGAGAATCCGCCACCCATAATTACTCAACTGGAGAATCAGCCACCCAGAATTACTCAACTGGAGAATCCGCCACCCATAATTACTCAACTGGGGAATCAGTTACACATAATTACTCGACTGAAGAATCAGCCACCCATAGTTACTCAACTGGAGGATCAGCCACGCAGAATTACTCAACTGAAGAATCAGCCAACCAGAATTACTCAACTGGAGAATCAGCCACCCAGAATTACTCAACTGGAGAATCCGTCACGCATAATTACTCAACTGAAGAATCCGCCACCCAGAATTACTCAACTGGAGAATCCGCCACCCAGAATTACTCAGCTGGAGAATCCGCCACCTAGCATTATTCAACTGGAGAATCCGCCACCCATAATTAATCAACTGGAGAATCAGCCACCCAGAATTACTCAACTGGAGAATCAGCCACGCAGAATTACAAAACTGGAGAATCCGCCACCCAGTATTACTCAACTGGAGAATCTGCCACCCGAACTTATATAGTTTAAAGGCATTGAAAAGCAAAGAGCAAATAGTTCATCTCTATTATATGTACATAAATTAAATATGTAAGGTAACAGAATATACACTAAATAATTATAAAAGTTCGAATGATTTCACTTTTTTATAGAGTAACCAGGCAATGGCTTCGCCACTCCGCTACCAAGATTAAAGTTTAAAATCTAAAAAAAAGCAGCCATGGTTAAATTTGTATGAATTTTCTGAACTTCGCCAATTATAATAATTTTAAAAACGAACTCTAAACTAAATTTCCTTATTTTCAAAATATCACGTTGCTAAAATATAGTTATAGATACAAGATACATAAAAATAAATTTTCTGAACTTCACCATTTGTAATTCTTTGGGTTTTAAAAAATTCACAAAATTTCGATACTTATATTTATTTCTGAACTTCACCATTTTGTTTTTTGATATTATAAAATAATTATTAGAAATAACCAAAAAAAAAACCCTAAGTCATAACGAAACTAAGATGAAATTATTATTCAAATACTAAAAAAAAAACCACCCTTCTTAAATTATAGAATTAGTGAAAAACATATGAATATAGTTCGCTTATGTTCGCATAAATACTGGAAAGCATTGGTTCCAAACCTATCTCGCCTCATTATTTCACTTAAATAGGTTGCTAATTAATTTCTTCGATAGCCTCGCATTTGTCTAATTAATGTTTATCTTTATTATTTACAAATTAAATATGTTAGCTAACATAATATAAATTAAATAATTATCTTCGCCTACTAATAATGGCATGAGTGTATATCGGTAAAAGTTATTAGCTGCCATGGGTTAAAAATTATGAGCAAAAAATACTCAGTCACCTTATTCACTAGTATACTACTTATAGGCTCTAAATTCTCGGAGATCTTATATTTATAGAGATTTCGAGGCATATTATCAACTACATATTTGTATTTCCAACTTTTATGATTTCAAATCGTATCTTTTGTCTTATCTTAGTGACTGACTGATAAGATATAACTGATATGACTAATATGTTATGACTGATATATGTCCACTCATCACTCGTCATATCTCCAACTGAAGAATACCTGTTTATTATAGACTGATAGCCGGATATTTATAAAAGATCTTTTACCTTTTATGACTTTAAATCTTATCATTTGGATTTTATGTAGATTAGAATATGAATGCATTTTTTTATGATGTCAACTTTAGAATCTTTAGTCTCCAACTGTAGAATCTGCCACCCAGGATTACTCAACTGGAGAATCCACCACCCAGAATTACTTAACTGGAGAATCCGCCACCCAAGACATGTGGGCGGCGGATTCTCCAGTTGATCCTACATCTGACATCCTCTTGCAGTCAACAGACAACAAACCTATTAAAATACTGTTGGCCGTTAAGTGTGTGTGGGGGGGGGGGTAAGAATCAAGTCAATGATTCGGACGCAGCAAAGTCCTTGGAAAGTGAAAATGTGGGCCTCCTTTAGCGTGGCGCGGACCTGGACCTGGGATTACCCGGGCGGGATTTTTCCCTTACATCCTTACATCGTGACTTGCTGGGTAAAGCGGGTGCCCCGAATGGATATATTTATGGGTGTTGCTAAGTGAAGGGAAGTAGTCTTAACTTTCAACGGGTGGAACTGAGATTCCAGGGGAATGCCCTTCTTCTCTCACTTGACTAAATACTATTGTATAATGGTGCTAATGACTAAATATGGTGAAAATTATTGATCTAGTAATGGTGTCTTCAATAATAATTGCAAATTATCATTATTAACCTCTGCTTAGAAGTTCAAGTCGTACTTTTGAATGCTTGTATGCAAACTGGTTATTGGAGGTTTGCAAAGAGTCTTTATGGGCGCAGTATCGAAGGCTGACGAGGTTTGCTATTGTAGCCTTTGCCATCATTGCGGTTTGCTGCTATTGCAACATTTCTGTTTATTATTCCTGTTCTTTAATTATCCACCTCTTCGCTTAATATGCCTATCCAATGGGTACCTTGTTTTTTCTACATTTGTTGCAGTTATGTCCTTGTTGGAGGTCTCATAGAATGATAATAATATAAAAAATATACGCTGGTTGTAAGGGTCTTTGAATTTTGAACGAGTGTCCTCAAAGGTTTTTTTTTGTTTTGGGGAAATGGGGCTCCATTTAAGACATTTGAATTTTATGTACTACACCTTGCACCGCATGATTGTCGATTCATCCTTTTGTGGTTTGTTTGGTCTATTTAGTTAATCACGGTTAATTCTTAACACTCATGAGTCTAGTAAAATTGGATGAAATTCCCTCGTCGTTTTCCGGCGTGACCGGATCTATATAAGACTAATAAAATCATTCTTGACTGAGTAATAATGGGATCCCGTGGTCCACGCGGCGATTTGCCTTCCTGGCCGGCGTGCTGACGGAACTCAGCGCCCCGTTCGGCCCCAGCTTAGCCTCTTCTTTCTGACAGCCTGCGTTTTTACTCTACTTCCTCACTCTATCCACAACCTCTCCCCCAATTTTCTCTGGTCGGCCTCTAATTTCACAGGGTAGACGCCGACCAGCTTCCTCTCACCCAACTATCCCGGATCGGGGCTGAGGGGGGGGGGGGTGCAGCGTCGCCTCACCCGTGAGCTCTGGTCTGGGGTGGTGGGTTTTTAACAACCTGCTCCATCCCCACCCTCACCTTTCTCTTTCCACTATATATCCATTTTACGCCGTCTTCAAGGTAGAGTCGCCATGCCGATGGGCTACCAGGTCACTAGACGAGAGGAGTAGCCTTAAATGGCGGCAGCCCGTTCCGCCGGCCCCGTGTCCACCCCTCGCAGAGCCGGCTACTGCGTGGGGGTGATGAGCATTTGTGTCCCCTATTATTATTAGGGTCACTGTGGCCGAACAACTCCCTTTCTCCAGCAGCAGTCCCCCATTTACTTTCTAAGGGGACTGCCAAGAAAACAGGCAGGCGGCCCATTATGGCCCGCCCCCTTAGGGGAGCAAGGGATGGCAGGGCCCGTCGGCCCGTGTCCCCTAATGTCCTATGTACGTGCGTGAGTGACTTGCAGCGGGTCAGTAAACCTGCCCCGTTCTACCAAGACAAGAAAAAAAGGTTCCTCGAATGGGATCAGTGATGTCTTCGGCCGGATGGCCACATGGAGTCCCCCTCTCCCAGATAGACATGGTGCCTGAGGTGACCAGCGCCGCAGATGGTCGGACCTTCCATAAGGTCGAACACGGGCTCGGTGCTAAGCACTGGACCCGACTCCCCCCCTTTGTAGGGGGGGGTTTCGGGGCTGCATGCGCAATATATAGCCTTTAAGGCTACTTAGCCTCTGCACCCTAATTGTTGGCGCATTACCTGCTCGTGGTGCCCCTGCTTATACAGAAATTGTGTCCAACGACCGAGTGCCTGGCGGTATAACCTGGCTGGGCAGGTGGAGCTTATAGTCTTGGTTGACATTCCACCTAGGAGAGGGACAACTCTGACTTCAAACCCGGGCAGATGTCGCTCGTTAGCCATGGTAGGCACCCCGTAGAGAGCGCGGCGATTTGCCTTCTTGGCCGCCGTGCTGACGGGCATCAGCGCCCCGTCCGGCCCCAGCCTAGCCACTTCTCCCCTTTCTGCTAACAACCCTTTAGCCTTATCTGGCAATTTCTTTCCCAACTCTACTACTCCCTCTCTTCAAAGTCTTTGTTCCGATGGGATTGGACTTCTCTAACTCGCGTTCGAGCCTGTGCTAGTTCCAGGCGGCGAGAGGTCTGATTCTCGGGAGTCTGTCCTGGCTTGATCCCCCCCAGCAATACCTGCGGAATATTGGCGGCTACCAAACCATCCCCTCCCCCCCCCATTTTTTTTTTGGCCACCAAGAAGGGGTAAAACTTCACAGTTGGCGTTCGGTTCGCGGGACCGGGCCGTGGCCAGGGTGGACTAGGAAAGGGTTAAGACCCACCAGGTATATCCTGCATGGTCCGCCAGGTTTACCCTGAGGTCACCTGGCGGTGAAGTCCATGGCCACCTCTGTAATTGGCCCCGCGCCCGCGCCTACACGCCGACTGCGTCGTTTAGAACCGGCCCGTTGTCTGCGCCAATGGGCATTCGCGGGGTTAATGGAAACCAAGCAATAGGCCTTTCTCTAGAGTCTCCTATCAACTCGTTTAGTGGATCTGGCAAGACGGTACTTTCGCGGGCGGTAGATTCCTGTTCATGTTCCAACAAATTCTTTAACAAACCCCTCTTAAAAAAACCCAATGAAACCAGCAAAGAATGTCTTAAGCTGCGCATCCCCTCCTCTTTCCCCACCCCCTTTACTTCCCAATCTATCGAAGAAAATGGATACAAACCTACTAACTCGAGGAAAGAAAAGAACACAAGACGTGGATAAAACTGGTGGGAGAACTTTAACAACAAGATCGCCCCCCAAAACAACTGCACAGATAGAAGAAAATTGCATAGAAACGAGCAAAGTCTCAGGAAATCAAAATTCACCACCGCAAAAACGAACAAAGTTTGTAAGAAATCCGCCGGAAGTTTCAAACTCCCAGCAAGCAGCAGGTCCAGGACGATCCACCAAAACGCTACCTGAACTGCTCTCACTGCAGGTACTCCCAGGACAATTTGTTGATCGATCTTTCAGAAGATTTTACCTAATAAAACCAGAAAGCCAACAAACAAACCTAATGAAGACATGCATGGTGAAACAGAGTAAAGATTTCCCAAAACTATTTCAACTTCCCAGATCACAATTTCCACCTCTCTCGCCTCAATCAGATGGTAGTATACTAGTCGAAGTTAAAACAAAAGAGCAAGCGGAAAAAACCTTATTATTAAAAGAACTGGCAGGAGATAAGGTAATAGTAACACCACATCCCTCCTTTAACATGCGTAAAGGCGTAATAATAGAACCAGACTTCGCCCAATACTCAGAAGCGGAATTAATTGAAGAATTAAGCGAGTACTCTGTCACTCAAGTACACAGAGTACATAAAACTATCAACAACAGCAAGATACCAACGAACACTTACTTCGTCTCATTTGACCTAGATATCCTACCAAAATATATATATTTAGGATGGCGCCGCTTCACGGTTAAAGAATTTAAACCTAGCCCCAGAAGATGCTACTACTGCCAAACTTTTGGGCACTCTACAAACACATGTCGTCGCAAGAATCAGGGCTTTGCGCCCACCTGCGTCAACTGCGCAAATGCACTACACCCTGAACAAATCGAAAATTGCCCAACGAAATGTGTAAACTGTGGAGAGCCCCACCCAGCATCAAGCAAAAAATGTAATGTCTACAAATTCGAAGAAGAAGTAGCATCCATACGTGAAAAAGAAAGACTAAACTTTAGAGACGCCAGAGAAAAGGCACAAACCTCTATAGGAACCAGAGGAAACTCTTATGCCTCTGTAGTTGAAATGAGCAGAGTGACCAGACCCCCATACCACGGGGTTAAAGCAAGAACTCAACCGCCCCTTCCCGAGGAGCCTGCACCACAGGCCCCGAATATTAAACTCCCCAACTCCACGCATATGGTCGACAATCGACCATCTCCCCCGCCCCCCCAAAAGCAGTTGCCGCATCGCGAGGCACCTGCACCCGATACCTCGATGCTAAACCCCATCCCTAGCAGAGAGGTAAACCTAAAATCGCAACCACAGCAAATCCCGAAGCACATCGACCCCCACCCCGAACAAATGGACACTCAGGTTATACCAGAGATCGTCTGCCCACAACCTCGGTCACCCCGTGACAGCGTTTTGCCACCACCAATAAAAATGCCTACCACTGACATCATCTACGAAGAGAAGGTAGAAGAGGAAAAAGAGACCCAAGACCCACGTGGAACAGACTTCGTCCCCACCAAACAAATTGAAGCTCGAACCATACCTCCAACGAGCCACCTCCCTCACCCACCAACAGAAGCCAAAAAAAAGATAATCCGTCCTCCTATTATTGACGGAACACCAACACCGCCTCTAACAGTAGATACCCAAGACACAAAGAAGAAAAACGGTGACAAAGAAGAACCAAAACCTCAAAGACCAGTCCTCACCAGACTCCAGTGGCCACAGGGCCCTAATAAACCAATGGGCACCACGACCTCCGCAAAAACCAAATTGCTCACTTCTCGAACCAAACCAAAAGAATAATGAAAATAATCCAGTGGAATATCCGCGGAATCAGAGCCAACTGGGAAGAATTAAGGCTTCTTGTAGCGGACGAGACCCCCGCCTGCGTCTGTCTCCAGGAAACCATGTTGGGAATACATCCACCACGAAAGCTACCGAATTACAGTTGCGTAACCACCTCAATACCAAATGATGGCAGCACATCCGGCGGCTGTGCCATATACATCCATCAAAATGTCCCCACATTACCCATCAGATTAAATTCACCTTTGGAAACAATCGCCGTGACCATGTACATCAAGAAACGATACACGATCGCAAATGTCTACCTCCCACCCACAGGACCCCTTCCAGTCACCGCCTTACGAGACTTGATCTCGCAACTATCAACTCCATTCATTATAATGGGGGACTTTAACAGTCGTCATATTGAGTGGGGCGACAGAATATGCAACGCCAGAGGAAATGAGCTATCAAAGCTAATTGAAAACCAGCAACTTGGAATCATGAACCAGGGCGAAGGTACTAGATTTAACATACAAACAGGTACCCTATCAGCATTAGATCTGGCCCTCTGCTCACCCGACATCACAGCGGACTTTGAATGGAGAATCTTGGATGACCTAAAAGGAAGCGACCATTACCCGATCATCCTTTCCTCAGACGAGGGTTTACCCACCTCGGGTATACCACGATGGAGACTGGACCAAGCAAACTGGATAAAATTCAACAAAATCACTGATATCCAAGTTGATGACATCCCGGAGACGGAGGAAGCGCTGGAAATCTTTACATCCATTATATATCAAGCAGGTAAAACATCCATTGCAACCAGCTCAGGACAACCCAGTCAGAGATCTACTCCATGGTGGAGCCCAGAATGTTCTGCCGCACTGAAAGAACAAAGGAAAGCCTACCGAACATACAAATGATGGCCAAATCCGACGACTAAAATGGAATTTAATAAAAAGAGAGCTAAATATAGATACATACTTAAGCAAAGCCGCCGGAAATCATGGAGAGCTTATGTCTCGACGATAAACTCTAAAACCCCCATACACCGCACATGGAGCAAAATCCGAGGGATGCTAGGTAAACCCAGCCGAGACCCTACCCCCGTACTTCGGATAAATGGAAACACTATCTTAAACCCAATCGATGTAGCAGACACGCTAGCGACTCACTTCGCCAAAATATCAAGTAGAGCGAACACAACCCCCGAGTTCGCCCAATACCGGTTGGAGAAGGAGTGCTCACCTCTAAACTTCGCATCAAAAGAGTACAAATGTTACAACGAAGAATTCAGCAAAAAAGAGTTCGATACAGCTCTTGCATCATGTAGAGACACTGCTCCAGGCCCAGACAATATACCTTATGCAATGCTACGCCACCTAGGGGAAGGGGGTAAACGCTTCCTCTTAGATATATTCAATAAAATATGGATGGAAAATGCCTTCCCAGACACCTGGAGAAGGGCTACAGTTCTAGCTTTCCGGAAACCAGGAAAAGACCCAACCAGTCCCCAAAACTACCGCCCAATCGCTCTAACCTCCTGCATATGTAAGCTCATGGAAAAAATGGTGAACGTACGCTTAACATGGTTCCTTGAAACGAAATCCAGCATATCCCCATCGCAGTGCGGATTCCGAAAATTTCACTCGACCACGGATGCCCTTATCCGTCTGGAATCGGCGATATGTAACGCATTCGCCAGGAAACAGCACGTAGTGGCTGTTTTCTTCGACCTCAACAAGGCATATGATACATCATGGCGTTATGCCATCTTAAAAGCCCTCCATAACCTCGGATTACGCGGACAACTACCAATTTTCATCCAAAATTTCCTAACCAACCGCACCTTCTCTGTAAGATTAGGTAGAGCGAAATCCAAATCATTTATACAAGAAGAAGGCGTTCCACAAGGCAGCGTCTTAAGCGTACCCCTGTTTGCTATAGGAATTAATGATATCTCACAAAACCTCCATCAAGACATTAAAGCCAACCTTTATGTAGATGACTTCTCTATCTCCCTAGCAGGTTCCGAAATGGCAACAATAGAACGTCGCCTCCAGATCGCCATCAACAACATCACGAGATGGTCTACTACCCATGGCTACCAATTCTCAGCTGAAAAGACCAAAGTGGTCCACTTCTGCCGTCGTAGAAGATGTATTAGGGAACCTGACCTATACCTATACCAAAAGAGGATTGCAGTCGTTGAGAGCTATAAATTCCTAGGGCTAACATTTGACAGAAGGTTGACATGGGAACCACATATAAGAAGCATTAAAAACTCTTGTAAGAAAGAAATGAACGTCCTACGTACAGTATCACGCCACGACTGGGGAGCTGATCGCGAAACACTTCTGACTCTCTACCGCTCTTTAGTGCGACCCAAACTGGACTACGGATGCGAGATCTACTCCTCTACTTCCAAGAGGCGCCTTGCACTCATCAACACTGTGGCGAATGAATGTCTCCGCATGGCTACCGGAGCCTTCCGATCATCACCCATACCGAGCCTACAATGCGATACCGGGGAGACACCACTAGACCTCCGTAGGATGGAACTCTCTCTACGCCTCTTTAGCCGCATTCAGCGACTCCCAACATCGCCGACTTCGACCGCCATCATGAATGACCAAATGGATAATATTTTTACAATACGCCTAACTCTCCCACGACCATTTGGAAGTAGAGTGCGACTATGGATGGAGGAAATCGGAGTAACGATGAACCCCATCCATCCACTTGCTTTCCCAGATATTCCATTTTGGAAATCAACTTTAAAGATATGCCATGGTAACATAATAAAACAATCAACAACTACTCCCCTGGGAGAGAAAATTCAATTCCTTACTCACGCAGCAACACATATGGGTATACATATATACACCGACGGATCAAAATTCATAGACGGAACAGGATTTTCGGTGATATCAAATAACTACACGTTCTCTGAAAAACTACCCCAAACATTATCAATCTTCAGTGCCGAGTGCTATGCCTTAAAACATGCAGTACATTGGGCATACAATAACCCAACATCAGATGAATTCACAATCTTCACCGACTCCTTCAGCAGCCTACAAACATTAGAACGAATGACAGACATCCATCCAATTCTGTTAGAAATAAGAAACTACGTATATAGAGCAGCATGCGAAAGAAAGAAAATTTCCTTTTGCTGGGTCCCAGCACACGTAGGGGTAGCTGGAAATGAGCAAGCTGATAGAGCGGCAAAAAATGCCGCCCTTCGTCCAATCAGGCCCAATGACATCCCAATACCATATGAGGACTACATCATTTCAATAAAGGCCGCCATTCGGGAAAACTGGATGGCCAGATGGGCAGATTTATACGGACAAAATAAGATGCGACACATTTTCCAAAAGTTATCGCCATGGAAGCCTCGAGAACTTACCCGCCGGCAAGAGGTATCCGTATGCAGATTACGCATCGGACATTCACTACTCACACATGGATACCTAATGGAGAAAGGCTATCCCCCCTACTGTGAAGATTGCATTCTACCCCTCACAATTGCACATCTCATCGCGGAATGCCCAACCTATGGAGAACTCCGACGAAGATACATACCCATTGATGGTGGGGGTACCCTCGATATCCTAAGATTTGCACTAACGGCTGAAAATATCCGCCCTGGCAGCGGAATCATCCGCTACCTCGAGGAGACGGGACTATTGAAGAAGCTATAGATTCGTCTCCAGTACACGATCTAAATTTTAATGAATTTTAATTATTTTAACACATTACCATACCATTTATTCATTTAGTACTTCAATCATCACTGCATAATCACAACCTCATGATATCAGACACAACTTTTATAACTGGTGTTTAAAACTTCTACTACAAAACAAATTACGGTGCAATCACCTCGCAGTGAGCACCAAGGGACTTGTAAATAATCCATCCATCCATCCCCTTTGTAGGGTCCTCAGACGGCTCGGTCCCCGGAGGCGTTACAAGGAGAGGAGTAATTCCTCCCCGGCTGGTGCCCCTGTGACAGCCAAGACCTCCATTTCAAAGAAGGATCTTGCTGAGGCCGGTCCATCTGGCCTGGGGGCTCCGGCCGGCGGAGGGGAGAAGCGAGTTCATTCCCCAACCTCTCCTAAAAAGAAACGAAGACTAAAAAGATTGGAGCTCCTCTCCTTCCGCGAGAGCCGCGGGGACGGACAGGTCTGCTGCCTTTAAGGAAAGCAACCAAGCCAAGATTGGCACGTCCGGCCCCGTTGCTACCCCGGTTGGGAAGCCCCAGACGAAGACCAAAAGTGCGCAGAGCGGAGCATCGATTACGACGGGGCCCGTTATGCAGAGGCTACCTGTCGTTTTCGAGCCTGCTGGTTTCAAACGCTTCATTATTCGCTCCACTGATGGCAGCATGTTGGCTAAGGGTAACATGATCCATCAGAGGAGAGCCTTAGCTAGCGTGATAGGTAGAGAGCCGAAGGTGACCCGTTTCTCAGACGGGAGCCTTCTGGCTAATGCGTCGAATTCCTCCGAGGCGGCCATGATTAGTGCCCTTCGGACACTTGATGGCACGCCCGCAAGTGTGACTCTGCACTCTACCATGAACTTCGTGAAAGGAGTAGTTTATGCGAGGAAACTCGTGGACTACATAGGACATCACCTTAGAGCTGGCTGACCATGGGGCGGTCAAGGTCGAACGTGTGATGAGAAAACAGGGAGGGGCCTCGAGACCCACCCCTACACTCTTCGTCACGTTCAACTGTGACGAGCTCACTGAGTCGATGCGTGCCGGTTGGTATCGCTACCGCGTGACATTCGTGCCACTGCCGTGGAGGTGCTATTACTGTCACCGCTTCGTCCATACTAAGCGCTCCTGTAGACGTGCAAATTCGGGGTTACTCGAAGTCTGTGTAAGTTGCTCCAAGGCCGCACACGATAAGTCCAAATCATGTGTGGAGAAGTGTGTCAATTGCGGAGAGCCGCACCCCGCTTTTTCGAAGCAATGTGGTGCGTATCTTTTTAAGAAGGAAATCCAGGATCGTCTCTCATTTCGCGAGGTTAAGGACTTCGTCTTGGCGCGCCCGTATTTGCCTGTGACGTCTTATGCCTCAATCTTAAGATAGACACCCTCTATTCATGACCCCTCCAGGCTTACGAGCACGGTTGTTTCCGCGCCCATTCAGAACCCTTCTGCGGGTTCTACCCACCCCGGGCGCTCCCCCGGTAGAGCTGGTGGCATAAAAGGTTCACACCCAACCCCGGCTAAAACCAGGGCTCCACCTTCTTCCCCCATCGTGACCCTTTCCCGTAAGGCGAAACGGCCGCGCGCCTCCACAGAGTTGTTAGACTCACACGAGGCAACACCCCAGAAGTTAGTCGTGAGGCCATCTTCCGATGTTCCTAAAGCTGACTCCCGAAAGGAGGACAACACTAAAGGAGTTTTGGCTCCTTCGCCCACCTAGTGGTAGACTGGCTAGCTCGGAGATGGTGGATCCTTCAAAAGAGGGATCCCCGCCTGCCGAAGCTTTCGAGGAGGGAGGAAAAGACTCACATGGTGAGCCCAACCTCCCTCGATAAGGCCTTGAAAGGCGACAGCGCCTTCAGCGCATTGTCCGGCCAACAGCTTCCGGAGTTCTGCCTCCAGGAACTGTACGGTCATTTCCGTGAGGGTCTTCTCTTCGACGAGCGCCCCCGCATCTCCTCCGAGCTAGCCCTGGAGGGCATATTCTTCCAATTGAATTTCCTTGGTCTCCAGGCCAACTGGCAGGAGCTCGGAGGCTCTTCTCGTCCCGCTCCCCGTTTGCCACCTGGCCATCTTCCCGGTGTATAAGGGTTTTACGACCCCACCACCACGAGATGGGGGCCGGGCAAGAGGATGTGTAATTTCCCCCCGGCCTAATGTCTCCTTTCTTCTCTTTGCTTTAGATAGCTCCTTTCAGGCAGTAGATGTGCATCTGCACCTGGATAGGAGGTATACTGTTATTTCCTCATACGTTCCACCATCAGCCGACTTCGACGCCGGGGCCTTCCCTCCCCCCTTCCGTCGTGGCACAGTTGCCGAGGCCCTTCTCCTTGGTCTGAGATCTGAACGGTAGACATCTTCTCTGGGGAGACTACTCTATTAATCCCACTAGTCAAGTCCTTGCCAATCTGATCGACGAGCTGTAGATGGGTGTCCTAAATGTGGATGAATTAAGGCATCGCTGACCCTGAAACGCTTCATTTTCCGGTCTTGATCTATTATTGTGCTCTCCGGATACACAGCCTGATTTGGGGGGGTTGGTAGTCGATGACTCATTGTAGTGATTACTTTTCCATTCATTTATCATTTTCTATGCCGCTGCCGCCCGAGAGCCCGCTCCGGTTGTTGTCTGCATTTCAGTCGAGGAATTTACGTCGGTGGCCAGTTTGCACGCCGACCGCTTCCATGGTGGTCAGCTGAGTGTGAGGCGGCCTTCGAACAGAAGGGGTATGCCTACATGCGCTATAATCGCTGCCCGAATGATTTGACTGCTGTTGAATTTCGTCGAGCTAGGGCTAGGTTCCGGTATATTTAGAAGCAAGCCCGCCGCTTTACTTGCTGGGCATATGTCTCTTCACTTAACGGGAAGACCACTCTAGCAGAGGTGTGTAAGCGAGTAAAAAAGATTCAGGGTAAGTTCTCCAGGAGAATGGAACCTCAATCTTGGACCCCGCGTCCGTGGCGGAGTCCTTCACGACCGCTTTCTCTGCATTCTTAACCAGGATGTTGCTCCCCCAGCATTCAATGCGCGTCGCGATGCCGTACAAGGCCCCCAACTGGAATTCACTTCTAGTGGCGGAGAACCCTTCAACGACAGGTTTACATTTAGTGTGTTGCGTTTTGCCCTCGCTTCGTGCAACCCCCCCTCCCCCTCTGGCCGAACGATGGCCGTACGCCATGCTTCGACACCTGGGTGAGCGAGGCATGGCCTTTCTGTTAGATTTGTTCAACAGGTTCTGGGTAGAGGGTATCCCCCCGAACTTCTGGCGAATCGCTTCTGTGCTCTCTTTTCGCATGTCGGGGAGAGATCACTCTTCCCCGCCAGGTTTCCGCCCAATCTCTCTAACCTCCTGCCTCTGCAAGTTGATGGATAAATTGGTAAATGTTAGATTAGCTTTTTTTCTGGACATGGGAGTGCAGCTTCCGCAAGTTCTACTTTACGTCGAATGATCTGCTCCGACTGGAAAATGCCATCTGAAATGCCTTCTTTCGTAGCCATCATTACTCCATGGTGTGTTTCTATCTGGTGAAGGCCTATGATATCGCATGGCGATACGGTAGGATGGAGACTCCCACACGATGTGGGCGAGAGGGACGCCTCCTAATTTTTATATTTGAATTTTCGCTAGAGTTTCGATTCCGCGTAAGGATGGAGTGGGCGGGGGGCCCTCTCCGTCCCAATGGAGCAGGAAGAGGGGGTCCCGCAGGGAAGTATCCTCAGTTTCACACTCTTTGCCCTGAGCATCAACGGCATCACCTCGGTGCTGCCGGAATATGTTCTCACTACGCTCTACGTGGACGGCCTTTTAATCTTTTTTTGGTGCGGCCCAGTTGCCAACTCTGGAGCGTCGACTCCAACAGGGATTGAACCTCCTCTCACGATATGCCGAAGCGCACAGGCTTCGGCTTTCCTTGTCCAAGACTAAGGTTGTGCACTTTGCCGCCAACCACGGCTCCATCCTGACCCAGACTTGTTTCTAAATCGGGTTCACCTGTAAGTGGTGTACTCGCACCGTTTCCTGTACGCGCGAGGACGGCACCTTCCTCAGTCGCATCTGCAGCCTATCACAACGGCACCTATGGCTCCGAGAGACTCCAGTAATGCTCTTTCGAGAGCTCGGTATACCTCTCGGACCGGTGGCGCCTCTGCTCTGCCCAGGACGTCGCCTGGATTCCACCACATTTGACTATTTGTCGCCACGCCTCTGATCCCAAGGCTTCTAGCGTGCTAGGAGTATTGTGTTCGGCCTTTTTGGAGCACACCTCGTGTTACCCTGAAGCCTTGCCAGTGTATACGTATGACTCCAAGTCCCAAGAGGGGATCGGTTTCTACGCCGTATTCCCTCTGTTTGATGTCAGCGGTGCTCTGACAGGCGCTGCGTCTGTCTTCACGGCCGAGCTGGTTGCAATACACCGCTCGTTACAGGAGAACGCGACGTGTCCCGTTCGGAGACCGGATTGTGATTTATAGCGACTCACAAAGTGCCTTGAGTTCTCTCTGGACATTGGAATCTCCGCATCCACTGGTTCGCGATATCCATGACATCACGGTTTTGGCAAGCCTGGCGGATGTTGAGATTATCTTCTGCTGGGTTGCTGGACACGTGGGAATTTCCGGTAATGAGCGCACCTATGAGACTGCGGAAAAGTTGGCGAGGACTGGGCGACCAGACCAGCTTTTCTCTTTCCCTCACACCGATTACATGGCAGGAATACGGGCTGCCCTCCGGGCGCCTTGGCAAAGAAGATGGGAGACGGTCGAAGGGAACTTATAGTTGCGTGCCATTGCACTACGACTGTTCCCATGGACCTATATCCTCAATGCCACGACGGCTTAAGGTTGCTTCCTGTCGTCCCCGAATTGGACACACTCGCGGGACGAACCGCTATTTGATGGAACGCTTGCCTGCACCGTATTGGGAAGACTGCCTTGTCACCCCGGCTGTTCCTCACATTCTTGTTGAATGTCCCAGTCTGGATGATCTTAACGCACGTTATCTGTCCCGGTACTGGGAAAAGCGGGGTCGCTACCCCTTGTCCCATGTACTGGTTCGTGCACACAGACTAACGGACTAAATGACTTTTTGGAGGAGTCTAGCCTCCTCCACTTTTTTTGACTCTTTGTTGTAGGTCGCATTTTGCTCCGCCGCGGGAGGGGATGTGGGCCTACTCCTGACGCCGGAGCGGGGGATGTGAGCCTACCCCTGACGGCGGATCTCGTTTCCTTGTTGCTTTTTCTGCTTTTGTTTTTTTTAGCTTGTGTCTTGCCTTTGTTCCCTTTTTATATGTTATTTTCTTGTTTTTTTAATATAGCCTAGTATTAGACTTTCCGTTAGTATCGGCGACTTTTGCCCTAGTAAGCAGTCGCCATATGGGCTCTTTAAATTAGAAAAAAAAAACAATCTTATCATCCTTAATCTCCCGTCTTCGCCTCAAAAGACCTTCCCCTCACCACTGTTCCAAGGAATCATCCGAGGGATATTTGCTTACTATTACCACTGCGCTTTTTTAAGCGCCCGTCTGGCGGGTCCTCCTCCTCCTCCTCCGGGATGACAAAAGTTCCTACCTGATCTCTGGTTGCTGTCAAAATCAAATGCCCCACATACACAAAGACCGGCCCTTGATGCCCTACTGATCATATTCGAATGGCATGCTAATCTTTGTTTTTTCTATTATCCGATCCTTTGGAGTTTCGTCCACGAGCGAAAGACGGATACCGCAACATAGTAGTAGTAGTCATGACGGTTTGAATCCGCAGTAGTCCGGCTCGTGCTACTGTTTGAGTACACTCCTCGCTTATGTTCTTCCTGTTACTGCATTTCTTTCTCTCTTCCCACGTTTATATTTTTTTATACTTCCGGGCTGCCTGAGGCTTCAGAAATGCTTCCATCATCAGCATTTATATTAAATCCTATATATTTCTGTGATATCCTTACAAGGGGATTATGAGGGAACAAGCACGTGAGGGAGAAATAACGTCGCTTTTAAGCATTGCCTCCACGTGAGCCTCGTTGTCGTTTACAAGCAATTTTCGAAGCTCAAAAGAGTGAGAAAGTATAGGAGCGGGCTGATGGAATGCAGCCCTTATCAATCCTAGTATTTAAACAAGACAAGAAGTCTCCATTCCCCCTTCCAGCCCCGCTGGGAGCGGCTGAGACAAACGTCAGCCGGGCTGCGTTCGCCATTACTCAAACGACGGGCGATAGTCCCCCACCCTTCTATGGGGTAAGCTCCCTCACTTCATGTACCCGTGTGAGGAGGAATCAGAGATTTGTGCGAGAGAAGCTCACGAGAGCAGACGATCTTACTCCTCCTCGATTCGGGTTGTCATACGCCGAAGGCAAGGAAACGTTGTGGGATAAAACCGAGTATCCCTCCTTGGCTAAAACAAATATCCACCCTAGAACTAATTAAGAACTCTTCTCCCCGTAAAAATACCCGTCCGACTCCGCGCAACGACGCCATCTCCAGACAAGAACCAAGTCTTATCCCCAAAGGCTTCAGTGAAGATTAATCTTAGCGTAATACCCCCTTGATTACGCATAGTCGACCAAACAAACCGTTTGACGTCTCGGAGAAACTCACCCTCCGTTTTCTTCAAAGGAATTTGCACCAGAAGAATTCCCAGCCTCCTTTCTCAAAGGCTCTGCCCCCCCCCCCTCCCTGCGTCATCTCAAAAGAATACTTCAACTACAAGCAAGTTGACCCTGGACCCCGTCAAAGTGACTCAACCATCATCTCATCGCTTCGCCGGAAACGACCATCGTCTTTCCCAACGTACAAGGTATTGTAACGAATATTTTAGCTTCTTAAAATTTATAATTGCCGTCTACCGTTTCCCCATTATCATTTGTGTGCTTACCATGTCCCCGTGTAAAGCTCAAATTTGAATTCCATCCAGCCTACCCAATTTTATTGCATTTTAAATACCTAATCTTCGTACTAGCCCATTGACCACTGTAACTATGTCTTATTATATGTCTGTTTATTGTTGTACCATTTAACTTAAATTATTAATATGTATTAAAGTCTATTTTTGCCTACTCCTTTACTTTCCAACCCTTGAGCTCATCATAGCCGTGAAACAGGCTGTAACTAAGTGAGATTTGGAACTCTCAGCCCATACAAAGATTTAAAGTAGCATCTATTGGACTAGCCTTCCCTTACGAGGATCTGACCTCGAAACCGGACCTCGGCCTACCCAAAGTTATTAAAAGGAAACCCCCGCGCACTCTAAAATCAAATATAATAGATGTATGTATGGTATATAGAGCTATACCACGACAGGGATCTTCCTTCGTTGGCTCTGTCCCAGTAGACTGTATCTACCCCACATTTTCTCTTTCGCTAGCCTCCCTGCCTTATTCCCCAACCTCTTTAGAACCCTTCTAGCGTGGAAACTCCCGTTGGTTTTGACCTTTTGGAGGTAAATAAGTAATAAATGATAGCGCGCGTCAATATTTTCTTGCTGACGCCTTGTTTCTTTTGCTCTAAATGGATCCGTCCTTTGCTCTCCAGATTCCGGAGTCTGCCGTGTTGCACTTCGGGGAAGATTCCGAGACTGGAGCCAAAGCCAAATACCCGTGCGTCACTGTTCACAACGTTGTGATATTCCCCGGTATTCCACACCTCCTCAAGAAGGCATTTACGATGCTAGGATCGGTAAGGTATTCATTCCGACCCTCGCTATTAGGTATTCATTCGGGACCCTTGCTTTCAGGTATTCATTCGGGACCCTTTCTGTTAGGGATTCATTTACGACCTTCGCTGCTAGGGATTCCTTTGAGAGCTTCGCGGTTGGGTATTCATTTTGGACCCCCTCTATTCAGTATTCATTCTGGACCGCTGTTGAGTATTCATTCCGTAAACCTTCGCTATTGCGTATTCATTCGGGACCGTTGTTAGGTAATCTTTTCATTAGGGCATCCTGCTGTTTGGTATTCAATTTGACCCTTCGTTATTAGGTATTCATTTGTATCCTCTGGACCATCGTTGTTGGCTATTGGTTCTAGATCTTCACTTTGAGGGGTATTCATTTTGGCCACTCCCTGTTGGGTATTCATTTTGTACCCTCGTTTTGGGGTATTCATTCTGGGCCTTTGCTATACGATATTCATTTTCGACCTTCGCTGTTGGGTATTCATTCTGGATGACTTTCCTTCTTGGGTATGCGTTTCATTCGGCTTTCATTCATTTGAAGCCTTTGCCGTTAGGAATTCATTTGTACCCTCGTTGGGTATTCATTTTGAACCCTCGCTATTAGGTATTCAATTTGGAGGACTTTCGCAGTTATTCATTTTAGAAGATCTTCCCTGCTTGGTATTCATTCAGAACTTTGGCTATTAGTTATTCATTCGGAAACTTAGTTCTTTGGTATTCCTTTGTAATCCTGCCGTTGGGTATTCATTTTTGACCCTCATGTTGGGTATTCATTGTGGACCTCCGCTGTTAGGTATTATTTCTCGACCTTCGCTGTTGGGTATTCATTCTGGACCCTTGCTTTCAGTTATTCATTCGGCCCCCTTATTGCCACTTAGCTCTCACCCAAGGTCATTCAGGGGTTTAATGACGCTGGATCAATTTGCTCGACAAATAATCCTCGAAATACCGAGAGTGGATCATATTGTCGATAAACTCGATATCGATCGAGAGTTTAGCTTTCCCTCAGCTAGTCACATGTTAGACTAAGATTTTCGGGATGGAGTCAAGTTTGTGGTTTGGACCCGTTTGTTTTTTTAACGTATCTCCTTTTCGATTCCGCGCAAATGACACGGTCTATCAGTTTGTTTTATTTCTAGTACTCTATCTGCAAAGTTACTTTTGCAGTCATATCGCTTCGCCCCACTCCCGATATCTGGTGACGATTTTGCTGCTTCGACCTTGTTACATTTCCTTTTTTGCTACGCAAACTAACGGAGAAAAAAACGAGGACCCAAGTGCCAATCACCTCTGTAATTAATACGCACTATAATTGGACATCATTCAGCAATCAACAAGGATCTGAGATGCCGTCGGTTACTGACGCTGAGTTTCCTCTGCTTTGTCCTTCCGCGGGTTTCAAAGTTCTTCATTTTCGCTTTCCTTTGATGGCATCCCGCAGTCTTTAATTGACCCTCAGATTTAGTGGTTAATTGCTTGAATTGGCGAGGAGAGGTATTTCTTTATGTACATTCGAAATTTGCTCCTTTCTACCCGTTCGACGCAAAACCACAAAAGTTTAGACCGATGTTTTTCCTACTCATTAGCGGCTTGTTTTAGTTATTAATTAGCTCACCCATTTTGTTATATTTACAAGAACAAGAAGCGCTGTGGTTTGGAACTTTTGTCCGGTTTTGTGCCGAGACGGGCAAGAACTTTACAGACTACCATCCAGATTTTGACATAACTTTATTTAGAAATTTAGAGGCTTGATTTAACAACGGCATAAAATTGATGAGTTCTGAAATCTTAATTTGAATTGTTTCTAATCATGTTTTGCATAAATGATAATAATTCTAGTCTTGTTACTATTTTCTTATACAAATTTCTCTGAATTATCCTATAAATTAATCTATGGTTTGTCTGGCGACTGATTTGGTCAAGGAAGTCGTTTAATAGATTTTTGCCCTCACCTCCTGGCATTTTGTATTGTGACATGGCATGCCATCTGCACGCATAAAAAGGTATCTTTTCAAATTGTGCATTTGAAAATATTGGCATAATTCCTTCTTCAATGATAAAGACGCCTTTTCTGATTATTCACTCCTAAATAGTTCCCCACGGTGTCTTAGCTTTTGGTTGTGGTCGGTTTCTGTCTAACTGTTGTCTGGGTAATCTGTAGATCCATTTGCATCCACTTTCTGAAACTTAGCCAAATCCTTGAATGTAAGAAGACAATTCCAGAGTTGTAGCTCATGTCGGCCACTCCTCTTAGTTGTGGCTAAAGGGGGCCTTCCTCTAAAATGCACCTCTGTAATTACCAAATTACTGATAGCTAGCTTACTTGTGTTCTTCACTTAATTTCTAGTGTTTTTAAAGCATCAATTAAGCTTGTAAACAATGAATTTATATTTGGTAGCTGAGGGTATTTACATTCTAAACGAATAAGCGTGATATTAGTAATCAAAAATCCTAATTGACAAAAATAAGATTGCGTCTATTTTTGAACGTCTCACAATTTTTTTTTGTTTTTTTTCCCTGTAGAAGCTATTTGGGCATAAAAATAGCCGATTTTTCACGACTAAATTGTATTTTACTTCCGACGAAGTGACGTTGGCCGACAAACTCAACGAAACAGTATCCAGATTTCCCCAAATTGCTTTCGGCTCTTACCCTGAGCTTTTTCACAGGTGGGTCTTCCTTATTTCCCAATCTCAGAATAAAAGTTGTGTGGGTATGGCTGTCACTGTACTTGAATTATTGGCTAAATGCAGCATTATGTATATATATTTTTTCTTATGGGCTATAGGATTGAGTGTTGTTGAGGTGGACATTCTACAGTTGATCATGACTCGTGATACTAATTACTTTGTTAAAACAACCAGTTAATAACAGATATAGTTGATGGTGAGTGGTTAAAATAGGTTATTCTTTGGAGGGATATAATAGGTTACAAAGTGAAGAGTATATCTGCCTTCCTGACTACTGTGGTGACTTGTTGTAAATCATAATTATTAGAATTATATTCTCAACCATGGGTCATGCTACTTTTTAAGTTGTGAATGTCCCTTTGTTGTGCTAGGATTCTTTACTTGTGATTAACTGGTTAAACCAACATGGACTTTTATAATTGGACGAAATATGCAAAAACAAAATATGGTTATGCATGGAAGTGCCAAGTCAAAAACTACTCAAAATACAAGTCAGCATCGTCAATACGGACCGGATCCCTTTTTGCAAAGTCACTTTTGTCATTGCTGACCATGGTGGACTGCTACAACCTTTTTCGTGAAGTTTGTACAAACTGCTTCAGAGCGAATCCTATTATTTCTTTATGAGGTCCCGAAGCTGTGGAGATGGACGAGTCTTGGTTTTTCTCACAGCCCAAAGCACCATCGTTGAGGGGCGCCTCTTTTCGGCATTGTGGGTTTTAGGTTTAGTTGACCCCAGTATAACTTCTGCGTTTGATTAGATGGAGATCGTGGATCGAAGAGATGCGGCTACGGTTTTACCCATTGTGCAAGCAGTTGTGCGAACTGGGTCTATCAGTCACACCGACGAATGGAGATCCTGCCGAAATTTGCAAGGTTCGTTCACAGAACCATCAACTATTCAGTGAACTTTGTCAACCCATTGAATGGAGTTCATACTCAACATATTGAGTAGTACTGGAACAAGCCCAAGGCTCAAATTAAGAAAATGCTCGTATGCAGAAGGGAATTTTTGAATTCTTATAGACAAGAATTCTTGTTGTGAGACCATTTTGCCTTAATTGCTTTGCAATATCCTTAATAATTCATTTTTCTCTCGCTCATACCCGACTTCCAGTCAATTTTTTCCTTATTATACCTAATTATATTGTTCCATTTGTCTTATTATTCAAGCATTATGTATCTGGGTGGAGATTCTACAATTGATCACTGTGGGTGGGGGACGAGAGATTCTACAATTGATCACTGTGGGTGGGGGACGAGAGATTCTACAATTGATCACTGTGGGTGGGGGACGAGAGATTCTACAATTGATCCAGCTTATATTAATTAGTTAAAATATTCACGAGTCTTGAATGATTTTCATCTAGATTCTTTGTTCTACTTCTCACTCTTAAATTACACCTAGGTATTTAAACAGCTTTATGTGCACTTAATATTAAAAAAATTTCCGATTCAGAATCTGTATCAATTAACTTGATAATGTACATTTTATTTAGACTGGGATACAAGGTCCTCCGAGTCATTCTACCAGACACTGTACCCAGACCCCAACTTCCTCCTATTAACTACACCCACACATTGCGCCCATAATACCACTACAAAGATATCACCAATCGAGGCTTGAAAAAATGGTCAACCATGCTATTACAATGCATACTAATATATATTTAATTCGTACCCACAGAAAAACTGAAAAGCCACATATCTTCTTTCCCCCTATATAAGTACAACATGCCCTTACAAATCCCCGAAAGGGACTGTCCCATATGGACTGTTACATTTGGTACCTGGAGGAGCGGCATGCCTCCCCCCCCCACCCCCAGGCCCCTGTGACCCTGATAGTCTCAAACTAGTTTGAGTCTACCTGGGTTTTATTTTTTTCTAGATATTTCCTTTCACGCCCCTTCTCACCTATTTTCATGGCCGACAACTGTTTTCGAAGGCTAGTCGCTGGCTGGCTTTCGTTCACTCTTCCCCGGTCTGGGCCTGGAGGTGGTGTGATGTAACCTCTCATTTTTGGCTTCGCTTGCGGTACCGTCTTCTTTCTTCCCACCTTTTCTCCATCTAGTGCCCCACATCTTTCTTTTCCTTAGTTATCTATTATTTTTGGCAGCCGTAAGGGACTGCTAAGTGACATGTGAAGGCTTGTGTGCCCTCCCGGCCCCACTCCCGCAGCCCCGCAGGGCAGTACCCTGCGTAGCTTGTTACATTTGCTACCCGAAGAAGCTGCATTACCTTCCGGCCTGAGTGCAGATTAGGGAAGTCCCGTCACTGGTTGGAATTGAACTCTTTGACGGAGCCAGGGTAAGTTGTGGGTGCGCTTCCTCCTCGCTAAATCTCAACATTCTTTTTTTGTTCAAAGACTCTCCCCTCAACCCTCTGTCTAGGCTTTAAGACCTGACCAGCTTCTTCATGCCCTGTCAGAAGAGAGGCCTTGGGTGATGGATGGTCAGTTGGAGGACCCTCTTGAGGTGGAGATGTTCCCGGATGTGACCCCACCTCAAATGGCAGGGTCTTCCAGAGGGGCGAACCTTGACTGGGTCTCAGATACCGCACTTAAGTCCGCCCATGTGCAAAGTCCTCCTCAGGCGGCACGCGCCTCCGAAGAGTCATAAGGAGAGGGGCCTCCGCCCCCACCTGCTGTCCCTTTGACGGTTAAGATCTCCATCTCGGAAAAATATTTGGCCTAGAACTGTACGTACGGCTTTGGGCCCCTTCCGGGTAGGGGGAGAAACGGGTTTACTTCCAACCTTCCTATCCAAAAAAGAAGAATTGTAAGGGAAATAACTCAAAGAGGACTAGGGATTCATTTCCCTCCGCGGGGGCTCAGGCGACGGAGAGGTGTTCCGCCGTTCCGGCAAGCGACCAGGCCAAGACTGGCACTTTCAGCCCCGAGTTTTCCTCGTGCGGGGAGGCCCAGACCAAGACCATGAGCAAAGTCGCAAATGCAGTGAGATGAGTCTCGATTACGCCAGGGCCCCTCATTCAGAGATTATCTGGCGTTTTTGAGCCCGCTGTCTTTAAAAGCCCTTTTTAGTTATTCCCTCCACTCATTGAAGCAAGTTGGCCACACGCTCCCTTAGACGAGTGCTTTAGCTGAATTGACTTCGGCTGACCCTTCCGATGCGGCCATTATTAGTGATCATCGGAGACTCAATGACTCTCCGGTGAGTGTGACGCCGCACTCTACCATGAATTTCGTGAAAGGAGTGGTTTATGGGAGGGAACTTGTGGACTACTCCTTAGAAGACATCACCGAAGAGCTGGCTGACCAAGAAGCAGTCAAGGTCGAGCTTGTGATGAGAAAACTAGGAGGAGCCCTCGTGACCCACTCCTACACTCTTTGTTCATGACAGGCTCCATGAGTCTATGCGTGCCGTTTAGTATCGCTAACGCGGGAAGGCTTTTGTACTTCTCCCGGGGAGGTGGTACTACTGCCACAGCTTCGGCCATACGAATCGATAATATGTACACATGCCCGGCGCCTATCTCAGTCGCCAACAGCTCACAATACATCCGCGGCCGATCTCGACAGTTCTTATGTCACCGAGAGACGCCAGTCATTCCCTAAGCCATTAGGGTTTTGCGCTAGGAAACTTTCGAGAGCTTGTGGTAGCTCTAGGCCCGGGGGCGCATCTGATTCTATCTAGGACACCACCCCGGAGGCTACTACGTTTGACTATTTGTCGCGACGCCTCTGCTCCTAAAGCTTCCACAGCGCAGGGAGTATTGGGTTTAGCCATTTTTTAGCACACTTCGTGTCATACTGGATCCGTGCCAGTATACACGGATGGCTCCAAGTCCCAAGAGTGGTTCGGTTTCCACGCCGTATCCCCCTATTTAAAGTCCGCGGGGCTCTACCTGGCTCCGAGGGGAATTTAAGTTACGTGCCATTACGCCGCGACTGTTCCATTGGACCTACCTCCCAATGCCGCGACGGCTTCAGGTTGTTTTCTGTCGTCTCCGAATTTGACACACTCGCGGGACAAACCGCCATTTGATGGAGTGCTCGCCTGCGCTTTATTGTGAAGACAGTGTTGTCCCCCAGACTGTGTTCGGCACATTCTTGTTGAATGGCCCAGTCTGGGTGATCTTAGGGAACGTTACCGGGACGAGCGGGGTCGCTACCTCTTGTCCATTGTATTCGGGACTAGTTCGTGCACACAAACTTGTTGACTATACGACTTTTTGCAGGAGGCGGGCCTCCTCCACTTTATTTGACTGCTTTTTATAGGTTGCTTGTTCATGCACCGGGAGGTGGGCTACCCCTGGCGCCTGAGGGCACTTCATTCTTGCCTTTTTTTTTACCCTTTGTCCTTTTTTATCCTTGTTATTTGTTATTTACATATTATTTGTTTTCTGTTTTTTGTTTTTTAATATCGCCTACTAGTTGGATGTGTCTAGTATGGTGACTTATGCCCAATGAGGCAGTCGCCAGATTGGCTCGTAAAATTAAAAAAAAAGAAGTCCGAGAACCCTTTCATTTTCTTCTGCTTTCCGAACGCACAACTTTATTTTTGTTGGGAGGTGGTCAATGAATGTCATGGTAATGATCACTTCCCTATCCAAATATCTTTTTTCAGCCCCGCTGCAGCCCGAGAAACCACCTTGGTAGTGAGTAAAGCTGACTTGGTTGCCCGCATTTCAGAAAATGACGTAATTCATTCAAGGATTTAGGTTGGTTGATGCGACCGTTCAGTTCTCAGGCCCCCTCATCGCCATGGGCCTGACTACTATTCCTAGAACTTCTGGCTGTTTTGCACGCTGTACGCTTTCTTGGTGGTCTGCCGAGTGCGTGACGGCCCTTAGAGAGAAGCGATACGCCTAATGTACGCGCCAAGCGCCGCCCGGACGACTCCACCGTGCGTGAATTTCGCCACGACCGCCACTATACTTGGTCCGCATACGTGTCTTCACTCAACTTCTCGCAGCGGAAGCGCGTTAAAATGATTCGAGGCATGTTCTCGCAGGACTCGCATCCAGTCAAGAGGATGGGACTGCAATCTCGGTTCCTGCGTCCGTGACGATGTCCTTCGCGACCGCTTTATCCACATTATCTATCCGGCATGCTGCTGCTCCCTCTTGCCTTTAAAGGACGTCTTGAGCTCTGAATGTCGCCTACTGGACTTTAGGTCCCAGTCACACCAAGCTTACGACCTGTTTCCGACCACCTGCGACCGAAAATCAAGCGATCGGTCGGCGACACAAAACCTAAAAAGAGGTAGTCGCAGGTGGTGGGCGAGTAGTCGTGCGACCGGCGGGTTACTAGGGGTCGATTAGTAGCCCACTAGTAGGCGTCCGGGTGGAGATCAGTGTGGCTGCCACCTGGCATCGGGTGCCGACAACCTACGAGTAGTTGGCCACTGGTGACCCACCAATCAGCCACTAGTGGCCGAGTAGTCGGCCACTAGTCACGACCATCAAACTTCTGACAGGTCTCCGGCGACCACCTCTCGTTCGCAACAAGTCTTCGTAGGTCGCTCACTGTTCGGCGATGGGTGGCTCACCAATCGGTGAGCGGTCGGCCGACGGTCGTCAATTTATAATGACCCTAAATATAGGCGAGTTTTGGTGGCCCTGCACACACCTCTGCCTACCTCAGTAGGGTCAACAACATGGGCACTTCACTAGCACCTCACCAATTAGTGATTCTCGCATAACTCGCACTTCAAGAAAAGCAGGATATCATTGCAGTTAGAAGCAGAAGTGAGCAGGAGGGGGCAGGCAGAGGTGGCGAGCGTGACGCTCCGGGTCGATTTGTACTGGTGCTAGAGCGGTCGAACGCCAGTTGCAGGATGTCATGACTGCAACAGCGACTCCCACTGAGACCAGTGGGCGACCGCTGGGCGATGGGTCGCCAGTACTCAGTTTTAACAGCTCCTGATTGGTCGCCGACCACGTGCATCTGATCAGCCACCACCTACGACTGGACACCCACCGGTCGGCTACTACCTTTTTAACTGTTAATTGTCGTCAACCGATCGGCCACCGGTGTTCGACCGATCTTTGTCTGGTGGACGACCTCCGGAGGAATCTCTGCCGTCCAAACTGGTCGCAGGTGGTTTTCGATGTAACATCGACAACCTCCGGAGAACAGTCTTGCTCGGCCGACTAGCTACGACCTTATTAGCGACTACCAGCGAATTCCAAAGACTGCCTGCAACTGGCCGGCGACCACCTGGTCGTCGGTGGTCGGAAACAGTTCGTAAACTTGGTGTGACTGGGCCCTTACCTGTGCTTTTTGGGGGGCCTACGCTAGAAGGGATCAGAATTTTTTTTAAATGCTTTGGGAAGCTTTTTCGGTTTCATTTTGTTCAAGAACCATTTACCTACGTCTTTAAATAGAACAATGATGACGGAAAAGCCTGATTCTCTTCTTAGCTGACGATCTAACGACAAAAGTAAGTCCAGTCCCCCGTAAACCCCCATTATAATCAGTGTTCAATTTCTATTATTAGTTTACGAGTAGGAATTTCATTATCGTTTGCCTCTATCCTTCCTCGGTGACGCTCCCGATCATTTGGTTTCAATTCGCTAATGCTGACGCTAATTAATATCTCGATTCTTCGTTTGTTTAATTAATCATGTGGAGTAAGTTCTGCGGACCCACATTCTCTATTCCCGGTAATATGGAATGTATCGAGTGTATCATATTCAGGTGGTTTGGTTGGATTTTTTATTTGTTTGAATTTCCTTCCCCAACCTTCTGCGGGATCTTTTGTTTCTCTTTAGGTATAAAGGCGCCCAGATTAGGATTTTTTGTGTCCATCTTCTGCGATTTCTTCTAAGCACTGTGTCCTCCTCATTTCCATTAATTCTATACTGTTTACTATATATGCTACCTATGTTTGTATTTTTAGGCAGGCTTCTCTCACTTGTCCTCCCTCAGTTTCTGTCTGATTTTTGTGGTCAGTGTCTAAGTTTCATCTCCATAACTTAAAACTTGCACTTTACATTTAGTAAATAATTCGTGTTTCGAGCAAAGAGATGTTGTTTTCTTTTCTACCACCTTCCAACCTAATTTTGTTCATCTATGCTTATTTCCTTTTCTATTCTCATCAGGACTCACAAGTTGTCCTAAGTGTACGTATTCTTGCACTTTGCTATTAAATTTGATCGTTTTCTATCGTCCCATCAAATCACTCCTTTCTTCTGAAAAGAATATTGATCATTTTCGAGTCTGGAAATTTCATTTTAAGTCCAACTATAGGACTGCAAAATTGTTCCCCCCAAAATAAATTTTTAAGGACCTTTTTTTTAAAGATATATTTGAATGGGATTACATAAATTACATGTAGAACAACATCCTTGATAATTAATTTCATTTGAACAGATAACTTTATACCACTGTTCATGTGTCCAATTTTTGTGATCTTTGGACCACTGAAGATGTTTTTTTTTTTGTTGACCTCAGATATCCTTGGATTCTTTCTAACCTTGCATCCTTTTTGTCATTGATCTTTAAGTCGCTTCTAACTTTTTTGATTGATTTCTTTCAACTTGAAGTTTCATTCAACTCCCCAGTAAGTTCAGAAGATGTTTTTATGCGATTCTGTATGTTCTCTCGGTGTTGTAAAATGTCTTCTGTCACTTTTCATTCGTGGTACAAAGCTCTTGGTCTCTTGATAGCGTTTCATAGTGATTTTGACTGCAAATTTGGAACATTTTATTTATTTATCAATTTCTTCTATGGTGAAGTTAGATTGTGCTCACCGTGTTTCTGTAAGTTCTTTAGTTTTAGTCATAATACTTATTTAGAACGATATTGAATACACAATAGTTATAAATTTAAGCTGAAACATAAGAAATATTGGTTAAATTCTGATTTTAGAAAACATACATTTTATTAATTATACACATTTAATAAAATACTAAGTAATTCAAACATTAAAAAATATTCAAACATATTTGCAAAAGATACATTATTATCATAAATATTTATAAATTGCATGATAAATTCTAAAAAGTTTGATTAAATATATTTTATGAGGGGTGCTTTATACTTTTGGCCAGGGGTATATATTACCTTGCAGGGTGCAATGGGTTTCATTATGCCCTGAGGAAATTGACTGTGTCAGAATGGAGACAGACTCACAAATAACATGATGCTTGGTTTAAAACTAAATCGTAAGTAGAGTTGTCACAGTTGTAAATATGATTTTGTTAGCGACATCCTCTGTTTGACGTGATATTACTTTGTGCATAAAACGTAAAATTATTTTACCAACTTAATTGAGATTTTGACCATCCTTGTGACTTTATTCAACATTGTGGGCCTTTAAACCTATTACATCCGGTGGACACGAATTTTTATGTTAAAAATATTCAATCTAAGAAATCGACAGATGTTCCACTACGCATTCTCTGACGTCAGTATTGCGTCATTATTTAACTGTACTTGGCATGGGGTCGCGCTATACCGTCACGACATCGGATTCAAGGTTACATTTTATCGTATTTGGTTGCCAGTTATCGTACCTTGACTTTGAAAACTGAGATACTCTTCTACATTGCACGCTGACATCGAAGCGAAAGAGACAAGATTGTGGAGAGAATGATTCGCAGCTCAGTGAGGATTTATCCCTTGGGTTGTAGTTTTGTTTTATCGCTCTTTTATCATAGTTTCATCGCTTAAATATTGTTTCTAGATTTGCGTTTAGGTTGCCAATCTCGCAATGTTACTCTCCAAATTGAGGCGCATTTTCGGTTTTATAAAGCCGCCAATCAGTGGTGCTTTGACTATCAACACTTAGTGTCGTGATCGTGGTTAGTTTGCAGGTGTCGCCCTGCTACATCATGTTCTGTTTCATTGTCTTCTTCACAGTGAGCCTCCAAGTTCATGCTTCTGAGTCTACTGCATTTAGGCTAGGCCTGTTCTAGGAATGTTTCTCATGCATACACCCTTCTACTACTTGGACCCAAGTTCGCCATGCCGGTGCTGTCTACTTTAGTTTTATTTCTCGAGAAACTAATCCATTTTTCCTCCTTGCCTATGCCCCCGTAAGAGGCACGGCGATTTGCTTTCCTGGCCACCGCGCTGACGGGACTCTGCGCCCCGTCCGGCCCCAGCTTAGCCTTTTCTCATTATTTCGGACACCCTGTCTTCTTAACCTGTTTGGTCACTTTCCAGACAAACTCTCCCACAATTTTCTCTGGTCGGCCTCTAATTTCACAGGGTAGACGCCGACCAGCTTCCTCTCAGCCAACCATCCCGAATCGAGTGAGGCTGAGGGTGGAGGGGACAATGCCCCCTCACCCATTGCTCCGATTTGGGGTGGTGAGTTTTAATAACCTGCTTCGCCCCCACCATCGCCTTCCTCACACCCCCTTTCCTTCTTTCATTGTCTATCGATTTTACGCCGAGCCTAAGGTTGAGCCGCCAGGCCACTAGGCGGGAGGAGTGGCCTCAAATGGCTGCAGCTGGTTTTGACTGCCCCGTGTTCACCCCTCGCAGACCGGGCTACTGCGTGTGGTGATGAGCGTTTGCGTCCCGTGATTATTATAGGGTCACCCCATGCCCAATGATGAATTTATTTTAAAAAAACAAAACCTACCTTCCTCTCGACCATCGACGGAGCCGCCTTCGGGCAGCTCCATCGAAAAAATGGAGGTTACCCCCCCCCCCCCCCGTGTTTTCAGAGAAGACCCTCCAAACCTTTTTCACCTCAGAGGAGGCTTACTCATCTCCTATGCTACGTGTGCAGTGGACTCCCCCTCACCCCCTTCTCTGTCACTTTTTCCAGCAGCAGTCACCCCTTTACTTTCCAAGGGACTCGCAAGAAACCGGGCAGGCGGCCCATAATCGAGCCTCGATAAGGCCAACCGCCTTAGGGGAGCAATGGATTGCAGGGCCCACCGGCCCGTGGCCCCCAATGTCCTGCTATCATGCCTGAGTAGTTTTCAAGGAGTCAGTCTATCTGCCCCTCTTTCTTCCTTGTTGGATCCCGGTTCGCTGGCCCCTGACGTGACCAAGCCCCAGACGGTACGATCGAACCCGGGCTTGGTGCCAAGCACAGAACCAGGGTGCTTCCCTATGCAAGCTCCTCCTCAGACGGCTCGGTCCCCGAGGCCTCACACGGAGAGGAGGAATCTCCTCCCCCGGCTGGTGCTCATGCGACAGGCAAGACCTATTCCATTTCAGCGAAGGATCTTGCCGAAGCCCGCCAATCTGACCTAGGGGCTCATATCGGCGGATGAGAAAGCGGGTTCATTCCCCGCCCTCCTTTCTTAAGAAGAAAAGACTCGGGGCTCCTCTCCCTCCGCGGGAGCCGGGGGGACGGACGGGGTCGGTGACGTTTCAATATACGCCAAGAACGGCACGTCTGCCATCGGTGCTTCCCTGGGTAGGGAGTCCCTGATAAAGATCGAAGGTGCGTAGAGCGGGACCTCGATCACGTCGGGGTCTCCTCATTCAGAGGTTACCTTGCGTTTCGGAGCCCGATGGCTTCAAACACTTCCTTCTTATTCGCTTACTGATGGCAGCATGTTGGCTAAGGGCAACATGATCCATCAGAGGAGAGCTGTAGCTAGCGGGGAGCCTTCTAGCGAATGCGTAGAATCCTTCCGAGGTGGCCATGATTAGTGCCTTTTGGACACTTGATGGCACGCCGGTGAGCGTGACGCCGCACTCTACAATGAACATCATGAAAAGAGTGGTTTATGCGAGGGACTACCCCATAGATGACATCACCTTAGAGCTGGCCGACCATGGAGCGGTCAACGTCGAGCGTGTGATGAGAAAACAGGGAGGGGGCTCGAGACCCACCCCTACACTCTTCGTCACGTTCGACTGTGACAAGCTCCCTGAGTCGGTGTGTGCCGGTTGGTATCGCTCCCGCGTGAAGGCATGCATGCCACTGCCGCGGAAGTGCTATTACTGCTAACGCTTCGTCCATACTAATCGCTCCTGTAGATGCGCAAAGTTGGGGTAATCCGAATCCTGTGTAAATTGTTCCAAGGCCGCACACGATAAGTCCAAATCGTCTGTAGCCAAGTGTGTTAATTGCGGAGAGCCGTTGAGAAGGAAATCCTAGCCGTTCAGGCTCAGGATTGTCTCTCATTTCGCGAGGTTAAGGACTTGGTCCTGGCAAATCAGGCGCTACCTGGGATGTCTTATGCCTCAAAGTTAAGAAAGATACCATTTGCTCCTAGCCATCCAGGCCTAAGAGCACGGTCGTTTCTTCGCCCGTTCGGAACCCTTCTGCAAGTTCTACCTACCCCGGGCGCTACCTTGGTAGAGCTGGCGGCATAAAGGGTCACACCCAACCCCTGCTAAATCCAGGGCTCCCCCTCCTTCCCCCAGCGTGACCATTTCCGGTAAGGCGAAACGGCCGCGCACCTCCACCCATTCGTTAGACTCATTGGAAGCAACACCCCTGAAGTTGGTCGTGAGGTCATCTTCCTGGGTTTCTAAAGCTGCCTCCCAAAAGAAGGACAGCACTAAAGGAGTTTCGGCTCCTACGCCTACACCGAGTCTAGGCTGGGTGACTCGAAAGCGGTGGATCTTCCAAAGATGGACCCCAGCTTCCGAAGCAGCACTGCCTGCCTAAGGTTTCGAGGCAGAGAGAGGAAAAGATTCGCACGGCGAGCTTCCCAACCTCCCCTGATATATCCTCGAAGGAGACAGCTCATTGTCTGGCCAACAGCGCCCGGTAAACGTACGGTCTTTTCCATCAGGCTCTTCTATTTGTAGAGGGCCTCCGCATCTTCCTTGAGCTAGCCCTGGAGGGCATGTTCGTTCAATTGGATTGCCGTGGACTCTGTGCCAACTAGGAGGAGCTGCGGAAGCTCGTCTCGTTCCGTTTTTCCTTAGTTATCTTTTTGAAGGAGACCATGCTGGGTGCTGCACCCTGCCCACCCTCCCAGGGTATAATGGTTTTGCGACCCCACCACCACTCGACGGGGGCCGGGCGGGAGGATGTGCCATTTACACCCGGCATGGTCTTCGTTCTCTTCGCTTTAGACACCTTCTTTCATTCAGTAGCTGTGCAGCTGCACCTGGATAGGAGGTATACTGTTATTTCTGTGTACATTCCACCATCAGCCGACTTCAACGCGAGGTACTTGCGCCGCGTTGTGTATGGTTGCCGAGGCCCTTTCTTTTGCTCTGGGATCTGAACGGTAGACACCCACTTTGGAGAGATTACTCGATCAATGCCAGGGGTTAGGTCCTGGTCGACTTGCTGGAGATAGGTGTCCTGCATGTGGATGAGTTTACGTATAACTGCCCGAGAACTGCTTCATTTTCCTCCCTCGATCTATCTTTGTGCTCTCCGGATGCACAGACTGATTTTGAGTAGGGTTAGTTGATGACCTCCATGGTAATGATCCCTTTCCCTTTCAAATATCATTTTCTGTGCCGCTGCCGCCTAAGAACCCGCCCCGAGGGTGCTTGGCGCAAGCGCGGTGGTCTGCATTTCAGGAAATGACTGATTTCTCTGTCTCAGTCGAGGAGTTTAGGTCGGTAGATAAAACCGTTTGAGTTCTTCTCCGGCTCCCTCATCGCCGTGGGCCTAAATAGTATTCTTAGAACGTCTAGCCATTTTGCACGCCGACTGCTCCCGTGGTGGTCAGCCGAGTGTGGGGCGGCCCTCAAACAGAAGGGTTATGCCTACATGCGCTATAAGCGCCGCCAAACGATTTCACTGTGTGTGAATTTCGTTGAGCTAGGTCTAGGTTCCGGTATGTTTCGAAGCACGCCCGCCCCTCTTTTGACGGGCATACGTGTCTTCACTTAACGGGAGGATCCCTCTAGCAGAGATTTGGAAGAGAGTCAAAAGGATTCGTGGAAAGTTTCCCCTCCAGTTCTCCAGGAGAATACTCCCAAAGCTTCTACAGCGCCGTGAGTATTGCGTTCGGCCTTTTTGTAGCACACTTCATGTCACGCTAGAACCGTGCCAGTGTATACGGATGGCTCAGAGTACCAAGAAGGGGTCGGTTTCCACGCGGTATTCCCTTTGTTTGAAGTCAGCGGGCCTCTGCCAGGCGCTGCGTCTGTCTTCACAGGCGAGCTGGTTGCCTTACGGTAGATACGCGTCGTGCCCGGTTCTGAGACCGGATTCTCATCTTCATCGACTCACAAAGCGCTCTGAGTGCTCTCCGGTCATTGGAATCTCCATACTTCTTCATCCGCGGTATCCGTGAATGAAGGGCAAGGGCAACTTAAAGTTAGGAGGTGCCATTACGCTGTCGCTGTTCCCATGGACCTACCCCCCAATGCCGCGACTGCTTCATCTCACTTTCTGTCGTATTCGAACTGGGCAAAGTTGCGTGATGCACCTCCATTTGATAGACTGCTCACTTACACTTTACTCCGACGACTGCGTTGCCCCCCAGACTGTTCGTCACATTCTTGTTTTAATGTCTCATTCTGTGTGATGTTCGCTCACGTTATCTCTCCCGCTAGCGGGACGCGCGGGGTCGCTACCGCTTGTCCCTTATACTCGGGACGGATTTATGCACAAAGACTTGTGGACTATCTAAATTTTGGAGGAGGTTGGTCTCGATTTTATTTTATCCTTTTTTGTTGTAGTTCGCATGTTCATGTCCCGAGGTGGGGGCTCACCCGACGCCGGAGCGTGCTTCCTTTTTTTGTTGTTGTTTTTTCGGGGGAGGGGGATTTTGAGTAGCCTAGTACTATACTGAAATTTTGAATTACGGCTCTTATGCCCTAGAAGGCAGTGGCCAGTGGAATTTAAAAAAAAAATCCCACACTCCTCTAATGCTTTCCCTCAGCTATCCCCCGTAAGAGGCGCGGCGATTTGCCTTCCTGCCCTCCATGCTGACGGGACTCAGCGCTCTGTCCGACCTCAACTTAACCTATTCTCCTTCTTTCTGACAGCCTGTGTTTTCCCCCACCTCTCCCACAACTTTCTCTGGTCGGCTTCTAATTTCACATGGTAGATACCGACCGGCTCCCTTTCACTCAACTATCCCGGATCGGGGCTGAGGAGGGAGGGGACAACATTTCCTCACCCCTGAGCTCCGGCCTGAAGTGGTGGGTTTTTAACAACCTGCTTCATTCCTACCCACACCTCCGTCACATCCCCTTTCTTCCTCCTTTTAATCTCTATCGATTTTATTCCGAGCCCAAGGTGGAGCAGCCATGCGTTCGACCTCTTTGGAGCACAACTCGTGCCACGCTGGAACCGTGCCAGTGTATACGGATGGCTCGAAGTCCCAAGAGGGGGTCCGTTTCCACGCCGTATCCCCTCTGTTTGAAGTCAAAGGAGCTCTGCCAGGCGCTGCGTCCGTCTTCACGGCCGATTGGTTGCAAAACACCGCTCAATATTGGAGATAACGCGACGTGCCCGGTTCGGAGACCGGATTGTGATCTATAGCGACTCACAAAGCGCCCTGAGTGCTCTCGGGGCATTGGAATCTCCGCATCCCCTGGTTTGCGGTATCCGTGACGACACGGTTTTGGCGAGCCGGAGGATGCCGAGATTATCTTCTGCTGGGTTTCTGGACATGTAGGAATTGCGGGGAATGAGGGCCCCAAAGATTCCGCGACGACTGGGCTACCAGACCAGCGTTTCGCTCTTCCTCACACCGTTTACATGGCAGGAATGCGTGCACCTCTCCTGGCTGCTTGTCAAAGAAGATGGGAGACGGTAGAGGGGAACTTAAAGTTGCCTGCCATTGCGCCGCGACTGTTCCCATGGACCTATCCCTCAATGCCGAGACAACTTCAGGTTGCTTCCTGTCGTCTCCGAATCGGACACACTCGCGGGACGCACCGCCATTTGATGGAGCGCTCGCCTGTGTCTTACTGCGATGACTACGTTGTCCCCCAGTGTTAGGCCTATTCTTGTTGAATGTCCCAGTCTGGGCGATCTTCGCGCACGTTACTTTCCCCGGTACTGGGACGAGTGGGGTCGCTACTGCTTGTCTCTTGTACTCGGAACGAGTTCGTGCACATTGCCTTGTGGACTTTACGACTTTTTGAAAGAGGCTGTCCTCGTCCCCTTATTTTGACTTCTTTTTTTTTTGTAGTTTGCATATTCCTGCACCGGGGGAGGAGGGCCTACCCCCGACGCCGGAGCGCTCCTCTTTCTTGCTTTGTTATCTGCTATTTTTTTAGCCCTTTTCCTTTTTAGCGTTGTTATTTTTTATTTACATATTGTTATTTGTTTCTTAATATAGTCTAGTAGTAGGCTGTGTTGTGTACGGCGACTTATGCCCAAGCAGGTAGTCGCCAGATGGGCTCACTCAAAAAAAACAACAACCGCCAAATCCCTCGGCTATCCTTTTACGTACCCACAAATGGATATCATGTGACATTTGGATCCGTGAACCCTTTAGGCCCCAATTCTTCGCTGAGGATATGCGGCTATATATCTTCCACACATTTTTACTTTCCTTAGCTTTACCTCTATGTAGACCTTTTGATCTTCCTCACACCGATTACATGGCAGGAACACGGGCTGCTCTCCCGGTGACTTGGCAAAGAAGATGGGAGACGGTCGAGGGCAACTTAGTTACGTGCCACTGCGCCGCGACTGTTCCCACGGACCCAATGCGGCGACTGCTTCAGGTTGCTTTCTTTCGTCCCCGGATTGGACCCCACTCGCGGGACGCACCACCATTTGATGGAGCGCTTACTTTTGCCTTATTGTGATGACTGCGTTGTATACCCGACTGTTCGGCACATTCTTGTTGAATGTCTCAGTCTGGGTGATATTCCCGCACGTTACCTGTCCCGGTACCCGGACGAGCGGGGTCGCTACCGCTTGTCCCTTGTGCCCGGGACTGGTTCGTGCACATAGACTTGTGTACTATACGACCTTTTTTGTGGAGGTTGGCCTCCTCCACTTTATTTGACTTCTTTTTTTTGTAGGTAGCTTGTTCTGCGTCGGGGGGGGGGGGCAACCCCGACGCCGGAGCGCGCTTGCTTCCTGTTACCTTTCTGCTATTTCCTTTTTGTATTGTTGTTCTTTGTTTGCTTTTTTAGCCTATGCTTAGTCTGTTTCTATTTTATCTTTGTTATTTGTCTTTTAATCTAACCTATTAGTAGGCTTTAGTGTGAGTACGGCGACTTTTGTCCTAGTAGGCAGTCGCTAGATGAACTCTCAAAATTAAAAATATATATATATCTGTACAGATCTCCGTGACACGTCCTCGTTACCTTTAAGGATGATTAAATTCGAGGAAAACCTGCGAATGTGCCGCTTTTTTCTGGTTCAACGTGGTTTATTTATTTGGGATATCCTCGTAAAGCAGGATTCTCAACCTTTTGCTTCCTATCCCCCTTTTCGCCCTATACCAGAATATCATGCCCCCCCCCCCACCCTTTGCCAAGATATACTCAAAGTGGACATTCCAAATAATATTGAGATAACTATAAATGTAATATTTGACATAAAAAATGTGACTTATCTGCATTTTTTATTTTAATCAGTGACGTTTAATATATTGTAGATTTTGTACAATCTGTAGCTTTGTGTTTTATAGAAAGATCACTTTCCCAACAGTTTGTCTGCTAATTAATATGTGGGCCCGATTACCCTCTTGAAATCCTAAAATCCTCTCCTTTAGGGGAATTCCATCCTTGTTGAGTTCCCCTCTCCTAAAGTCTTTGGAATGACACCGACCCAACGGGAATTGGTTAAAATGCATCATTTTATGTCTTTACAGCTACTACAGAACTAAAGTCACGTTAGAATCCCTGGAAAATCATCTTCTGGAAGAGGCAGAGAATTATCTTCGGAGCCAGATGGGCAAAGGTGAGCGATGCAGCCGAAAAATCAGCTCTCGTATCTTGTTAGTTACTTCATTGCACCACCCGTCCATTTTCACTCGTGGAGCAAGTCATCCGACCGGATAATGAAATTCACATAAAGATCAGAATGAAATTTGCTGGCAATCCCGAAGGCACCAAGGTCCACTCGTTGTGGGAAAGGGGTGAGAGTGGAGAATAAAAGCGTTAGTACTCTTTCGTGACTAAAGTGGGATCCACCGCTCCGCATCTGGTGAGTTTAGATATGAAAACCTCTGGCTGATTCCAGGACGGAACACTGATATGTTGTCTGTGCGGAGAGAAGGAAAGAAAGCGGTGTTATGATTGGCTGTGTGCATTACAATCACGAGTCAAGATACCAGTCACACATCTTCCTTCTACGGCTACCCTTTCCCATTCTACCATATTCCGCCACACACTACGTGGTGGTGCTGCGTAATGGATGGAGATGCGGATGAATTGTTTGTATAGTGTGATGAGCAAATCCTGTTTTCCAAATGTGGTTTGCTAGTGCTTTTAGTGCTGAGTTTATTTTTTTACTTTGTTATGTTATATGTGAAGCGAAGGTCATATGTGCCGAGTGTGATTCCCATTCGGGTGGGGTGTTTTGTTTAAATGTACGAGTTTTCCATTGTGATTCTTGGATTTGTTTTGTTTTTAATTCGTGTAAGTCTGGTGTGAATAGTCTTAATGATGATTTGGGGCGAAGGTTATCATTCGATTTTGAGTAAAGCCCATGGTTCTAGTGTGTTGTTTTTGTTGCTGTGATAGGCCGTTATCGAGATATCGCCTGCGTAAGTGTTTTAGTTAATTGGTGGTTGTAGAATGTCGTGAGTGAATAATTTTTAAAGTAAGGTTGAGAGGGTGGTATTTTGGGGCAGGCCATTTGTCTGAATTGTCTTTGCAAATATATTTCCAAGGAGGATTGTACGTGATAGCGGGGGGAAGGGAGCTACCCGTTGAAGCGTCTAAAATGTGCTTCTTGTGGTTGGTTGAAGAGCTGTGGTGATCTTTTCTGAATCCGTGTTGTTTGTGAGGGTGATATGTCTGGACTTATTTTTTTGGTAGCCGAGTTGTTCAAGGGTTGCGATTGAGGCTTGCCTGGTTTGACTATTGATATAGTTTTATTTTCCAGTTTAAGGAGCGGTTGAAAATGTGTTTCGGGGGCGAATATTTGATTTATTGTCATGACCTGTGGCTTTGGTTTGTTTTTTTAAAATTTGATGGCTAATTGGACGTTTTCAGGAATGAAGGGCTACTCTCGTTCTTTTTAATGTCTATGGACTTTTCCATTTTGCCTACATGTGATCTGGAAGTTGGCGTTTGAGTAATATTTTATAAGTATGTAGCGGTGTTATCCGTGTGAGGCCTTTGGGGGGGAGGGGGGAGGGGGAGGCAGTAATCAGTGATTCGTGAGTGTGATGTATGCATTTTATTTAGTGTTCTCGAGAGTTGCGTTGTTTTGTGATTATGTTCGCGTATTGGTTCCATCTTTTCTATATTGGATTTGTTGTAATTCTTGTGTATATGTTCTACTTTTCTAGATTTATTTTGTAAGAAAGAAAAGTTTAATGCCATCTTTGCTTACGATTGGGTCTATCAAAAATGTGAGAACAGACTGAAGCGAGGAAAAAAATAGAATAATGGCAGTCAAGAGTGAACATAATCCTGGGACTATGAGGGGCTTTTATTTCGAGTTTAAAGCTAAATACCACATTGTGTATACGGCGGACAATTTGTAAGTAGAAATCTCTAAAGAAAGTGGTGAAAATAGAGAAAGCGAAAAGGAAGGGGCAGATACATAGCCGCATATCTCTTGCAGGCACATTGGGCGAGATACTATGCTGTGGCGACTACTGATAGGAAGGTTACATCCTTTCTTACCGCTGATGATGCTGTCGAATACCTCGTGGATACGCTTGTTGTTGCGGGAGACATTTGTATCCCGAAAACGAGCGGAATACAGCACACTCGGTCTGTTCCTTAGAGGAACCGAGAGCTCCAAGCAGCAGTGGACGAGAAAAAGGTAGCAGCACGCCGATATTACAGTACGCGACTTACGGAAACTAAGATTGTGCTTAGTCGCGTTCACTACCTTTTCAAGAAATTTCAGGCAACTTCATGGAAACGATACGTCTCCAGCCTCAACGAGAGGACACCGATGACGAATGTGTGGCGTCGGATCTCTTAAGATACGTGGCAGGCGGATGGCCCATCGTACTCCGACATTGCAGGCTTCTAACGGTTTAATCTCCGATACGCTAGAGATAGGAAACTCCTTTTGGACATGCTTTGAGCGAGGTGTCGAGCTTGGTGGGCGCCCTTTCAGCGCATTAAACAGGAAGCTGAATCAGTAGATTTATCATTTTGTGGTGGAAGGATAAAGATTACAACACTATTCTTACACTGCCAGAATTGCAGAATGCTTTGAGGAGGTGTGCTGATATGGCGCTATAGAGGCAAACATAGACATACCACAACCCATAATTGGACGAGTCACCAGGAGAGCCCTATTCCCAAGTTGAAGACTGTGCTCCCGGGAAGATCAAGCCGTTATGTACACATAACCAAGCCAAAATGATTCTACTCACGAAAAAGACTCCACGAAAAGAGAGAACCAAACAAGAAAGAAAAGGAAAGAAAAACCAAAAGAGGCGAAGTGCCCACAACAGGCGAAATAAGAAACAAAACTAAATAAAAATAAAAATGAAAGCTAACGAGTTAGCAAAAACATAATTGAAAGGCTTGAATGGCCTAAAGACGGAGGACATAGATATTTATATGTACGAGGGACGGTCAATAAGTTTTACGAATCGGTAGGGCAAAACAGAGGAAGGGGGATGGCTGTTTGTGGGGGTGTTAGGACAAGTTATGAAAAGTCAGGACCTGCAGCCGCACGCTCTTGCCCCGTCTATTTAAGAAGCAGTAGCTGATCGCAGATCGTCAGTCACAAATTTTTCAACAATGGAGAAGGTTGAGCACCGCGCAGTGATCAAATTTTTGACCAAGGAAGGCAAGAATGCAAAAGAGATCCATGAACGCATGGTTGCAGTGTACATCGACACCGCTCCTGCCTATGCAACCATTGCTCGCTGGAATAGGGAGTTCCGCCATAGTCGGGAGTCCCTTGAAGATGACTCCCGTCCAGACGTGACCAACGAGGACAATGTGGCCCGTGTGGAGAGGAGGATCCTCGAAAATCGAAGAAATCAAGCGAGAACTTGGAATATCACATGGAAGTGTTATCAACGTCATCCACGACAATTTGACCATGACCTAGGTCTCTGCCCGTTGGGTTCCTAGAAACCCCACGCCCCATGATCGACTTCAACGTCGTCAAAGTTCGGAGGAGCTGCTGCTCCTGTACAACCAAGACCCGGCGGGATTCGAGTCACGCATAGTGACAGGTGATGAAACGTGGGTCCATCACTGGGATCCCGAGACCAAGCTCGAAAGCATGGCCTGGGAGCACAGGGGCTCTTCGACCCCCATCAAGTTCCGGACCCAACCCTCAGCCGGGAAGATCATGACCACCATCTTCTGGGATTCTGAGGGTGTTGATGGTGGACTATGCGCCTCGTGAAAGGACCATCACAGGCCAATATTACGCCGAGGAACTGGCTGGGTTGAAGAACTGCATCCGTCGGAAGCGGCGCGCAAGTTGAACCGCGGTGTCCTGCTCCTCCACGACAATGCCCCTGTCCACAAGGCCAGAGTTGCACAAGCTGCCCTGCGCGAGTGCGGATTCGAGGAGCTCAACTATCTCCCCTACAGTCCAGATATGGCCCCTAGCGACTACTTTTTATTCCGCCAGCTCAAGGCTGCACTGCGTGGACGCACGTTTGGGAACGATGAAGATGTCCAGCTCGCCGTCCAGGAGTGGATTGAACAGCAGTCGGGAGATTTCTGGTTGTCGGGAATTCGAAGCCTCAGGGACAAGTGGCGCAAGTGCATTGAAAAATAATAAAACACTTTTCCTCATATCTCGTTTCCTTATATCTGAATTGCAAAACTTATTGACCGCTCCTCGTATATATATATATATATATATATATATATATATATATATATATATATATATAAATAAAAAAGAAAGATAACAATAAACAAATAAAAAAGCAAGATAAAATAAATAAGAAAACAGCAACAAAAGAGTCAGCTAAAACACTGACACTATCGAAAGAGGAGGAATAAGAAGGAAATAGAATAAGTAAGAAGCTTGAGATGCCCTCTACACCAAGGCAAACTATAAATATTATTCACCACTATCTATACCTACAACACATTTTCCCCACTTGTTATATCATCATCACGGCGCTTGAGGCGGATGCGATTTCGTACGTCCTGCTTCGCCACCTTCCTCCAGTATCGCTGCAGTTCATTTTATCTTTGTATAATCGCATATGGATGGAGGACTCCTTTCCGACGGTTTGGAGAATGTCGACTGCGCTGCCTTTTCAGAAGCCTGGTAAATAGGGAACACATCCGCTGCATTACCGCCCTATAGCACTTACGAGTTGTATGTCTAAACCTATGGAACGGATGGTCAACGCTAGCCTCGTGTGGCATTTAGAAGAGCAAGGCGTGTCCCATCCCGATCAATATGGTTTCCGACGATGTCGCAGCGCAACAGGTGTGTTAGCCAGGTTCGCCACGTTGATCAAGACGGAATTGCCGAGAAACAACACGTGGTGGCTGTGTTTTTTGATTCGGAAAAAGCTTATGATAAAACGTGGAGGTACCTCATTTTGAAAGTTCTATCCCACAATAGATATTTGGGACCTCTAACAAAATTCATCAAAAATTTTCTTTCTGACAGGGTTATGCAAATTAAAGTTAGCAACAAACATTCTGATTCGGTTCCGCAGCACGAGGGCCTCCCGCAAGGGAGCCTTCTTAGCTGTACTCTATTTGCCCTAGCCATCAATGGCCTCCCATCCTGCATACCGTAGTATGTGAAGAGTTCGTTCTACGTCGACGACTTCGCCATATCCACTCGCTCCTCAAGTCTTCCTGCTGCTGAGAGGAGGGTACAATTTGCCGTCCTCAAAGCAGTTCAATGTGTAAATACACACGGCTTCACCTTTTCGCCATTGAAGACTGTAGCGATGCACTTTACACGTATCCGAGGCACACTTCTCAGCTTAACCCTGGTGATGGATGCGTCAACCCAAATTCCGCACGTTCCGGAAACGAAATTCCTGGGAATGACATTTGACTCGTGGGGTGCAGACAGAGTGACACTTTTGCGGAGTTATTGATCCATGGTACGGTCCCAGCTCTATTATGGATGCCAAATCTATTCGCCAGCGACAGCAACATCTCTCAAGATGCTAGATACCGTTCACCATCAGGGTATCCGTCTAGCAACTGGGGCGTTTCGCACCTCACCGGTGGCTAGTCTGTATACGGAGAACGGGGAATTATCTCTGTGATAGACGAGACGAGCTTTGTCTCCAGTTGTACAGCCGTTTACTCGCTATGCCGGATACCCCAGCTTAGCGTGCGATTACGCAAACATAAACCATTTGGATACAGGAGTCGTCAGCTTCTTAAGACCCTCCAGGTACCTGATGTGCTTGTGATGAAGTCGAGTTCTTGCTCTGTTCCACCTTATTTGTTACGCCTGAGAAATTTATTTCCGGGTGTGATGTCGAAGGTTTCTTCTGATAGCCCGGTAGATTTAAGGAGAATAAACTCAGGACGATCAAGGATTGTGTGACGGTGTGGGGTTACTTCGTGTCCTGCTCACAAGTCTTCGCATTGGGCACAGACGCCTAACACACAAGTTCTTGCTTGACGACGAACCACCACCTTTCTGCGATGGATGTATTGTCCCTATCACAGTTGAGTGACCGGTGTAGGCCGATGAATAGGTGGCCCACTTTGACGCCAGTGGAATCGGTCAGGCTCTGAATATTCGCTGGGTCCTTCGGGACGATGAAGCTGCTGTCTCGGCAGTTGTCATTTTTAACCGCAACAGGCTTTTCCTCCGACTTCTGACACATGCGTGACTCCAACACGCATCATCTATAACTGTGGTCTTCGTACCATACATTTAATTTTAAATGTAAGACTAGTTTGGCCTACTTGCCACATATTTTATTTGCGGACTACGTCTCACTTTCACTCACTGTGTAATGTACTTAGCGGTTGAAGTGCTAGCTAACTGGTCTGTCGTAGTAGGCAGGCTCCAATTATAATAATAATATTGCAGGCATTGGAGCTGGGATAGCATACAAGCCTCCAAATGTCACCTGACACCCCCAGGGCGCAAACGAAGTCTCCACGTACCAACTCGATAAAAAAAACTATACATGAAGTACGAATTTTAACTCCGTAGCGAGGGGGTCAGTGTCCCCGTCTTAGTACTACCCTGCCTAAGTGGGTTAAGTGGGCATGAATCCCTTCCCCAATTTAATTCTATCCCTTTTCCTACCAGCCGATTTTAAATTAGTATTCTTCAGTCCAGACCTATCTTCAAGTGGCCCAACTCTATTTATCCAAATTCTGTTTCCCTTTCCAACCCGGTATAGTAAAGGTTCCGATAAAGACGATAGCTCTTTTAATTCGTTCTTTAGAATTTAAAATAAGCTCCTTGATTTGATGGGTTTATTTTCCTTCTTTTTCTTTACCTCAATCCATTATTTGGCATTGATGCGCCAAACACCCATTCGTTGGGTATCGAGGTCATGCTGGGAATGAAATAAAACTGCGATTTGTGGGGTCTTCAGGGTTTGCCCCTCGCATTGGATTAACGGGGGAGGCGTTTATTTTTCGCTTCTCTTCCGACGAAGCGACAGTTCTGCCCTTTTGGAACTTACGAGTAGTGGCTCAATAGCTTTAGTACTTTCGTTGGGTGTGGTGAAGTGCGATAATTACACTCTTCTTCTTTCAGACGCCATTGTGGACTATGTCAATGACACGATATCCAATCCGTGGCCATATTTAAATCGTCTGCCGCCTACTATTCATTTCCTCTTCAAAAAATCAATAGACTCTCTTCAAAAGTGTTTTGATCGATTCAGGTGAGACCTATGCAGCCAACCCTCGGTTGTGGTTGGATACTTAAATAGGCTATGCTTGTAGATTTAATCAATCCCCAAGGGCGTCTCGCTCAGGAAAACTTATTGCGGCTCTTTCATCCAAGATATGGACCAACTTTACCATCTATCCCACAGGGTGTCGACTGCCCTTGAAATCCTTGAATTTGAGGTTAGAAGGTAGATGGTCCTTGAATTTAAAAAATAAATCATACTGATTGTTCAAATTCACTATTTATATATTTGTTAATGTCTATTAGGAAAATAGTAATATTTAAGTTAATCTACTCACTAATGTGAGTGAACATATGTATAAGCCTTGGATGCAATGTATTTTATGATGGATGCTCGCTATACTTCTGTGACTGACGCTTGGATGCCTTGTTCTTGTTTTTTTTTTTTTTGGTACTGGTGAGTTGATTTTGGTTATGCTTTGCTTATAACCCATTTTCCCTTAAATACCCCCACCTTCATCAATGTCCCATAATGTTTATTGCACTTTTTAATTTAAAGGAAAAACAATGGCTAAAACCCGTCCTTGATTATTTTTTTTAAAAAGTCCTTGAATTCAAGATCACCAAACAAGTAGACACCCGATCCCAATGGATTACCTTAATACAACTGATTCTAGATTACGGTGCCGTTTTTAGGCCCACTTCTCGATTGACGTTGGGTATATCAGGCCCTCCGGTAGGGACACCAGCACAGTCACCCTCCTCTGGTTCCCAGTGTCGTTTTTTTGGGGGGAGGTCCCTAATAGGCGTGTATTTTAGGTTACGTTGCCTTGGCCTATTCTTGTTCGGGCAAGCCTTGTGCCCATTGACACAAAACTGTCACAACCACGTTGCCTTCCTATTCAAAATTTTGTAGCGATCAAAGGTATAACGCTCTTTCAAATCTAACTATGTTTGTATAATGTTTTTTGAAAATACAACTTTGTAACAATAAAAAATAGAGATGTTTAAAGTGGACTACTCCCTGCGTATTCATCACTAACTATAAATTAAGAAGGGGATTTTTTGAATATTTGAATAATAATTCCATCTTAGTTTGGTTATGACATGTTTTTTTATCAAAGCTATTTCTAATAATTCTTTTATAATATCAAAAAACAAAATGGTGAAGTTCCTAAAATTTATTTTTATATATCATCTTCTTTTTCTATTTAACTATATTTTAGCAACGTGATATTTTGAAAAGGGAGAAATTTAGTTTAGAGTTCCTTTTTAAAATTATTATAATTGGTCAGAAAATTTATAAAAATTTAACCATGGCTGCTTTTTTATAGATTTTAATCTTAGCAGCGAAGCGCAAGCTCCCCCCTATTTTTTCATTTTAAGAGCTCATCTGGCGACTGCCTACTTGGGCATTAGTCGCCGTATTCAGCACTGCCTAGTACTAGGCTACTTTAAAATAAGTTGCAAAAAAAACCCAACAATTTAAAAAAAAAAAGGCAACAAGCAAGCTCCGGCGTCGGGGGGAGGTCCGCCTCCACCCGGCGCAGGAACGTGCGACCCACTAAAATAACAAAAACCAACTAGTTAAATAAAGGGGAGAAGGCCGGCGGAGGGGAGTGGCGAAGCCATTGCCTGGTATGTTAATACAATGGAAAGATGCACAAACTGGAAACCTGACAATTTCATTCGCAATGAAGAAGAGCGACGGTGGGCAACGTTTTTAAGTGGGTGTGCAAAAATTGGCCAAATCTTTGATACAAAATTTTCTCACGTGCGAATAATTGACCAAAACACAATAAAAGGACATAAAATTAAAGATATTCTTTTATTCATTCTTAAACACGTATGATGCCTCAAGATTACAAGGAAAGATAGTTATTTTACCTAAAAAATTACATATATTAAACAGAATTGAATCTACGATTTTAAGAGGAAAAGAACAAATCCAAACTAGAGAAAGAAAAATTGTGGTTTTTATTTATTTACCATCAATGAGACTTCTGCTTCTGAATCAATGATAAAAGATAATTTATAAGAGATTGTACACCATGCGGTTGCTATATAAAAGAAGTTAGAGACACATTTAATTAGTTTTCTTAAGTTAAGCATTTGGCTTCGCGTGCCAATGGTTGCCCGGGCCTGAGATAGACCAAAGTAACCTCTAACTTCGCTAATTTCTGTTGGGAGTGTCTAGATTCGCGTTAGTGCACCGATCTATTACACTCACGTTTATTTTTTTTCTATTTGGTAGCCCCGATGAAATGTGTTTGTGTTACAACGGCGGAAAAGACTGCCTCGTGGTTCTTCACATCGTGCACACGTACATGAAGATGCATTTTCCAGAGAAATCGATTCAAGCCGTTTATATCACAGAAAGAAATGCTTTCCCTCAAGTCACCGAATTCGTCTATGGCACAGTCGAGAGGTAAGACTACTACGCATTGGGTTCCACTTGTTTGGTCATCGAATATGGACTTATATTTTACTATTCATTGGATGATAGGTAAGACTACTACACTAGATGGCATTGAGTTCCACTTGTTTGGCATCGAATATGGACTTATATTCTACTATTCATTAGATCAAGACTCCATTCATTTATTTTCAGGTACAACCTTGATTGCGAAATCATTCCTGGTCCAATGAAGAAAGCCCTGTCATCTCTCATGTCAAAGCGACCCAGCATCAAAGCTGTCATCATGGGAACAAGGAGAGTCGATCCACACGGAGGTAAGGATCGAAGGCATCATTATGCATCCCTTATCAGCTTTTTGTGTCACGCAAGAAGAGTTCTAGATAGTCGCCATTTAATATTTTTGTTGCCTTCGATAGAGAAACTCAGTTTGTTTTCGCCCACCGATGGTGACTGGCCCCCCGTTATGAGAGTCAACCCTATTTTGGAGTGGAAATACGATCAAGTCTGGTGTTTCATCCGGCAGCTGTATTTACCCTACTGCTCGTTATATGATCGAGGGTAAGTTCCTCTTTCTCTTATGAGCCATCGGGAAGACCGGTGCTGCTAATGGACCTGGTCATTTTTCGCGTTACTTGTTATGGAGTTAGAATATCACCAGTGTTAGCTGCGGGTTGTTGAAAGCGAGTATATGTAACCAACCACTATGCGGAAAATGGATGTAGTCGCTTGCCTTGAAGCCTCTTTGTATAGGATTAATGATACGCCCTATCCGAGTACTAACACCGCTTTCAAGGCGAGGGAAGTTAAGCTACATTGGATATCATAGTCTGGATGGGAATCCTAATGCGTGTCGAATTTGCGGCGATGTGGTTTGGACCCCACGTTAAATTATAGGTTTTCCTCCAACATGCCTAGTTTCCCTACCATTCACCATCTTCCACACGTGAAAGAGATCCTTACGCAGAATGTTAGTTGCCTGGGGAACCCCAAACCACTCCACACTATTATACATCACTTCGGCTACTGGGCTGCATCCTTACACTGCTACCGCCATAAACAGATGGCCTACGCCTGGGTAACACGGATACCTTTTGCCGGGATCTGTTGAGGACCCCATGGACTTCATCCGTCGTCCCCGCTTATTTTCTTTCTTGTATTTTAATGAAAAAGCATCGCTCATATGCGTCAATAGGTCGGCAAAAGGAACTCATAAAAAGAATCTAGCTCTTTCTCAAAAATAAGACTGGGCTTTATTCGTCGGTTGATATGGATGAGTTCATTTGGGGGAAAGGGGGGGGGGGGGGATATTGTATTTAATTTATAAATTTCATTGCCTTCTTCGAGGAGAGTAAATTAATCCCTTTTGCAGGTACACTTCTTTAGGAAGCTTGGATAACACACTGCCAAATCCCTCCCTAGAAACGAGGGATTCTACGGGAAGAGTCGCTTTTCTGCCGGCTCATCTGCTCGAAGATATAAACTTAGAAAGAAAAGGCAGAATATTCTGACCGAGCCAAGTCTTCTAGGGCTGTATCAAATGGATTCACATTCAGTTGACTCTTGTAGGCAGAAATCGCACCAATCTCATGATATTTGTTGAGTTTGTCAAGTCAAAAATAAGTGAGATTTTGTGCTGGTTCTTTGTTCGATTACTATAAAAGTTAAATTTACATCTATTTCGGAAATCTCAAGAATGGATAATTTGAATGCACATCTTTTTAAAGGTTGGGTGGAAGAGAAGAAAATAAATACTTTTATTTTAAATTAAACATAAGGGTAAGACCTAGAATTCTCTCCTCTATCATGGTTTTTACACGGCTACAATTGTAAAAGAAAGGTTTTCGCGGTCAAGAATAATCCCGTACGTTAATATTATGAGTGAGAATAGGAGTATGAAATGTACGTTTGTGACTAGATCATGTTGCATATGTCGGTATAGTGTACAATCATTTGTTTAAATTTATATTTTAAATGTAAATAAAAGTTTTATTTAGATTTATTTTACAAGAGGCAGAGAGATAGCCCTGACTAATAGACAAAAACCTCCTCTACAAACATGTAAATTCAAACATATGTAAAGCGATTTTTATGGAAGAGGAGGGGGAAAATGAAAGTTATTAGTTGACGTCAGAATCAACTAGTTTCACAGAAATTCGAGTTGGCGCGGCGTAATACCACTAAAAACTATCCGCCACTCCCACCCCTTTTAAGCCCTACTAAGCATAAGGGCACCCAGCAACTTGCCTTCGCCAAATTGGTTAATAACAATGGGGTAATCTGTGCTTTAGCATCTGGTCAAATCATGGTGCATCCGAGGTCAAAGGCCCCTATCACGCGTCTTCACAAAACCCCTTTATGCACATACATTTACTTAAACTAAGAAGCGAAAACAAATTCCGACTGGGATGGCACTCAATTCCTACAGATGTCACCTGCCATGCTATACTTAGCCCCTCTGCGCAGATGAGAAAAGGGGAAATCGAACCTGGAAGGAGAAATACATGCGACAGAGAAGAATGCTATTTAATGAGAACGAGGCACATTCGACCAGAATTAAGAGGCAAGTGGTCTGAGTCAGGGTAGGAAAATAGAGACACGGAGACAAGGGGCACTACGACCACGCGTAACAATGTGCTCGTGGGTTAGCCCGGAATGAATCTGACAGAGGCGGGCCACCACCATCATTTTAGGGCGGGAATGGTGGAAGGATGAGGCTGAATAGCCAAGGAGGGGTTTACTGCAATGAAATTTGGCTTAGATGCCTAGCTTTCATAAAGGATCATCTACAAGTGTGGAAGTGGGGCTTGACGTGCTGGGAAGGAAGTTGACTGAAAATATCGCTTAGCATCTTGATTGCCAGGCGCCTTGCAGAAGGTGACAAGCTCATTAGAGAAGAAGAAAGCCGGTCATTGTAGGTGCAATCGGATCAAAGGAGAGTAATGGGAGTGCAGAAATCTGAGAAAAAAAAATCGGTTCGAAGGTAGTAAGTAGATGATACGAAGGGCTTCGCGCCGGGGATATGACTGCCAACTGTGAAGAACACCCAAAAGAAGACGGTCGCTGCTGTCGAGGGAACAAGAGCCACCGGTCAAGAAGAGAGTCCGGAGATTGACCAGTCATACTGGACAATGAAATTTACATAGATTAGAATGAAAGCGAGGCAATAATTTCGCGGACGGGAAGGCACGTCTATCTAGTAAGGAATGAACATTAGGTTAAGCGCGAAGGATAGCCAATGAGAAGAGCGAACAGCTCCTAAAAGCAAACGAAGACCTCGCTTCAGAATTGGGTCAATAAGGATGCAGATTTGTTCAGTATATCTTGATGCAAAGCACTGCAAATTGGCGGAAACTGGACTGCCATTCATTGAGCAGGGAATTAGGAGCGGGCATAGTAGGGGGAGAGGTGAGCGAGGCCACCACCCTCCCAATGATCTTGCATGAACAACAGGCCATGGCGATGGTTAGTATGAAACTCCCGAGAGATCTGGTAAATCCGGCTCAGCTGGACGTTAAAAAAATAATAGCAATCCTATCTGGTGGCGGGTAAAGATGACATCTACAGGCTAATTAAAAAAAAAAAGTTTCAAAAGAATAAAAATAACTGACACTCGGGTGGCCCTGGAAAGGAGCCTCTTTCAAAAACTATTTCACCATAATCTGTGTGTGGGAAGCCAGCCCCCTAGCACTAGGGACATATAGTAATTGCACTGCTCGTCAGGGCACTGGGACTTTATACCGTCGATAGATTGATTGGATTGCATAAAATTCCTTTTGCACTCACTGCGAGGTGATTGCACCTTCGAGTCATTTGCGCACAATGACACGCAAATTTAAATTCTCCTGTAGCCCTAAAGGCTGACCATATTCCTGCCATGCAGGTCAATGTGGAGGAAGAGCGAAATGCCGGTCCGATTGTTCAGTCAGTGCAGGCAGCTTCGCCCCCGATTCAGCGTGCTCGTCTATAACAAGATCATATGGACGTCTTCCGACTCGCAGAATTATGTTTCAAGGCACTTAACGCGCTCTGAGTCGATATGAATAACAAAACGGTCTTTGAACCGGGCAGAGCGCGTTATCTCCGGTAACTATCACTATATTGCACCACTCAATATTAAGAAAGACGCAGCGTCCGGGAGAATCTTGCCTCCTTCAAGCAAGGAGGGCGGGATGGAACCAACCAACCAATTCTTCTTTCTGATTTGGAGCCATCTGTGTACACCGATAAGGCTAGAGTGCGACACTATATATGATCAAAGAAATTGTGACAAACGTCCAAAGTTAAAATCCTCCAGGAAAGAGTTTCCTAACTATGAAACCGAAAAGCTTCATAGGCACCATCGAGATTGACCACGAAAGAAATGAAAGCCGTTCGCAAGTGGAAGAGACGCTGAAACCACCGGTACACGTAAATCATACACCTTGCATGACAAGAGGGCTCTCTATAGGAGGCGTGCGGTAGGCACCAACTGCCAACCGTACACCCCATGGTAGATCGACGATCTGGTAAGAACTCAAAAGAAATTGCGATGTCCGCTAAAATAGAATTAGGTTCACCAAGATATAGTATCAACTATAGGCCTCCTCCAGATAAAAAAAATTATCGTCGCCAAATGCAGCCTACGAAGGAAGGCTTCGCAAATCGCATTTTCCACCCGGAGCAGAGCAGCCAACGTGGAGTCGAACTTACTGAAGCTAACTAACCGAAGATTTATAATTTTCTCCATTAACTTCCACACGCAGGAAGTTAAAGAGATTGAGCGAAAACGAGGCCAGGGTGAAGTGATCCCTCACTGATTGCGCAAAGCAATACGCTGACCATTGGTCAGGAATTGCCGAAGATACCCTCTGCCTAGTTCCTGTTGAACAAATCTAAACGCTAAGCTAGGGATCGCTCACCTATATTTCGAATCATGGCGTGCGGGATATCACCCGGACAGGGGCCGGTATCGGCGCAATAACCTATATAAGAATCTATAATTCCGTGAAACACTAGTCACTCATTCCAGACTTAAATCAGACCCACACCCTAACCTGCAATACTACAAACACCACATAGAACACATATTAACATGCCCAAACCTGGAACCCCTCGGAGAGAGACACACCGTGTTAAACCGGACGAAACGTGCATTTTCGCGGATGGGTTCGGCCATCCACGGATGCGGGCTGGTCATAACCATGCTTTGGCAGCAGTCAGGGGGTAAACAAACTAACTACACATGACCGCTGGAGCAACAATAGAAATGTGTCAGAAAACCCTTCGAAACCATACCCACATACTAATTAACAAAATAGTCAATGTTATACTAGAAACAAACTTCAAAAGCTACATTATTAGCAACATTTTAATAAGGCAACACGCACAAATCATATACAAAACAGAATCCCCTTAACAGGAATCCATACGCTCCCTTACCGTTTAAATTTTCCCTTCACACGATCCAAACATTACACGCACGTATCAAGTCTAGGCCAGAGACTACATCATCAACAAAGTCAAAGCTTGGCAATGAGAACTTCACAATTGCTAAGTTAAATGCAACCTTCTATCCCTCCTACAAGAATAAGTCGCAGGCAGGGTCAGGCTTTCCCGCTACACCACCATACCGTCGGAGCGGGAAGAAGGGAAATGAGAGATATTGGCGCTCCAAGAAAAACTTCTGCTGAGTAATTTGATGTATTTTCATGTGCTGGGATAATTGGTACGGTAGTATGGTTGGGATACGCGCTTCGATGCACAAGGGAAGCCGTACTAAAATAGCGGGTACCAGAAAAAACAGCGGAGATGATCAGGGAGATAGAAGCAACTTGTCCTCTGTAGCCGTCGGGTAACCATAAAACTGCGTGAGAAGGTCATGCAAGTAGAGAAACCAGCCCAGGCCTACAAGTGCCCATTTCTGTCTCAGAAAAGGGGTAAGGGTGGAGGAGCGAAGGGAGACTGGAAAGTGGAGAAATAACCAACGTAGGTCAATAGGACGACAGTCATGAGGAGATAATGAGCGAACAGCCTACTGCCATTCAAGGAAGATGAGGACAACCAACACATGGAGATCAAGGTGGATAGATAGAGCAGGGCATGCGATAAGCTTGCGGACGAAAATGACGGCTCCGGTGGACCACGGCCGAAGGGAAAGTAACCGGTGATGATATGGTTCTAACAGTCATCCAGGATCAATAAATGTAGAACCAAACATTTAGGGATATGGTGAAAAGTAATACATCCTCAGTGGACGAGTAAACTAGGGGAGTTTCACTAGCCTACTGTGAAAGAAGCGAAAGGAGAAGGAAAGATGTGAAGAGGCGGCGGGCAGGGATAGGCGCCCAATGCAAGAGGCAAAGAGAGCCAGGGGGTTTTGGGCTAGCTTAGGGTCACAAGAAAGGTGGAGGAGGAACTGACGGGGAGGATACATATACAAGAGGAAAGATCTGTTCAGAAGGGGGTAGAGAAGCCTATCCAAGGCATCTTTAGCATGAAGACTTGTTAAACAAGGGTAACGGAGCGGGTTGTACATGCACTTCTGCCATCGTTAAGCTAACCAGAAGTGGCGGAGGTGAGGATTGCTGAGATAGGACTGGGGAATAAAGAGCAAAGACGTGCTCAAATTATAGTGAACGAGTGTCAGAGGGGGCAAAGCAAAGAGCGAGGTTGAAATTCTGTTGTAGGGTGCAATTCCAAGGGAACAGTAATGTATGGAATATAGGGGAAAAATAAAATAAAACTAGAAACATCTCAAGGGATTCTTCAGATAGCAACAATGGATTTCAATGTCTGCATAGCCAAATATTTCAGTTGTATTTAACAAGACACCATATAATGAAGGTTTATATTGGCTCAAAATTTCTAACCATTAATCTTTCACAAAGCATTTTAAGGATATTGCCCTAGTATAATTCTTAGAAACAAAAAACTATTCCAATACACAAAAAATCGCAAGTTACGGCTTGATATAAACAACCCATAAGGGTCCACTCAATATGTCATCAATAAGAGACAGAGTTTACAGCTTTATACATATAAGACTGAAATAACATTCAATACAAACATGCCAAAAGAAAAAAAAAAAAGGTCTAATCACCGGTCATGTAGGGAGACATCTAACTTAAACAAGTTTATATATGGGCCTTAATATAAGAAAGTTCCATTAATAATTTTAAAACTATGTATTTAACCCATACGGATAACTACTTCGTAAGCTTCGTCAGTAAATGAATAATCATGATATCAAATTGATAAATCACTCCTCCACAGTTGAATTTACTTGAAACTCCATTCTGAATCTGGTTAAAGACCAGAATCGATTATTCCAATATAAAAAAAAAGGATTTTTTCTGGGAAGTGTAATCGATAAAGGGGTGGACGTATTTATCGTATGACGGAAGCTTACGAAACTGAATGAATTACTATGAGCAAGCTTGTGGAATAGATGGATACCCTAAGGAATACAGGCCAGCAAATAAATAGCCATGTCCTTATCCAACATCAGAAAAAAAGAAAGAACTAAATCCATGAATAAAGGTAACAGGAATAGAAAGTTGTTGTTTATAGCTAATCATTCTAATTAACATACTTTCATCAAGACGCTTAGAAATTAATTCCAGTAAAGTTGGGGGAAAGCGAATTCCATGTAAAGTAGGAAGCGATACATTTAATACAATGTCCTCTAATGAAAGGGAGTGCAATTTTCATTCAAAATGAAGGCATCTAGTATACTTCCAAAGTCCCTTAGGAAGTCAGCATTGCACATTTCCTATAAATTCTGACAGTAGGATAACACTTCGGGATGGGGAACATATTTGCTTCAGTCGGTAATAAATACTGATGGTATACATAGTATACAAAATACCAGAGGAATGAATGAAGAAAATTCTGCTATCTAGTACGAACCTCTTAGTTGAGCATTGTATGTTTATCATAAATGTTTCGTCTTTGTTCTTGGACTTGTCTTTTCCACTTGTCTTGCTGGTGAGTCACTCTTCCAAACACATCTGACCTCATTCTCATGGGCTGGGACATTCCTGAGCCACTACCTATGGAGGCATCATCTTCTTCATCCGTCTGCTCCCTGTAACTAGGCTGTGACCTTCTTTTGTTCAAAATGGGATCTAGACACAAGAGGAATCCCATGTACACGACGAGTAATGAGAGTATCCACATGACAAAGATGACCACAACCTTGAGGGTAAAGGACACGATGCTACAAACGATCAAGATTATTCAGTAATGACAATTTCTCAGATAAAACCATGTTGAATGAAGCTCTAGTCATGATTAGCCACAAACTGAGCAAATAAGAAACGAAAATAGAGTTGCCCAATGCCTACCTTAATTGTAGTTGTGTTTCGACTTTCATTTCGACATTCGCACCTTGGACAAAATTCCCTTTCTCTGGCTTTAATGTCATCTTCAACATTGGGTATTACAACATTATGACAGTCACTATAGAAATTAATAAGATAATTAATTCATTTACATTTTTTTAAAAATTAGGGGCATAGTTGTGTTAGGGAGAAACAAATGACAAGGAAAGCTGATTGGCTACCTTCACAACATTGCTTTTGCATGCATCAGCTGGAGAGAATTTCCAAAGGGTAGCTTCCTCATATAATACAGTATATAGATTTATTCAAGGTCTTTTCTCTCCACATCTTATAGGAATCACCCCATTTTACATGACCAATCTTTACTCCACCAGAGGTCCCCAAATCACTGTTCGAAGTATTAATGGCCTCTATAAGAATTTGTTTCCCTACACTTGCCACATATGTCAACGCACTTGATACCTTTGTAAAATCTATATAGATCTAGGCTGTTCCAACTTCACCAGAAACTGGAGGATATGCACCAATGCACTACATTCAACCTCCCCCTCACCACCACCAATACCTCCAGTGGAACTGTGTAGAATACATGTCCTCCGCTGCCTAGGAAAAAAGCTAATCGAACATTTCCCAATTTCTCCAACATGCATATGTGGAAACTGGCGAGGTTAGAATGATCTCTCCTCTCTCAGTTTGTGAAAAGCGTGCACAGTAGCCATTCAGCAGGAGTGTGGGTGGGTACCCTCTGTCCAGATCCTGTAGAACAAATCTAGTCAAAAAACAAGCAAACCATGCTTCGCTCACTTAGGTGTCGAAACATCGCATACGGTAGATCGAACGCAACTCAATCAGCATAAACAGGTCATTAAAGGGTTCTCCGCCTCTGAATGTAAAGTCAACTCGGCGGACTTCAGCAACATCAAGTGCATTGAATGGTGGCGAAGCAGTATCTTGGCTAGAGAATGTGGGAAAAAGCAGTTGCAAAAGATTACGCAACGGAGGCGGGGTTCGAGATGGTAGTCCCGTTCTCCTGGAAAACAGGAAAGGAGTCATGCGAGATCTTGCCAGAATCATTTTGACCCGTTTCACACCAGTGCTAGAGGGGTCTTCCCATTAAGTGATGAAACGTATGTCCGCCAAGAAGAGCTGGGGGTGTGCTTCGAAACAAACTGGAAACTGGAAATTGATAAACGTTGGAATTGTTTGGGTGGTGCTTATACCGCACGTAGGCGTATCGCTTCTGCCTGAGGGCCGTCTCACACACAGCCGGCCACCAAGGAAGCGGACAAGATGCAAAACGGCAAGACGTTCTAAGAATAGTAGATAGGCCCACGAGAATGAGGTGGCTAGAAAAGAACTCAACGGTCTCATCAACCGCCCTAAGCTCCTTGATTGGGACAGAAAAATGAGTAATTTCCTGCAATGCGGACTACCGTGCCAGCTCCAAGAAGCATCGAGGCTGTTTTTCAGGCATTAGCGCAGAAAATAAGTTGAATGTGAAAATGGTCACTATTATGAAAGTCATTGACCATCTCCACCCATAATCATGCTGTGCATACGGAGGACACAGGGACAGATCGAGAAAGGAAATGATTTTTTTAAGAGACCATCTGGCGACTGCCTACTAGGGTAAAAGTATCTGTAATCACTTTATTGCTTAATAAAGAGTCTTTCAACAAGGACGCTCGAGCTTTGTCAGGCGATAGTGGCCATGTTGTCAAAGCGACATCTGGCAACCTCACTGTGAACTGTTCAGTAGTACTTGGCAAGTCACGATGCAAGGTTATAGCGTTGAACAGCGTGTGCAAATCATCAAATGTTATTATCAAAATCAGTGTTCCGTTCGACAAACTTTCCACGCATTACGTGATTTTTATCCTCGCCACAATGGTCCTACCGAGTCCACTGTTCGACACTTGGTGGCCAAATTCGAGGCGAAAGGGTCGATCAACAATCAGCCAACACCCGTACGTCGCCGAAACGCAAGGTCAGCTGAAAACATCGCTGCCGTAAATGAGGGCGTACGAGAAAATCCGAGGCAGTCAATTTCTCATCGTTCACAAGAACTTGGCCTTTCTGCGACTTCAGTTTGGCGAAGTATGCGTAGGGACTTGGGTCTGCACCCGTACAAAATCAAACTTAACCAGGAACTTAAGGTAAACGACCATAGACAACGCCGTGTTTTCGCTGATTGGGCTCTAGAGCAGTTGGAAGTTGCCCCAAATTTCCAAAAAAATCATCTTCAGTGACGTGGCCCATTTTTTGTTGAATGGATTTGTAAACAAGCAAAATTGTCGGATTTGGGACGAAAACAATCCACATGAGATAAACCAGCACCAATTGCATCCCAACAAAGTCACTGTTTGGTGCGGATTTTCGTCTAACGGAATCATCGGTCCGTATTGTTTTGAGAACGAAGATGGGATTGCCATAACCGTCAACGGCGAGACCTACAGATCGATGATAAGCAACTTCTTGTGGCCTCAACTGGATTTTATGCCTGATATGGATACTGACATGTGGTTCCAACAGGACGGCGCTACGTGCCACACTGCGCACGCCACGATAGACATTTTGCAACAGCGATTTCAGGGCAGGGTCATCTCGCGTGGCGGCGACGTCAACTGGCCACCGAGATCATGCGATTTAACGTCATTAGACTACTTTCTTTGGGGCTACCTTAAATCGCAGGTCTATGCGAATAATTCGCAAATAGTTGATGTCCTCAAAGTCAACATAACGAACACCATCCAGCAAATTCAGCCAGATTTATGCGACAAAGTCATCGAAAATTGGGCCTCCCGAATACGTTCCACCAAGAGAAGTCGCGGCGGACATTTGAACGACGTCATATCCCACACTGAATGCCATAAAATGTACTTTCAAATTTAAAATAAATTGAGTGCATATATCATACACAACTTGTTTTATTTACATTTAAAAATGGAGCGACCTTATTGAAAGACCCTATACTAGGCTAGCTTTAAAAAAAAACAAGCAAACAAAACAGGGGGAAAAGCAAAAAAGAAAGAAGCACACTTCGGCGTCGGGGAGAGGCCCATCCATCCCAGGCGCAGGAACATGCGCCTCAAATTAAATGGAGGAGGCCATCTTCCTCCAAAAAGTCAGATATTCCACAAGTCTCGGTACACGAACGCGTCCCAAGTTTAAGGGACAAGCGTAGCGACCTCGCTCAGGTAACGTTTGCGAAGATCACCCAGACATTAAATAAGTTTGTGCCGAACAGTCTGGGGGACAATGCAGTCGCCTAAAGTGCAGGTGAGAGCTACAACAAAAGGCGGTGCATTCGGCGAGTGTGGACAATTCAAAGGGGGCAGAAAGCAACCTAAAGCCGTCGCGGCGTTGGGAGGGTAGATACATGGGATGAGTCACGGCACAATGGCACGCAGTTTTAAGTTCCCCTTGGCCATCTCCCATCTTCTTTGCCAAACAACTGGAGGGCTGCCCTGATTCCTGCCATGCAATCGGTGTGAGGAAGAGCCAAATGCTGGTTTGATCGCACAGTCCTCGCAGACTCTTTACCGCCCACATGTCCAGGAACCCAACAGAAGTTAATCTCGTCAGCCACCTGGCTCACGGCACCGTGGCGTCACAGATACTGCGAGCCAGGGGGTGTGGAGATTCCAATGCCCCAAGAGCACTCAGGAAGATTTGTGAGTCACTATGGATCACACACAATCCGGTCTCCGAACCGGGCACGACGCGTTATCTCCCGTACCGAGCAATGCATTGCAACTAGCTCACCTGTGAAGGCTCAGCGCCTAGTAGAGAGCTCTGACTTCAAACAAAATTATACGCCTTAGAAACAAACCCTCTCCAGAGCTGGAGCCATCTGTATACATTGGCACGGATCGACCATGTCACTAATTATGCGCCCAAAAGGCCAAAAGCAATACTCACGGCGCTGTGGAGGTTTTGTGAGACGAAGTGTGGCGATAAATAATCAAAGCTGGTACCCTTCCGGGTGGCAACCTAGACAGAATCAGAGGCGCCAGCGGTCCAAGAACAACACCGAGCTCTCGAACGATTTTGCTAGCTAGAAAGCCAAAGGGCTAAGGGTATGAGTGGCGTCTCTCGGACGCATAGGCAGAGCCAAGATCGGCTGCAGATGCAGTGATAGCATTTTTTTTTTTTTATACAGCCCATCTGGCAACTGCCCACTTGGGCATAAGACGCCGAAAAACACGACAGCCTAGAACTAGGCTACTTTAAAATAAAATTATGAAAAAATAACAATGATAAATATTGGAAAAACTTAACAATCAGGAAGCAATCTCCGGCAGCAGCGGCGGGTCCCCCTCACCCCGGTGCAGGAGAGTGCAACCTACAAACAAAACAATAACAAACGAAAAAAACGAAAAGAACCTTAGGTAAAGGGAGGAAGCCCGGCCTCGCCCCAAAAGTCAACAAGTCCACAAGTCAATGTGCCCGAATCCGTCCCGAGTACAAGGGACAGGCGGTAGCGACCCCACCCATCCCGGTACCGGGACGGGTATCGTGCGCGAAGATCACCTATACTGGAACATTCGACAAGAATGTGCCGAACAGTCTTGGGGACGACGCAGTCGTTGCAATAGGCCGCAGGCGAGCGCTCCATCAAATAGCGATGCGTCACACGAGAGTGTCCGATTCGGAGACGACAGAAAGCAACCTGAAGCCGCCACGGCATTGGGGGATAGGTCCATGGGAACAGTCGCGGCGCAATGGCACGCAACTTTAAGTTCCCTTCGACCGTCTCCCATGTTCTTTGCGAAGCAGTCCATAGAGCTGCCCGTATTCCTGCCATGTAGTCGGTGTGAGGAAGAGCGAAACGCTGGTCCGGTCGCAGAGTCTTCGCGGACTCTTTGGCGTCCTCATCAGCAAGCTCATTCCCCACAATTCCTACATGTCCAGGAAACCAGCAGAAGATAATCTCGATATCTGCCCGGCTCGCCAAAACCGTGGCGTCACGGATATCGCGAACCAGGGGATGCGGAGATTCCAATGCCCCGAGAGCACTCAGGGTGCTATGTGAGTCGCTATAGATCACAATCCGGTCTCCGGACCGGGTACATCGCGTAATCTCCCGTACCGAGTGGTGTATTGCCACCAGCTCGGCCGTGAAGACAGACGCAGCGCCTGGTAGAGCCCCGCTGACTTCAAACAGAGGGGAAACGGCGTGGAAGCCGACCCCCTCTTGGGACTTGGAGCCATCCGTATACACTGGCACGGTTCCAGCGTGACACGATGTGTGCTCCAAAAAGGTCGAACGCAATACTCCCGGCGCTGTACAAGCGTTGGGAGCAGAGGCGTGGCGACAAATAGCCAAATGTGGTACCCTCCAGGGTAGCGTCCTGGGCAGAATCAGGGGCGCCACCGGCCCGAGAGCTATATCTACCTCTCGAAGGAGTTTCCTGGCCTTAAACCCAAAGGGCTTAGGGTATGACTGGAGTCTCTCGGCGGCATAGGCACCATCGAGATCAGCTGCGCATGAGGTGAGAGCTGTTGGCGACTGAGGGGGGCGCCGGGCTCGCGCGTACAGGCGAGTGATGCACTGCACGCGGCGCAGAGCGAGTGGCATCTCCCCAGCATCGACCAGCAGGCTCTCAATGGGGGAAGTGCGGAAGGCACCCGTCGCCAGGCGAAGGCCGGTGTGGTGGATCGAATCCACCTTCTGCAATAAACGCTCGGCTGCGGATGCATAAAACTCGCATCCGTAGTCGAGCTTCGACGAACAAAGGATCGATAAAAAAGTAGGGCAGTAGCCCTATCAGCGCCCCAAGCGCTGAACGTCACGGAACGGAGAATGTCCATGGCGCGGGTACAAGAGACCCTAAGGCTGCGAATATGAGTCTCCCAGGTGAGGCATCAGTCGAATACAAGACCAAGGAAACGGTGCGATTCCAGCACATCCAGGCGCACCCCATTAAGAAACAAATCTGGGTGGGGTGGAGCCATGGATGGCGGCAGAAGTGCACCACCTTAGTCTTGGCCAAAGAAAACCGAAACCTGTGCGCTTCGGTATAGCGAGAGACGCGGTTCAATGCCTGTTGGAGTAAACGCTCCAGAGTTGGCATCTGGGCCGCGCCAAAAGAGATCGAAAGGTCGTCCACGTAGAGCGTAGCGTGAAAATCTTCCGGCAGCACCGAGGTGATGCCGTTGATGCTCAGGGCAAAGAGTGTGACACTGAGGACACTTCCCTGCGGGACACCCTCTTCCTGCTCCTTTGGGCCGGAGAGGGCTCCCCCCATCCGTACGCGGAATCGACGATCTCGCAAAAATTCAGATATAAACATTGGGAGGCGTCCCCTCGTCGCCATCGTGTTGCGAGTCTCCATACCGCATGGCAATACGGTATGTATTGCCATGCGGTATCATAGGCCTTCTCTAGATCGAAAAACACCGTGGCGTAGTGCTGTCTACGAAGGAAAGCCTCGCAGACGGCATTTTCCAGTCGGAGCAGATCATCCGACGTGGAGTAGAACTTGCGAAAGCCGCACTGTGCAGAAGACAGATGGCCTCCGCTGTCCAGGAAAAAAGCTAATCTAACATTTACCAATCTCTCCATCAACTTGCACACGCAAGAGGTTAGAGAAATTGGGCGGAAACCGGTCGGAGTAGAGTGATCTCTCCCCGGTTTGCGAAAGGCGAGCACAGTAGCGATTCGCCAGGAATCTGGGAGAAGACCCTCCAACCAGATCCTGTTGAACAAATCTAACAGAAAGGCCATGCCTCGCTCACCCAGGTGTCGAAGCATGGCGTACGGGACATCGTCCGGACCATGGCCAGTGTCCGCGCACGAAGCGAGAGCGGAGTGCAACTCGCTCCCAGTAAACCTGTCGTTGAAGGGTTCTCCGCCTCTGGAGGTAAAGTCCAGCCGGCGGCCTTCGGCGACATGACAACGTGCATTGAATGCTGGCGGAGCAGCATCCCGGCTAGAGAATGCGGTCGCTAAGAATTCCGCCACGGACGCGGGGTCCGAGATTGCGGTCCCATTCTCCTGGAGAACGGGGGGGGGGGGGGGGGTCCTGCGAGAACTTGCCCCGAATCCTTTTGACTCGCTTCCACACCTCAGCTAAAGGGGTCTTTCCCGTTAAGTTAAAGATTCGCATCTTTTCCCTTGGTCTTGTGGCAACCGTGCCACGATGCGGCGGAAGTCCCCCGCGTCGAAGTCAGCTGACGGTGGAATGTACGCAGAAATGATAGTATACCTCCTATCCAGGTGCATCTGCACAGCCATGCCTGAAAGGAGGTATCTAAAGAGAAAGGAAGAACGGAGACATCATGCCTGGTGTAAGCCGCGCATCCCCCAGACCAGCCATCCCGCGGTGGTGGGGTCGCAAGACCCTTATACCCCAGGAGGGCGGGCAGAGGGCACGCGCCTAGCATGGTCCCCTGCAAAAAGATAGCTAACGGGAAACTGGACAGCTCCTCCCAGTTAGCCCGGAGTCCACGGCAATTCCATTGAAGGAATATGCCCTCCAGGCCTAGATCGGAGGAGACGCGGGGCCCCTCCTTGAACAGAAGACCCTCACGGGAATGGCCGTACGCTTCCCGGGGGCAGAACCCCGGGAGCTGTTGGCCGGGCAAAGCGCTGAAGGCGCTGTCGCCTTCGAGGACTTATTGGGGGAGGTTGGGCTCGCCATGCGAGTCTTTTCCTCCCTCCGCCTCGAAGCCTTAGGCGGGCGTTGCGGCTTCGGAGGCGGGAGGCCCTCTTTTCGAGGAACCACCGTCTCTGAGCCACTCGCTCCACCACTAGGCGTGGGCGAAGGAGCCCAATCACCTTTAGTGCTGTCCTCCCTTCGGGTAACAGCTTTAGGAACCCCGGAAGATGGCCTAGCGACCATCTTCAGGGGTGTTGCCTCCTGTGAGTCTAACGACTCGGTGGAGACGCGTGGCCATTTCGCCTTGCGGGAAACGGTCACGCTGGGGGAAGAGGGGGAAGCCCTGGTTTTAGCCGGGGCTGGGCGTGAACCCTTTTTGCCGCCAGCTTTACCAGGGGAGCGGCCGGGTTGAGTAGAGCACGCAGAAGGGCTCCGAATGTGCGCGGAAACAACCGTGCTCGTTGGCATGGAGTGGCCAGGAGCAGAGGGTGTCTTTCTAACTATTGAGGCATATGACGTCCCAGGCAGAGCCGGGCGCGCCAGGAACAAGTCCTTAGCCTTGCGGAATGAGAGTCGATCCTGGGCCTAAACGGCCAGGATTTCTTTTTCAAGGAGATATGCACCACATTGCTTCGAAGAAGCGGGGTGCGACTCTCCGCAATTGACACACTTGGCCACACACGATTTGGACTTATCGTGTGCGACCTTGGAGCCATTTACACAAACTTCGGGTGACCCCGACTTTGCACGTCTACAAGAACGATTCATATGGCCGAAGCGGTGACAGTAATAGCACCGCCGCGGCAGTGGCACGAATGCCTTCACGCGGTAGCGGTACCAACCGGCACGCACCGACTCAGGGAGCTTGTCACAGTCGAACGTGACGAAGAGTGTAGTGGTGGGTCTCGAGGCCCCTCCCTGTTTTCTCATCACACGTTCGACCTTGACTGCCCGATGATCGGCCAGCTCTAAGGTGATGTCCTCTATGGAGTAGTCAACGAGTTCCCTCGCATAAACTACTCCTTTCACAAAGTTCATGGTAGAGTGCGGCGTCACACTCACCGGGGTGCCATGAAGTGTCCGAAGAGCACTTATCTTGGCCTCCTCGGCGGGATTCGCCGCATTCGCCAAAGGCTCCCGTCCGAGAAACGGGTCACCTTCGGCTCTCTACCAATTACACTAGCTAATCCTCTCCTCTGATGGATCATGTTGCCCTTGGCCAACATGTTGCCATCAGTGGAGCGAATGACGAGGAAGCGTTTGAAGCCAGCGGGCTCGAAAACGCCACGTAACCTCTGAATCAGGGGCCCCGATGTCATCGAGGCTCCGCCCTGTGTGCTTTTGGTCTTAGTCAGGGGCTCCGCAACCAGGGGGGCAGAGGGGCCGGATGTGCCGATCTTGGCTTGGTCTCTTGCCAAAGTTGCAACAGACACATCCGTCCCCGTAGCCCCCGCGGGTGGAGAGGAGCCCCGAGTCTTCCTAGTCTTTTTCTTTTTTGGAGAGGAGGGCGGGGAATGAACCCGCTTCTCACCTCCGCCGATAGGAGCCCCTAGGCCAGATGGACCGGCCTCAGCCAGGTCCTTCTCCAAAATGGAAAAGGTCCTGGTGGTTGCAGGGGCACCAGTTGGAGGAGATCCCTCCCCTCCTTGTACTGCCTCGGAGCCCTCAGCCATTTGAGGAGGACCTTGCATAGGGGCGGATTCCTACTGTATGAGGCTGGGTTTCCTCAAGGACCATGTCTATCACAGGAGGGGCCTCCACTTGGCCATCCCCTCCCAGGACGTCGCAAGTCCCCTTGGCAGCATCGCCAGTCTTTTTTGGAGAGGCACAGGCCTTGACCCCGGCAAGGTTTAATATTCTTGCCAGCAGGTCTTTTGAGGGAAGCGACCGAAGAGGCCTGGATTCCCTCTCCCTCCTAAGGGGGTTTGCCCTACCGAGCCGCTTACACGAGGGGCAGTCGGCAATGGGCTGCCTGCTGGCTTTCTTGGCAGTCCCCTTGGAAAGAACAGAGGGGACTGCCGCTAGAAGAAGGGAGGTGCTTGAAAGCACCTCCAGAGAAGGGGGTGAGGGGAAGTTCCCTTCACCCGTAGGCGTAGGAGAGGAGTAAGCCTCCTCTCCGGTTGAAGAAATATGGAGGGTCCCCTGCGCAAGCACAGGGGGAGGGAACCTCCATTTTTTTCTGTGGAGCTGCCCGAGAGCGGCTGCATCGTTTCTACAGGGGGATTTAAAGTTTTTGGGGGGTTAAACTCATCATTGGGCATGGTGACCCTCTTTTTATTACGGGATGCAACCGCTCATCACCTCTCGCAGTTGATCGCACTGCAAGAGGTGCTTACAGGCCTGGCGCCGCCATAGGGGCGGATTCCTACTGTCTGAAGCTGGGTTTCCTCAAGGACCATGTCTATCACAGGAGGGGCCTCCAGTTGGCCATCCCCTCCCAGGACATCGCAGGTCCCCTTGGCAGCATCACCAGTCTTTTTGGGGAAGGCACAGGCCTTGACCCCGGCAAGGTTTAATATTCTTGCCAGCAGGTCTTTTGAGGGAAGCGACCGAAGAGGCCTGGATTCCCTCTCCCCCCTAAGGGGGTTTGCCCTACCGAGCCGCTTACACGAGGGGCGGTCGGCAATGGGCTGCCTGCTGGCTTTCTTGGCAGTCCCCTTGGAAAGAACAGAGGGGACTGCCGCTGGAAGAAGGGAGGTGCTCGAAAGCACCTCCAGAGAAGGGGGTGAGGGGAAGTCCCCTTCACCCGTAGGCGTAGGAGAGGAGTAAGCCTCCTCTCCGGTTGAAGAAATATGGAGGGTCCCCTGCGCAAGCACAGGGGGAGGGAACCGCCATTTTTTTCTGTGGAGCTGCCCAAGAGCGGCTGCGTCATTTCTAAAGGGGGAGTTAAAGTTTTGGGGGGGTTAGACTCATCATTGGGCATGGTGACCCTCTTTTTATTACGGGATGCAACCGCTCATCACCTCTCGCAGTTGACCGCACTGCAAGAGGTGCTTACAGGCCTGGCAGAGCCAGGCGCCGCCATTTAGGACTACCCCTCCCGTCTGGTGGCCTGGCAGTCCATCGGCATGGAAGGTATGGGTGGGGATGAAGCAGGTTGTTAAAAACCAGCCACCCCAGACCGGAGCTCAAGGGTTAAGGAACTTTGTCCCCTCCCCCCTCAGCCCCGATCCAGGACGGTTGGCTGAGAAGAAGGTCAGCATCTACCCTGTGAAATTAGAGGCTGACCGGAGAAAGATGTGGGAGAGGTTGTATGAAAAGCGACGAGGTAGGGGAGAAATACAGGCTATCTGAAGGAAGGAAGAGAGGCTAAGCTGGGGCCGGACGGGGCGCTGGATCCCGTCAGCACGGCGGCCAGGATGGCAAATCGCCGCGCCCCTTACGGGGTGCAGTGATAGCAGTCTGGTAGTGAGGGAGGGGGCGGACTTGCGCATAATGCACTATACACGGCGAAGAGCGAATTGCCTATCCCCAGCATCGACAGTAGGCTCTCAATGGAGGACGTGCAGAAGGCAACGTTCGCCAGGCGGAGGCTGGTGTGGTGGATCGAGTCCACCTTCCGCAATTCACGCTCGGCTACGGATGCATAAAACTCGAATCTGTAGTCAAGCTTCGAACGAACAAAAGATCGGCAGAAAAGAAAGGTAGTAGCCCAATCAGCACCCCAGGTGCTGAACGATAGAGAGCGAAGAATGTCCATGGCACAGGAACATGAGGCCCTAAGGCTGCAAATATGAGCCTCCTTTGGTAAGATGTAGGTCGAAAACAAGACCAAGGAAAAAGAGGCGAATCTTTAACTCCAGGCCAACCCCATTTATGAACAAGTCTGGGAAGGGGAAGCGCCGTGAATGGCGACGGAAGTGCACCACCTTAGTCTTGGTCATAGAAAACCGAAACTTGTGCGCTTCAGCATCGCGAGATATGCAGTTCAATGGCTGTTGGAGTCGACGCTCCAGGGTTGGCATGTGGGCAGCGGCAAAAGAGATCGAAAGATCGGCCACGTAGAGCGTAGTGAGAACATCTTCCCGGTAACACTAAGGAGATGCCGTTGATGCTCAAGGCAAAGAGAAGGACACTGAGGACAGTTCCCTGGGGACGCGATCTTCCTACTCCATTGGTCTAGAGAGGACTCCCAACACCCATACACGGAATCGACTATCTCACAAAAACTCTGTAATAAAGATTGGTAGGCGTCCCCTTGCCCCCCTTGTATGGTCTCACTGATACCATATCACCATGCGGTATCATAGACTTCTCCAGGTCGAAAAACACAGTGGACCATGGCATAGTGCTGTCTACGAAGGAAGGCCTCGTAGACGGCATTTTCCAGTCTGCGGTAGAAAGGTGACCTTCACTGTAACTTGCACTCGGGAGGTTAGAGAGATTGAGCATCTGGGAGGATAGCCTCTGTCCAGATCCTGTTGAGCAAATCTAACAGAAAGGCTATGCCTTGCTCACCTATGTGTCGAAGCATGGCATACGGGACATTGTCCGGACCAGGGGCAGTGTCCGGGCACGAAGCAAGAGAGGAACACAACTCACTCAATGTTAATATGTCGTTGAAAGGTTCTCCGCTTCTGGAGTCGGCGTCTTTCGGAGATATCAGAACGTGCATTGAATGCTGGCGGAGCAGCATCTCTAATAGATAATACGGAGAAAGCAGTAGAGAAAAACTCCGCTCCGGACGCCGTGTCCGAGATTGTGGGAGTGGGGTCTAGGGAGAAGTTACCTGGCATCCTTTTGACTGGCTTCCACACTTCTACTAGAGGGGTCTTACCACTAAGTGAAGACACATATGCCCGCCAGTAAGTGAGGCGGGCGTGCTTGGAAACATACTGGAACTTGCCCTAGCTAGACGAAATTCACAGAGAGTGAAATCGATCAGGAGGCGCTTATAGCGCCTGTAGGAATAACTCTGCTGTTTGAGGGTCGCCTCACACTCGACAACACCACGGAAGCGGTCCGGGTGCAAAAAGACCAGACATTATAGGAATTGTAGCCAGACAAACAGCTATGTTACCAGAAAAGAACTCAACAGCCTCATCCACCAAACTGAACTCCTTGACTGGGACAATGAAATTAGTTATTTCCTGAAATGCAGACCACCACACATGTGCCAAGCAGCACCGGGGGGGTGGGGAGTCTCTCAGGCAACAGTGGTCCATAACATATTGGAATGGGAAAATAATCAATACCATGAAGGTCATCAACTACCTCTCACCCAAAATCAGGCTATGCATCCGGTGAGAACAGGGATAGGTCAAGACAGGTAAATAAAGCAGTTCTCAGCAGTAATGCGTAAACTCATCCACATTTAAGACACCTATCTCCAGCTCGGCAAGGACCTGACAACAGACAGGGTTACTGTTCAAATCCCCGAGCAGTAGAAAGGGCCTCGGCAAGCATCCCATAGTGTGGAGGAAGCAAAGATAAGAACAGGGACATCATGCCAAATGTAAATGCCCCATCCTCCTGCCCAGCCCCCATTCTGGGGCGGTGAGGATTGCTAAACCCTTATACCCCTAGCCACACACCCAGCATGGTCTCCTACAATAAGATTGCTAGCGAGGAACGGGTGGAGATGAGCCTCAGCAGCTGCTCCAGGTTGGCCCTTCAATTCCATTGAAGGAATATGCCCGCTCAGGCCTATCTTGGAGGAGATGCCTTGCCCTCTTTGAAGGAAAACCCTCATGGTAATTACCGTACACATCCTGAAGACAGAACTCAGGGTGCTGTTGACCGAACAAGGCAGTATCACCCCTTCAAAGACTTATCAGGAGGGTTGGGTTCCCTCCTAGAAGATGGCCTCATAACCACCATCAGGTATTGCATCCTGTGAGTCTAATGACTCAGTGGAGGTGCCCGACCATTTCGCCTTAGGGCAAACAGTCACGCTGGGGGAGTCCTGGTTTTAACAGACTTAGTGTGAACCTTTTGTGCCACCAGCTCTAACAAAGGGGCGCCTGGGGTAATAACTCGCAGAAGGGTTCCGAGTGAGCACAGAAACGACTGTGCTTGTAGGCCTGGAAGCGCCAGGAACAGAGGGTGTCTCTTTTTAACATTGAGGCATAAGACGTCCCAGGCAGCACCGGACATAGTCCTTGCAAAATGAGAAACCATTCATAGTCTGAATGGGAGGATTTCCTTCTCCAGGAGATATGCACCACATTGCTTCAAAGAAACGGGATGCAGCTCTCCACAAGTGATACAATTGGCCTTACATGATAGGGAGTTATTATGTGTGGTCTTGGAACAACTTACATAGATTTCAAGTAAACTCAACTTTGCACATCTACAGGAGTGATTCGTATAGCTGAAGAAGTGACAGTAATACAATCTCTGCAGCAGTGGCACGAATGCCTTCACAAGGGAGCGATACCAATTATCACGCACAAAGTCAGGGAGCCTGTCGCAGTCTAACATGATGAAGAGTATAGGGGTGGGCCTGAGTCCCCTCTCTGTTCTCTAATCATGCATTTAACTTTCACCACTCCATGGTTGGCCAGCTCTAAGGTGATGTCATCTATGGACTAGTCCACTAGTTCCATGGTGTAGATCCCTCCTTTAATGAAGTTCATAGTCAAATCCGGTGTCACACTAATCAACGAACTATTAAGTGTACAAAGGGCAATAATCATGGGCACCCTAGAGGGATCCGCTGCATTCACCAGAAGGCTCCCATCAGAGAAACGGGACACCTTTGGCTCTCTATCAATCAAGTTAGCTCATGCTCTCTTCTGGGGAATCATGTTGCTCTTGGCCAACATGCCACCATCAGTGGAGCAAATAACTAGAAAGTGTTTGAAGCCAGCAGGCTCAAAAATATCAGGTAGTCTCTCAATGAGGGGCCTGGCATAATTGAGATTCTGCTCAGTGCACTTGCCTCAATTTTCCTCATCTTCTCCCATGCCTAGGGAGGGCGATGTTGTTCTCGGAGATGGATCTCCACACACTTTCCTATTGCCTCTATTTGTCAAGACGATCAGAGAAAAGTCTGCGTAGGATCAGCAATAAAGAGAAGTAGGAGGGTCCACTAATGAGTACTGTAGATGATCACCTATTATTATCATACCACGGTGCTACGTGATCTCAAGATGGCATGCAATCTACCAAGGCACCATGGCTAGCATGCTGAACTGTATACACGAGGAAACACTCCAAGTACAAAGTGGGATTAGAAGAGGTTTAGTGGATAGCCATAATGATAATAAATAATTAAAAAATAATGATAATATAATCATTGCCAATAATAAAAAGTATTAAATAATAATAGAAACATACTAAATAATAAAAATTATAATAATGCTAGTAATAATAACAATAATAATATTAAGAAAAAAGTAAAGTAGTGCTGAGTAGGCATGGGGGAAAGTGGCCAACAACTTTTCCAGGCCCAATCAGAGTTCAAATCAACCCAGTGACAACAGGAACTCCCTAACTTGCCCTTGAACCAAGAAGAGGTGTAACTCCTCCGGACACCAATGTGTTGGGCTTACCCCCACGGGGGCAGGTAAATCTTACACAGAGATCTGACTACACCACTATCTTTCCCATCCTGTTTTCATAGCGCAAGAAAGGCTTCTCATTATACCTGACCACTGGTTGGTGGTAAAATCAAATACTTCCTCCCCCCTCCCCCAAGACTGGCTCCTGGTGGCATCGGGGTGACAGGCAATTGTCATTTTGATCTTTTGTTTGGTTTTATTATAGTCATGAAGTGGGTTCCATCCTGGCTCCGAGACACATGGTGTTACCTATCTACCATCATCCTCAACTGTTTTCCTATAAAGTAGGCTTAGCAGTATCAATGTGCATGGAATATTTTGCTCACAAAACCAAATCTTTCATATATGCTGCTTGCGAAGTTATGGGGCACATATCTGGGCTTAGCCACTTTTTTTTTATATGCAGTGGAAGATACTATGGTATTCTTCCTGATCAATATACAAGCTGAAACCATCAGAAAAGTTGTTTGAATAACCATTTATCTTGTATTCTTAGCAAGTGAGAAATAAGTTCTTATTAACTAGCTTTTTAAGAATATTTTTGAGGAAGCTAATAAGAAGTGATAAAGTGAAGGGAAGTGGAAATGAACTAAGGCAAATTGTACAAATTGCCAATAATTATTTTAGTTTGCATTACAATTTAATCACTGACATCACTCAAACAACTGTACCATTTGCTTGGAGGGACTAGCAGTTTGTAAATTTTTCGTTCACTTTTTGTCCCATTGACTACCGATGGATCTGGACAAACGCAGATACATCTCTTGTTTTCATACTGCGCCTGAAAGGAAAGTAATATGAAGTAGCCCCAGATTGAAGGGAATCATATCAGTAAATTCTGAAAGACTGGAAAATTTAGAGGTTTGGGTCAAATTCAATACAATTATGTTGTTACCACCCTCTAGGCAAAATCCAAATACAGCAAGAAGCTAAATTATCATAGTACTACTCTTTTTGTGATGGATTTTGATCACTTTCTCATGATAAGCCAGGGAAACCAGCAGAGTTAAAAATGGCTACTCTACCTGTGCATCATCTTGAATGAAAATATGAACAAGACAAAGAACCCCAAATAGCACAATTAAGTTTTGTCTAATATTCCATAGAAACAAATTAAAGTTTTCCTCTTTTATTTCCAGTCCTTAAATAACAACTGACCTTATACCTTATAAATCAATTATATATTTACACCTTTTTTCTATAATGATAAAATCTGCATAGTGCAAGGGAATATAAAAGAACATGACTATACATTTTCAATAAAATACTCAAGTAGTGGTGTGGTGGAGCAAATGTGTGTGTATGTGTATGTGTGTGTGTGTGTGTGTGTGTGTGTGTGTGAAGGGCCATTCTCACAACTCTTTCCCAATACCCTCTCCCTCGTCTGTAAGAATGAATGAGAGGTTTTTTTTTCTCTTTTTTTATATATAATATATTTATTTGATTTCATGTTTTGTTTAAAATGTTGTTTTTTTTCTCTTCCTCAGCTATTTACCCATTTGTTTGATATTTTACGATAAGCCACTCTATTAATACTACAAATTTTAATTGCCACCATTTGTAAGGAGTGGCAGAGACTAGGGTTGAAATAACCAATTAAGTATTGTAAGTCCCACCAGGACAGAGAGGGCTTTAATAGCCTCAAGACGCGACCAGATCGCTAATACCGAGCTCAGAGGCGTTAGTTTATTTTTGATAAGTCTGAGGCATTGTGCCCACTTGAGTGGCAGCTGGCCGGACTTCCCCCTGGGGTACCACGTTAGGCCTTTTCTTTTTGTTTGTTGTTGTAGTCGTGAATATTTTTTGTTTGATTTTACATAGAATTGTTTTTTCAGATTGGTAGTTGTTTACCTTTTGTATATATAGTCTAATTGAATGTTGTTTGTTTTTTTCTAAAAATTTTGATTGGCATTCATAAGTGTCGAAGTTTAGTGAGTGGGTAATCCCAGTCTCACTTCCTGGACATATATTTTATTACCGCACTGAGGTGAAGCGTATCCAATACACCTACCTTAGCCACTTCCGGTGAATAAGAATAACCCCGGGGCATACCCTTTTGATCAAAACTAAGATGATGATCCCCTGAGTGTGTTCTCCACTCAGTATAAGCCAATCATGGGTGGGTGGGTGGAATAATGAGTTTTAAGCTGAGTGGTTTGCTTAATAATTGCCAAGGGGTCGTCCAAATTAGTTAAACACACATATACAAAAATAATCTTTAATGTACAAGAATTTGAAATAAACAGAGCGAATATAAATAGGATTAATCTTGCACTAAATAAATAAGTCTATGAAAATTTAAAAAAATATATTGGTATCAATAAATTTTTGTGTAATTTTTTTTATAAATATATATGCCTTTAGACTACAATATAAGATAAATTTCATTCTGGGTTTTTCATTATATCAGGAGTTGTGATCAATTTTGTAACCATTGGTATGCCAATTTTTACCTATTTTTATGTTATAAATTTTACCTATTAGGTGTTACTTTATAAACTATGAAAGCTAATTTAAAATTTTTTCTTTTTTTTCAGAAAGTTTAATATTTAGATAAAAAGTAATTCATAATTTGCATTACCAATTATTTGTATTTTAACAAATTATTATGGATGAGAAGAGAAAGCATTTTTTAAATATTAAGTATTGCTGCGATCCTTACAAAGGTCACAAAAAATTAATAAAGAAAAATCTGAGACTAATTTCAGAAGACTTAATAAGAGAATATCCAAAATTAAAAAATTTTAAGGACCAAAAAATCTGTGATAACTGCAGAAAAAAAATAGCTGATGATGATAGTTCTTCAGCTCAAAATACGAATATAAGCCTTTCAGAAGAAAGAATGGAAATTGAGCCAATTACTGAACAGGAAGAATCACAAGAAGCATTAACTGAATTAAATAAATCATTAATAGCTATTGTAGAGTCACCAGTCAAGAAATTTAAAATGGATGTAGTAAAAAAATATAGTTCAGATAAAATGAATTAAATTCAAAAATCCATTTCAAGTAAACTCAGAACTGTAGGCTCTGCAAGAAAATATCCATTACCCTTGGATCAAGACCGCAGAGTCTTCTAGAACAGAATCAAGTAAAGATGGTGAAGAAATGATAAATCAACTGAAGGAGAAATTTCAAACTACTAGTAAAAGGTCTGAGCAGCTGCAAATTATAACTGTTTTGCCAAAAAGCTGGAGCTTATCCAAAATTAAATCTGAATTTAATGTTACTAATTACATGGCCAGACAAGCTAAAAAACTAGCAATGGAAGAAGGAATAATGTCATTGCCAAGCAAAAGAAAAGGTACATTTCCATCAGAAACAATTAAAGTAGTAGAAGACTTTTATAAAAATGAAGAAGTAAGCAGAATTATGCCAGGGAAAAAAGATTTCAAGAGTGTTAGAAAAGATGGACAGAAAACTCATGAACAAAAATACTTAATTTTGGGAAATTTAAAAGAAATTTATCATTTATTTAAAACAAAATACCCAGACACTAAGATTGGCTTTTCAAAATTTGCTGAGCTGAGACCCAACGAGTGTGTATTAGCTGGTGGTGCAGGAACTCACAGTGTGTGTGTTTGCACACATCATCAAAATGTTAAACTGATGATTATTGGTACAAGGCTACCACAGTTGACAAAAGACAGTGACCTGCATTTAGATGATTACAAAACATGTCTATCATTCATTACATGTGACCCTCCAACTTATGAGTGCTATTTTGATGAATGCTCAGAATGTTTTTCTAAAATAGACGAACTAAAACTATATGTTACTAAAATTTTGGATGACAATATGATTGATGAGGTAAATTACAAGCAGTGGCTCTCAACTGATTGCTCAACTTTAGAGCTTGTTTCAAGCAAAACTGAAGAATTTATAGACACTTTTACCTTAAGTCTTCTCAATTTAAAAAAACGATTTCATAGCAAAAAAGCAGGCACAATTTTGTTCAACTAAAAAAGAAGAACTAAAAGATGGTGAAATCTTAGTAGTATGCGATTTTGCTGAAAATTACTCATTCCTTCTTCAGGATGCAGCACAAGGGTACCACTGGAATAACTCCCAAGCTACATTACATCCCTTTCTTTCCTACTACAAAGAAGCTTGGGAAACATAACACATAAGTTTTGTTGTGATTTCAAACTGCTTGAAGCATGACACTGTTGCAGTCCATTTATTTTAAAAAAAACTTATTGAATTTTTTAAAAAAGAACTCAAATTCCCAATAACAAAAATTATATATTTTTCTGATGGAGCTGCATCACAATATAAAAATTTTAAAAACTTTATTAATTTATGTCACCATAAATCAGATTTTGGATTGGAAGCAGAATGGCATTTCTTTGCTACATCTCATGGAAAAGGACCATGCGATGGTGTAGGGGGCACAGTAAAAAGACTAGCAGCAAAAGCTAGCCTGCAAAGAGCATATAATGATCAGATAATGACTCCTCAACAGCTCTTTGATTTTGCTGAAAGACACATTAAGGGAATCAAATTTTCATATGTCCCAAATAGTGAATACATTGAAGAAAAAAATTATTTGCAAGAAAGATTTGACCAGGCCTCTGCAATAATTGGTACCCCAAAATTACACAGTTTTGAGCCAGTTAATGAAAATGAACTAAGAGTGAAAACAATATCATCTGCATCAGAATTCAAGAAAGTGAAAATATCCTATACAGAGGCAATATTTTTGGAGGATGTAAAAGGATTTGTCACTGCTAAGTATGATGACAAATGGTACTTGGGTGTGTATTGGATACCAATGTTGAGAAAATGACTGTTAAAATAACATTCCTAGAACCAGAAGGACCATCAAATTCATTTAAATATCCAAGAAAACCAGATGTATTAAATTAGTATTGCCATTAGATGACATATTGAGCATTGTTGAGCCTGTAACAGCAACAGGAAGAACTTACAAACTATCTAAAAATGAACACTTAAAATCAACAGAAATAATGCAGAAAAAAATTGATTCCTAAATTATTATAAAAAGAATAAATTCATTTTGGGAGGTTGGGTGGGACCTGTGGCTTTTTTGCTGAGCTATCAGGAGTGGCCCCTTAGGCGATGGGGATACCAGCAGTTATGCAGGTATCTTAACTGTTGGTAGTGGCTCTGCCACCATTGACCATAGCAAATTATAAATTAAATACATAGGTAGGTAGCTTTAAAAATATTTATAATTTTAAATAAAAAATTACTGAAAGTTCATTTTTTCTTGTAGGTAGGATTTAACACATATCTATAGAATTAATGATTCTGATACACGAGTATATATTAAAAGCATTCAAATATAATACTTAGGCATCTAATAATTGATAACTAACTCTGTGAATATGACGTAACTCTGTTAATATGACAAAGATGCATATAAAAAAAATTTATTTGTGAAGATAGCAAAAAATGGCCATACCAGTGGTTACAAAATTGATCATAACTCCTGATATAATGAAAAACCCAGAATGAAATTTATCTTATATTGTAGTCTAAAGGCATATATATTAAAAAAAAAAATTATACAAAAATTTATTGATACCAATATATTTTTTTTAAAGGTCAAATGTTGACCTTTAAGGTCAAACAATTTTTTTACCAAAAATTAATTTTGTTGTTAAAAATGTTTAGAGCAACCCTTAAGCTTAAAAAAAAAATACATAATTCATTGTTTTATGTGCTATAATAAGGGAGAAATAATTTTTTTTAGCAATGCTGGTATCAAGAAATTTGACAATTTTTCTCAACTTTGACAGGTTATAACTTTTGAGCTATTGAAAATTGAGGGCTGGGAAGTGTCTTATTGTTTTTCTCTCATCAAAATCAACCTGTATACCAATTTTCATCAAAATCGGTGATGGTGACTAAATGTCCCTTGTTGAATTCGGATGGAATGACCCATATGAGCTTCAGTCTGACGCTCTAGTCTGGTGTCCTAAAAGAATTATTGTCCAGCATTGGGTTGCATATTGTCTATTTGTGACTTTATAACATGTGATAGAACCTCTCCATCAAAATATTACTCCTAGGGCTTTATTACAATCAAAGCAATATTAGAGCTTTAGTAACCTAAAATCCATGTGCCACTGATTTAAAATTATAGGGTTGCATTTGGTTGAATTATCAATAGGTTAAATAAGGATAGGATAACTAGGTAAAAGTAAAATATATATATTCAATGGTACATTGATGTTTTGCTTAAATCTAACCATTTTTTATCAACATAAACAAAGTTGGGTAGAATTAGTATTCAAACTTTTGGGGGCCTATTCATTTACACAAATGAATAAGTCAGTTTGAAAATACCAAATACCCTTAACTCCTTCCCAATGATGATGAAAGGGTTATCATCATGAAATAAATGATTGTTTTTCTGTTCTGTAATTTTGCCGGAGTATGCTATGAACATTCCTGATCATTACTCGAAGTGGCTGTCTCATAACAACATCATTCTCAACTGACCAATAAAAACACTTTGTGGGTGGGGGTTGTTTATACCCGTAAAGCGAAAGCATGTTCTATGTCAGTTGAAAATTACCTGTGATTGATTGTGTAATATATAGCATAAATTTTTAATTTTGTTGTATATTTTGATGATGTCTTCAAGCGATAGTGATAATTATGAAGATAGTGACTTCAAACCCATGCAATGACAATGAATCAAATGATAGTAGTGATAGTGATACTTATATTTCAATCAGTAATGAAGAATGTGAGACAATGGATTTATCGGGCGGGTGGAAACATTGCACTTTGGTGAGTAAGCAATATGTCATTTTTTTAAACTTTTTTAAAATTAATTATTTGAAAGATATTCTCAACATGAACAAACATCCTAAGAATAGGCAAAATTTAAACATAACATAATGCAATAAATACAAAATTTAAATAAAATGTTGTATACAGCACCGTATGCGGGTGCTGCTGACCCTTGCTGAAGGGGTTAACATGTATTTTTACTTTCAAACTAGTGTTAGGGGGCCTTATCAAATAATTATCCAAATTGTTACGGGGCCTTATCAAATAATTATCCAAATTTTACAAAGATATTACATATTTGGGTAATTGTTTACTTTAGGGGCGGATAATTTAAGTAGGAATTTTTGCTACTTTTTAACTATTTTTTGCTAGTGTTTTTCAGCTATCACACTGACAAATCAGAGATCAGTATTCAACTTTGTCATTGACTAATTAAAAGCATTTATTTTTCAAGCCTTCAATTGTGCTTTCAAGACCATTAAGAGGTTAGGATTTTTTTTTTTCTTAAGTTGATTATTGATCTCTCCTAAATAATCTATGCTTGACACCATTTAGTCTTTTTATTTTTTAAGTTTCTGTTGTTTATTGTTCAATAAAATCACATTTTTTTTGCTGTTAATGAATTGTGTTTGCTGAGTGAAGCCTAAATCAAAATGTAATAAGCTTCTTTTTCCCCCCTGTTACTGTCTATTTTTTTCCCCTTTTACAAACTATTTTTTACAGCACGATTTCTTATTATCTTTGCCAAAAAATACATTCAGTATAACTTAGACTATTAGGAAAAATGTGACATTCAACAAACACACTTTCTCAATCTTTTTACATTTCAAATCGATGCTTCTTTTCCAGCCACACTATTTAAACTCACACCCACGCCTATTCTCATTAGATTTTCAAAATTTGAAGTGTGCGCTGTGTGTTCCTTATCTGTTCATCATATAAGTTTGATTTTAACCAACAGTGATAAAATTATCAAATTATTAATTAACCATCTGTTAATAGATATAAGCGTTAGTGCCCTACCTATAATTCCAAACTTATAGTTAACATGGAGGGGGCGGGGCCATTGTAATATATTCCCCTGCTTTTGTTCTATATAATGCCCTATTCATTTTCTTTAAAATTCTTTTTATGTTTAAAAATTCAGAAAATTTAAGTTAAAAAATATTTTTAAGCAAATAATTTCATATATTCAGAATTTGCTAAATTTGTTTTAGGTTATATCAGCTTATTATTATTAATTCATAAAAGATTCTTAAGAAGAAAAAAGAACCCCAAAAAGGGGTAAGTATGTAGAGATAGAGGAAATTTAAATTAACATTATTATATAATTGAACTCTTTTTCTGTTGGTTGTAAATTAGACCCTAAGCCAACTTATCACTAACTCTTATAATTTAAGAAGGGGAATTCTTTGAGTATTTGAATAATAATTTCATCTTAGTTTAGTTATGACTTATGTTTTTTTATCAAAGTTATTTCTAATAATTTTTTATAATATCAAAGAACAAAATGGTGAAGTTCAGAAATAAATATAATTATCGAAATTTTGTGAATTTTTTAAAACCTAAAGAATTACAAATGGTGAAGTTCAGAAAATTTATTTTTATATATCTTCTTATATAACTATATTTTAGCAACCTGATATTTTGAAAGAGGGAAAATTTAGTTTAATGGTTCCTTTTTAAAATTATTATAATTGGCAAAGTTCAGAAAATTTATAAAAATTTAACCATGGCTGCTTTTTTGTAGATATTCAATTTTAATCTTATTAGCGAAGCGAAAGCTCCCCCCTCCATAGGGAAAAAGGGGTGAAGTCATTGCCTGGTATTTATTATAATTTATAGCGATAGATTTATATTATTATATTACCAAATTTATAATTTATAATATGTTTCATTATCCTGATAAAAACTATTTTTTTTTTAGGTTCTAATCCTGGACACAAGAAAAATTGTTCCATTCTTGGACCGATTTGAATCTTGGGTCTGTTTTGCTTGTTATTGCTCCAATTGCAAATATTCTTTTCTATAGTAGTTAGTTCTTAAATAAATATTCTTATAACCCTGTTGTTATTAGTAACCCAATTGCACAAATCCTTAAGCTTCTGCCTCTTGGTTCCCTTTTCTTAAGTCTGTCCTTTGCTCCTTGATTTCTCCGAACTGTTCAGGTCTTTTTCCTTTTCATTCTTCTACTATCCCTTTTCCTATTTCCTTTCTAAATACTCCTTCCCTGAGAAACCATTTGAACAACTCATCCTATCATCTTATGTTCCGCTGACCCAATCTGAGCGGCAATACGGTTATTATGAATTGGGTAATACTTCAGATTCCGGGCGCACAGTAGGTGGCGCTGTTAGCAGGCTACAATTTTGGGCTACAATATATCTCTTATGATGTCAAACAGGAGCTTCAGATGTGACCAATCATGCCATTATATTTTTTTGTTGTTTTGGGGATTTGTAGCTTTTAGTCTGCATTATTAACTAAATATCTGCGCCTCTGCTCGTTTATAGTTTTCCCTAAGTTAGGTAAGGTTTCTTGATGTCTTTTATTGTTTTTTATTTTGTCTTTGTATTTTTTGTTTGCTGCGAACAATAACAGCTTCTTACTGGCAATGTCATAGCTTATAAATAGGACCTGTTATTGCGTTTTCGTGCTCTCCATGTGCTTCTTCGTTATTCGAATTTGGCTTTTGTTTGTATAATCGCGAAAAACTTTTAGATTATCTAGAGGCGCATAAACTAATCAAGAAACCTATAAAAGTAAGAATTGTTTCTTATTAGGTTAGGTTTATCTGCCAGCAGAAAGCTGTTGGGGGAAAAACCCCTAGTAAATTCAAGGGGACTGCTTGTGGGGGAGATATCACTGCGGGGGGACCACCCTGCCATGATCCTGAGTTTCAATCAATTGGGAGGGGAGGGGGTCTGGGGGGGCTGCGCCCCCCAGTATATACTCATACAAAAAAATAAACCGCCGTAATTGTTCACATCTGACATCATAAGACATATATTGTAGCCTATAAACAGTGCCCCGAAACTGAAGTGTTACCATGAATTGTTTGTCACCACATAGAGCAAGCGTGAAGGGTTAAAACTTTGTTAAAGTTTTATCATTACAATAAAAGCTATGCTCATCAGTACTTATAATGGTAAATATCTAGATTAGGACCCAATCCAAGAATACGATCTAAAAACTATAGGCATAACTACATATACTTCATTGTTTTGAATTGTTATTTTGTTTCAAAATAGGGAACTTCCACTTAATTGTGGGGGGTTGCATCCCCACAAACCCCAAAACTTAAAAAAACCTAGTAGTATTCCTAATTTGAAAGCCAAACCTAAGATTTGAATGCAAAATTTGAATGTTAAATCTGATTATGCCTGATAAAAAAATATTGCAACATGAATATTTAATTTGTCTTCTTTTTGGGGGTCTTAAACTGGATAGTGAAACTACATTGGGTCCTAAAATAGATATTAACTTTTATAACTATCATAACACCTTTACTAGTAGACAGACTACTAGTTTATTAAAACAACAAGCAGGGTGGTACAACCCCCCACAATTAAAGGGGGTATGGGGGTGAAGATTTGAGAGCCCTTGTTGATTCTTCACTATGAATGAAACTTTTTGTAAGGCAAATGGAGTAGCCAATAATATTCTTAGAGGCACAATTTGTAGTTCAGCTAAGTGGATGGTCCAAGTGTTCATACTCATATTCAACCTATTATTGATTTTGGCTGTGCATTGTAGAATACTGGCTATGTTGGCGACTTCCACTTGTTGGAGTCTTTTCTGAAGGAGGTGGACAAAAAAGATTTGGGGATTTTCTGATCTTTCTTATATGCTGATAAATTATCAAATTTGGGCCTGTTTTCCATCAAAGGACGCCTTCTCCGTGCAGACCTAATTATGGCTTGGAAGATCCTAAATGGCCATTGGCCCCACTCGTTTGATTTGTTTGAATGTAGAAGAGACCAGAATTCGTGGTCAGAGAAAAAAAAATCCTTCCCCACTCAAATACAGATGTTCACCCTCGCTTTTTCTCTATACGTGTTGTTAATGTCTGGAATTCTCTCCCAGATGTCAGTGCAAGTTCAGTTGTTGTTTTGGTAATTTAAGACTAAGATAGCATCATCATTTCTGATGTTTTAGTCACACGCTCGCCTCCGCTGATCCCTGCATAATATTTTATCCATATTCCAATATGTTTCACCATTTTTAAATAAATTTGAGTGGCCTAAAATTGAGAGCGGCCTTTTTAGGGCCCCATCGACAACCTTAATATATCTGAATAGGGGATGTTTAAGACCTTTGGGGGGGCAAGCAATAGGGCAAATAAATAGGTATTCCTATGTAATTCAATAAGCTGAATAACATTGCTTCTATAACTTTTTTTTTAATTAGAAGGCTCTAAAACCAGTAAATGTGTAGAGTATGGCTGGATCTGAGTTCTAGTTTATTTGGGGCTATTTTTCTGAGCTGAAATCTATGTTGACGAAGTTTATGGCGATTTCCCCAACAACAAGCCAACCCTCAAAATAAGCTTGAATCTCAGCCAGTAATAGTTCAGTTTAGGGGCGCTGTTTCTGGGCTACAAATTTGGGCCTTATGACATCAGACATCAAAAGGCGAGCCGCTCATTTTGAAAGTAACTAAAAATGTTAATTTGAGGGCACAAATAGCCTAAAGTAGGCAACATTATCATCTTTATTATTTTGATAAACGTGCAGAGCCGATAGCACGTTTATCAAATTAACAAAGACGATAGCGCTGCCTAATTTAGGCTATTGCCGCCAAAAATGTTAAAAAATTTAGTTACTTTGGAAATAGATTTCAACCGAAATCTATCAGGACCAAGTTGCTTTTATGTTTCGTTCAGATGCGCAGAAACTCTTTGTTAAAAAAAAATGTGAGAACATTATTTTATAAACCAATTACTATTATATACTGGGGGGCGCAGATCACCCCCTCCCCTAATTGATTGAAATCTCAGTGTCACCCCCCCCCCCTGAATTGATTGAAATCTCAGTGTTATCCCCTTCATGAGCCTTAACTTGAAATTAGTCAAAAAAGGTGAAACATATCGGAACATGGACAAAATATTATGTGGCCAAGACCGGAGAAAAGCGGAGGCGAACGTGTGTTGTAGATCTTCAAGTTTACCCTATCTCCACCTTTCACTATTATAATTGAGCCACACTTCTTTTAAATGAGACCACGATCTATAGAAAAGTCTATTAAATTGACCAAGGAATTAACACAAGTCGTAATGAAGTCAAACAAACATAAGAACATAAGAAAAGAAGGAGACTGCAAAAGACCATTCATGGCCTACACTTGGCAGCTCCTGTTCCAGTCAACACACAAAAGATTTCTTACCAGAGAAAAGTCATCAACATTTTCACCCTTTACAGGAGTTCGTCAGATCTAATCTACAATATACAAAATGCATCCAGAGGATTATGTCCATTCATGCAACCGCAAAATATAATCTCCCCACTCCTTAGAAAAATATATACATATGTACATAAAAAAAAAGTCAGTCCCATCTAGCAGCTTCATCCATATATTTATCTAATCTATTTTTAAAACTACCCAGAGAGGAGGTTTCTATCACATGTCTAGTGAGCCTATTCCATTCATCTACTACACGATTTGTAAACGAATTCCTCCCAATCTCCTTCCTAAACCTATACTTATCAAGCTTAAATCCATTGCTACGTGTCCTGTCATGTTCGCTAAGTATAAGAACCTTACTCAGATCCCCTTTATTATATCCTTTTACCCATTTGAAGACTTCAATCAATTCCCCTCTGACTCTTATCCTTTCCAATGTATGTAGATTTAGTTTTCTGAGCCTTTCACCATAAGGTAAGTTCCTTAGCCCACCAATCATCTTTGTCATCCTTCTCTGCACAGACTCAAGCAAATCAATATCCTTCCTATAATATGGTGACCAAAATTGTACTGCATAGTCTAGATGAGGCCTAACTAGCGCCAGATACAGCTTTAGAATGACTTCAGCACTCTTATTGCTTACACTCCTCCTAATGAATCCCAATATCCTATTAGCTTTATTCTTAGCATTTAGGCATTGTCCTCCCTAAAATTCTCCCATTTAATTTATAACTATTCAATGGATTATTTCTACCTATACTAAGTACACTACATTTGTCTATGTTAAACTTCATTTGCCATTTCTCGGCCCAGTTGGACAGAATGGTCAATTCCTCCTGCATTACAACAGCATCAGAATCAGCCCTAATGGCTCTACCTAGCTTAGTATCATCAGCAAATTTACTCAGGTCCCTACTTATACCTATGTCAAGATCATTAATATAAATTAAGAATAGCAAGGGACCCAAAACAGATCCTTTCGGAACTCCACTGCTAACACACCCCCACTCAGATTTAACTCCATCTATACTAACTCTTTGTTGTCTGTCACCAAGCCATAACTGAATCCACCTAAATATACTGCCATCGATCCTGTGTGCTTTAACTTTGCTCAGAAGCCGTAAGTGTGGCACTCGATCAAAAGCCTTACTAAAGTCCAAGTATAAAATATCATAGTTTTCATCATTATCTGCTGCTTCATACACCTTACTATAAAAAGACAGCAAATTAGTCAGACAGGATTTACCCTTACTAAAGCCATGCTGTGATTCTTTTATCAACTTATGCTTATCCAAGTGATCTCTAATATTCCTTGCTATAATAGATTCCATCATTTTCCCTACCACTGATGTCAAACTTACTGGTCTGTAATTAGACATATTTGTTTTATCCCCTTTCTTAAATATAGGTATCACATTGGTTTTCTTCCATGCCACTGGCACAATGCCACTCTCCAATGATTTTCTAAAGATGCATGCTAGGGGCTCAATTAACACATCCTTACATTCTTTCAAAATTCTAGGAAAGACCTCATCAGGACCGGGTGCTTTACTACTTTTGATTTTATCAATTTCCTTTGTGATCAAGATATCCTTTAATTTCTCTTCATCATTACCCCGAAAGATCATTGACACCTCGGGTATATTTAGAGTATCCTCCTGTGTAAATACTGAGAGAAAAAAGTCATTTAGCATTCCAGCCATTGAGTCCCTATCACTCACTAATTCTCCATTGGAATCTATAAGTGGGCCTATTTTATCTCTAACCTTAGTTTTGTATAATTGATAAAAACTTTTAGGATCTTCCTTTGCCCTATTTGCCACTTTAATTTCATAATTTCTCCTTGCCACTCTAATTGACTTTTTAACATCTCTTGCTAGTTCATTATATCTCTGCCTTAAGTGATCCTCTCCATTTTTTATTTTCCTATAAATGCCCTTTTTAATGCCAATATAATGCTTAATTTTATCTGTCATCCATTTTGGGGCATTATTTTTAGTCCTAATCTCCTTATATGGAATGTTAATCATCTGACCTGTAATTAATTGCTCAATTATTCTTTCATACTCCTCTTCAATTGTAATCTCTTCCTCCTGGTGATTATTGTCTCCACTAACTGATATCATTGAATCTATTCCTGATTTGATTTCATTGCCTGGTTTCTGTACAATTGCCTCCAGGTAAGTCCTTAGCCTATTATAATTTGCTCTTCTAAAGTCAGGAATTTTAACATTGTTCATGCTACTATCAATACCATTCCATTTCATCTTGAATCTAATTTCACAATGGTCACTATTACCCAAATTTCCTCCAATCTCAGTATCCTTAATAACTTCTTCCCTATTTGTCAGAACTAAATCCAGTATATTATTACCTCTAGTGGGTTCAGTGCCCTAAGAGAGGAAGTAACTGGAAGTGATATGACTGATAGGGGTGGGGGTGGAGGTAGAGTGACTGGTAGTTTGAATGAGAATAGGAGTGGGGATAGAGTTAGGTCTGTGGGGGTTAGGAATAGGAGTCTGACTGAAGTGCTTGTGATGGGTGATTCGCGAGTTAGATATTTAGATAGGAAGTTGAATGCAAGTAGATTGAATGGTTTGAGGGTGTGTTTGCCGGGTGCTGGAGTGAGAGATCTGTCTGATAGGTATGAGGAACTGGTGTCTGGCTGTGCAAGGGATGCGGTTGTGATTACACATGTAGGAGTGAATGATGTGAAGAAAGTGGGTGCATGTGAGTTACGTGAGAGGTAAAAGAGGTTGATTGAAAAGGTGAAAGAAAGTAGAATGAAAGGTGTTGTGACAGGTGTGCTTCCAAGAATGGATGTCTTGGGCAATTGGGCTGAATGATTATGTGAGGAGGATGTGTGAGATGGAAGGTGTCATGTTTGTGGATATGTGGGATAGGTTTGTTGGAATGAAAGAAATGTATGCGATGGATGCACTGCATTTGAGTAGGAGGGGGGTAGATGTGTTGTGGGAGGAGTATGATCGTGTTATTAGGTCTTTGCGGGCGGGAAACTAGATACTAATAGTGGTCAGGGAATTATGAGAGGACATTATAGTACTGAAAGTAGAATGGACTTGGCAGATAACAGAAATAGGTTCCAAGGCGATAGAGGTGAGGTCATTCAGGTTTCAAGAAGTGCTTCAGGGATAGGGGGGTTAAATTGTTTCTATACAAATGCTCATAGTCTTAGAAACAAGAAGGATGAGCTATTTAGTTATATTAGCAATGAGGATATAGATATATTATGTGTTACTGAATCATGGGTTAATGAAATAGAATTTAGTGACACTATAAGGGAATTTGATTTACAGGGTTATAATATGACCATTAGTCAAAGGACAGGTAGGATTGGTGGAGGAATAATTATCTATATAAAAAACAACATTTTTTCAAGTTTAAATACTTCAATAAAGCAGGATGGAGTTGAGTCACTTTGGATAGATATTAGGTTCAGTAAAAATAGAATGGTGCATTTGGGAACTTTTTACAGGCCACCTGGGCAGACTGATGATATGGATGAACTAATGATAAGGGAAATAAGTAATGGATGTGAAACAGATGCAGTTATTATTGGGGACTTCAACTTAAACTCTGTGGACTGGGAAAATATGATAGGTAGGGATAGAACAAATGGCAGGTTCATAGAATGCTTTGAGGATAATTTTTTGAATCAATTTGTTAATGAGCCAACGAGGGGCGACAATATATTAGATTTAGTACTTTCTAACAGTGATCATTTAGTTCAAGAATTGACTGTTGGGAAGGCATTGGGAAATAGTGACCATCAGATAGTTCGTTTTAGCTTGGGAATTGAGAAGGGTAAAATAACCGAGAATGCTGAAAAAGTTCCAAATTTTCATAAGGGAGATTATGTAAAACTTCAAAGCTTGCTAAATTTGGTAGACTGGGATGTAGAATTCAGAGGTAAAAATGCTTATGGGATGTGGGATACTTTCAAGCATATAATAAATGTAGTCCAAGAACAATGTATCCCAATGAAGGCCATTAGGAACAAAAGTAGGAAACCATTATGGTGGAATCAGGAGATAGCTAGAAAAATTTCAGAGAAGAAAAGGGCATACAAAAAATTAAAGGTAGAAAATAATATTCAAAATTTAAGTGATTATAGAATGGCTAGGAATGAGTTAAATAAGATTATAAAGAAGAACAAAAGGGGGTCAGAAATTAAATTAGCTCAGGATAGCAACAAAGATCCTAGAAAGTTCTTTAGTTACTATAAAATTAATAACAAGTCTGGCAGAGTTAAAATAGGACCTATCAAATATGAAGGGGTTGTGAGAGAAACTGATGAGGAAATAGTTGAGGTACTAAATGGTCATTTTGCATCAGTATTTACAAAGAAGAAACTAAATCGTCTTATGTATAGTACTCATGGTAGAGAAAAAGAGGTGTTTACTACCATTAGTGTGGATTGGAGGATGATAAAAGGACTAATAGGTGAGTTAGATACTACCAAGGCCTCCGGCCTTGATAATATTCATTCTAGGATACTTAAAGAAGGGGTAGAAAGTATCTCAATAGCTCTGGAGAAGTTATATACTAGGTCACTGGAATATGGAGAAATACCCGATGATTGGAAGAGAGCGAATGTAGTCCCCATTTTCAAGAAGGGTAGTAAAGAGGATCCAAATAACTTTAGACCGGTTAGCCTAACTCCTGTAGTATGTAAAATTCTTGAGAAAATAATTAAAAAAGGGATTTGCCAACATCTAGAGAGGGAGGGGTTAATCAGTGATGCTCAGCATGGGTTTAGATCAGGTAGATCATGTTTGACTAATTAACTAGACTTTCTGGAGTTTATAACAGATCAAGTAGATAAGGGAGAGAATGTAGATATAATTTACGTAGATTTTAGTAGAGCATTTGATAAGGTACCACATAGGAGACTAGTTCATAAATTAAAAATGATTGGGATATGTGGGGGTGTTTCAAATTGGATAGCTGAGTGGCTGAAAGACAGGAAGCAAAGGGTAGTGCTAAATGGTGTAAAGTCCGAGTGGAGGGATGTTATCAGCGGGGTTCCTCAGGGATCAGTTCTCGGTCCATTATTATTTGTCATCTATATAAACGATCTTGGGGAGGCAGTTAATAATAAAGTGTCAATTTTTGCGGATGATACCAAATTAGCAGCTGTAGTTAAAGATATTGATGATAATTTTAAAGTGCAGGGAGATTTAAATAAATTGTTATCCTGGGCAAATAAGTGGCAAATGACTTTCAACCTTGATAAGTGCAAAGTTATTAACATGGGAAAAGATAATAGAGAATTTAACTATGAAATGGATGGGCATTGGCTGAGCTCAGTAGAGGATGAGAAAGATCTAGGAGTAGTAATAGATAAGTCATTAAGGTTTTCTAAGCAGTGTATTGAAGCAAGAAATAGGGCAAATAGAGTGCTGGGTTTTATTAAGAGAAATGTCAGTTACAAAAGTAAGGAGGTTATTCTTAAACTCTATAACTCTTATGTTAGGCCACATCTAGAGTACTGTATACAGGCATGGTCCCCACATTTTAGACACGATATTAACCTTCCCGAGTCAGTGCAATGGAGGGCAACAAAAATTATTCCTTCCCTGAGGCACCTTAATTATATAGATAGACTGAGGGTATTAAATATGTTCTCGTTCGAAAGGAGGTGTGTGAGAGGGGATATGATTGAGCTCTTTAAAAAAATTTCTGGGATAGATAAATTGGATGTTAGCAAGTTTTTTGAGTTAGATGATGGAAATTGGACTAGAGGTCACCACTTGAAAATTAAAAAGCAAGGGTGTAGGTTGGATTTAAGAAAATATTTTTTCACCAATAGAGTGGTAGACTTCTGGAACAAATTGCCGAGGAGGGTAGTAGGTAGTCCAAATCTAAATGTATTTAAGAGTAGGTTGGATGGGTTTATGGGGAGGGAAGGTTGTGATGGTTCCTAAGTTTTGTATATATTAATATTGTTTGTACAGTGGTACCTCTACTTATGCTACTCACAGCTCCCAGAGTCCACCGAACGTAAACATACTTGTAGCATCCTGTATCTTGGTTTGAAAGTGGCGCGTCCAAGCTGCTCTGCCATTGGCTATTGCCCAGCATCTTCCTGGCATCCCATTGGCTAGGATGGACCTCTGTGTGTATGTGCGTATACCCAGAATCCCCTTTGTTTTCCCGTTGGCCCACGAGGATCACCGAAGCCTCAGTCTCACGCTAGTGAAATTTAGTAAAGCACGAAGTGTTCGGACAGTTTTTCGTCAGCTTTTGTTAGTGTTTATTGCAACTTTACGTGTGTGTATTAACTTTTATTCACTATGGGCCCCAAGAAAGTGATGGAGAAAAGTGGTGAGAAGAAGAAGAGAGTTGTTTTGTCCATACAAACAAAGCAAGAGATAATGGAAAAGTACGAAAAAGGGATGCGTTTGGTTGATCTCGCCAAAGAATATAACCGTAATCCATCAACGATCGGCACAATATTAAAACAAAAGGAAGCCCTAAAAGCTATGACTCCTTCCAAAGGCCTCTCTGTCATTTCGAAGAGGAGGTCGGCAGTGAGGGTAAAGTGAGTTGGAGGGTAAAGTTGGACCTGAAGTTGACGAAATTGTTTCGCTGGGAAAGTGCATGGGGCTTGAAGTGAATGACGAGGACATCGACGAGTTGATTCAGGAGCACCACGAGGAGCTTTCAACGGAGGAGCTGAGGGATTTGGAGGCGATGCAACACATGGCAGTGCAGGAGGAGTTCATTAAAGATGAAGAGGAGGCAGCCATTATTCTGACAGCCCGAATAAAAGACATTTTACAAAAATTCTATGAAGTTTCGGACTTTGTTGAAAAGAATCACCCAGAAAAAGTGTTCACTAATCAGACTATCGCTCACTATGATGATGTTTGCCTTGCACATTTTCGAAAGATTGTTGAAAGCCGACAAAAGCAAACGACCTTGGATCGGATCTTTACAAAATGTCAGGCAAAAACCACTGCTGAGAGTGAACCTGAACCGAAGAAGGCGAAAGGTGACAACGATAGCAATTAAACAAGAGAACCATTAAAGTAAAAAAGAAGAAAAAAAACTTTATTCTTTACATTATGTACAACTCTAATTTTTATGTTTATTGTGCAGTAATTTAATTCTAACATGTATTTGTTACAGGTTTTGATGCATTTTTGTAATTTATAAAAAATTTATGTCCGATTTTTAAGGGGCTTGGAACCGGTTAGGGCATTTATAGGGTAAAAGGCGTTTCTACTTACAAAATTTTCACGTTACGAAACGATTTCCAGAACGAATTAATTTTGTAAGTAGAGGTACCACTGTATATATCTATAGCAGCATGATTTAGTTCTTGACAAGCCTTGATTGGTGATATCCTTGTTTCTGGAAGCAATCCTCTGGATGTAGTTTTCCTGGGAGTTTGGGTGCCTTAAAAAAGAGGCCATTTGACTTGGATGACCTATGATGAGCCCTTGTGGCTTTTGTCATCTGTTATATTATATCGTGGGGGACTTTGATTTTGTCTTCCCCTGGTGATGGTGCTTTTTGTGGGTGGGTTTTGACGGAGGCGGATGACCTTTGATAGGCCCTTGTGGCTTTTGTCATCCGTGAAATTATGTTATGTTATGTTAATAATCTGCCTCAGAAAATTATCTTGGACAACATTCAAAAATTCCTCAGCCTCCTGATCACCCAAAAGAGCTTCCCAGTCTATATTTCTGTAATTAAAATTGCCCATTATACACACATGCTTACTTCTACATGCCCGTTCTATCTCCTGCCACAGAAGATTTGAAGCTTCCTTACTAAGATTTGGTGGTCTGTATAATAATCCTATGACAAGCTTGTTTTTACCTTCCTTTACATTTAGCCATAATGACTCTGTGTTATCATCTAATTTAATTGTACTGTTTATACAATACTGGAGATTATCTTTAATATAAATAATAACCCCTCCTCCTCTTTCCTATTCCTATCTGTATGGAACATGTTAAAGCCCTCAATCTCAACCTCAGGTTTACAGTGATTACCTGCCAAATCAAGCCATGACTCTATTATCGCAATTATATAAAAATTCTCTTCACTCGCTAACGCTCTTAAAAGATCTATCTTATTCCTTATACTCCGACCATTTGTGTAGTATATTTTTAAGTTTTTTTTATTATTCCCATCTTCATTGCATTGTGCTTTTTTATTCCTAGTTATCTGCTCATTCACTTGTGCATTAGTCCCCCTATAACGCATCAGTATGCCCTCCCCCCTAGCTATTCCTCTATCTCTGCATCCCTTCCATTTCCTACACCTGCCCTCTATTCCTGTTATTCCCTTACCTCTAACAGCTTCTAGGTAAGGGAATAACAGGAATAGAGGGCAGGTGTAGGAAATGGAAGGGATGCAGGTATTGTGCTCTTTTAACTGCTCAGTTTCAAGTTGCCAATGTTTGCAATAAGGTTGAATTAAGGGTTACCAGTGTGTGAAATTAGTGGTTTAGTTTCAAAAAAATAGTTAAATGAAACATACAAAGTTTAATACATTAGTAATTCTAAAAAAATCAATGCATTACTAAATAATAGAATTAAGTAGAAATGCAGGCATTTACTAAATAATAAAGAAGAAAGGAAAAAAACGGTAAATCTGTAGATTGGCGGCTCGAACGATGGAACGTAAACTATTTCATCCATGTTCCAATATGTTTCACGTTTGGGAGTAAATTTAAGGGGATGGCTAATATGGGGGTAAACACAATGGGAGTACCACCCTACAATGATCCTGAGTTTCAATCAATTAGGGGGGGGACTGGGGGGCATAGCCCCCCCAATATAGCGTTTTTCGTTTTGTTAGTTTCGGGCATTTTTATAAAAAAATGGCACTGGGTATTTCAAATAGGAGTACAACGTGAATGAATATTCAGGCAGGGGTGAACAAAATATAAACAAACAAATATCCACCAATCTACATATTTACAAAAAAAAACAAAATAAAACAAATACAACACTGTGATTGGCCCCCTTTGAAACTACTATCTGATGTCATAAGGCCTAGATTGTAGCCCAGAAACAGCGCCCCTAAACTGAAGTATTACCTTGCAACATTTACCCTAAAACCTTGGAAATTATCACGCTATCTTTGTCTTAAATTACCGTGTTTTTAAGCAAAAAGTTGAAGTTTCTTGGCCCCCTACTTTATGAGTTAGTTTAGTTCATTTTTCCTTTGTGGTTCTGTTCTGCATCTGTAATTAGCGAACCTTTTATGTTAAATATGTAGACTAGCGACTTGAACAATCGGACATATTATTTCATCCGTGTTCCAAAATGATTCACGTTTTTGGAGTACATTTAAGGGGACGGCTCGTATGGGGGTAAACACAATGGGGAGACCACACTACGATGTTCCTGAGTTTCATTAAATTAGGGGGGGGGGGCAGGGGGCATAGCCACCATTATATAATCCTAATTGTTTATAGACTAATGTGCTAACGTTTACAGAGGTGAATGATTTGGAAATACTTCAGATTTGGGGTGCTCAGTAGGTGGCGCTGTTAGCAGGCTACAATTTGGGGCTACAGCATATCTCTTATGATGTCAGACGGTAGCTTCAGATGTGACCAATCACGGTATTATATTTTTTGTTGTTTTGGGGATTTGTAACTTTTAGTCCTGTATCATTTACTAAATATCTGCGCCTCTGATCGTTTAGAGTTTTTTCTAAGTTAGGTAAGGTTTTTTGATGTCTTTTATTGTTTTCGTATTTTTTGTTTCTCAACAATGAAGAGGCAAAAAAAAAGTAGCTAGAAAAGCACCCCAAAAAGCTAGAAATAGCATCTGGCCCTAAAGTAAACAATTACTCATATTTCCAAATATTAGATAACACGCAAAAAGATTTTACATGATATAGAAACTAAGAGAGCATATTCACTTACATTTATTTCAAGGACGAAGAAGCAAAGTGTAAAAATGAAACAAATAAGTATGCTAACTTTGTTCATACTTTTATATAGTAAACTTTAAGGGCTAATTGAAGAGACTTCTAATTTTCTTTGCGATGCTTACAAAGACATTGCGAAAGGTAAACACCAACTATTGGTTCATTAATTCTTCTTCTCCCCCCCCCCCTACCAGAAGCGTTCGTTTTTACATCGAGGTAATTTTACAGACTTTATCTATCAAGCGAAAAAAATGCAAGTCATAAAATGATATTTAGTTGATATAAATTGATCAATAATATATTGTAACAAAGTGAGAAACTTTTATAATTTAAAAAAACAATACCTGAAAATATATATGTAAGAGGAGACAGGAATTGCTCCAGAAAGCCAGTACGTTGAGGGCGAAGGAACAGCACAAGCACGTATATTTTAATAAAGACAACTTACACCTAAAGACAAGAGTTATATGATGGGCGACAGCGTTCTGCGGGCACTGTGGGTTCTGCCGATGACCGGCAAAGGGCTGTGCCTGGAACTGCTGACCCAACCGCTCACGACGTTGGTAGCAGTGCCCAGCACAGCCTGCCATCTGCTGGTGCTGTGCCTCACTCTGCCCCTTTAGTTCAGTTAATATTTCCCAGATTAATGTAAATAGTATTAGTAATAAGTTAGCTTTAGTTTGTGGTGCACATGGTGTACACAATATATGTGCATGATGTGGTGCACACAATATGTGCACACAAACTCATGAAGTAGTAATTTGTACACTCAGTCAATGTAAATAAATTTATGTGTGTTAAACGAAACAAAAAGAAACTCAAATGAAACATTGTAACATGCAAGAGGATATTTAAGAACCATTTCCATTTTGATTTCCCGAGAAGACCAAAGTCGCGGTGAAGACGTAAACTGGGAATCAGACTAATCATTCTGTGGTTATGGTTTGGAAAAATAAACATTAAGAGAAAAGAAAAGGGAACCTTAAAATTGGTTAGCTCGATCGTAATAACACTCGGAGATCATCAAATTATAACCACAATATTATATTTTTATTTTTGGTAGGGAAGACGAACAAAAGCGTTTGACCAAATTTCACCGTTTCACTAAATTTTCTCACAAGAGAAAAGGTTTTCAAAAGTATTGTATATATATATATATATATATATATATATATATATATATATATATATATATATATATATATATATATATATGTGTGTGTGTGTTTGTAAATGTGTCCAAGTATAAAACGAACAAATCGAGGAGAAGAGAGGATCATTCGAGAGAAATCATTTCGAAATATATCATTCGAGAGAGGGCATTCGAGAGATTCGAGGAGCAGTTACACATATTGCTCGCGGGTCATACCAATCAAGGTTATCACTCGAAACGACAAGGTGTTCGAAATAGAACTCCTTCGTGGAGGTGCTGAAACTGTGTCAATAGACAGAGTAAAACCTGTTAGAACGCCACAAATAAATCATAATTCTGTAAATAAGTATAACTATTTTGGAATTGGCCATATCTCTGTAAATATCCCCGACGATATAAGTGATAATGAAGTTAATGAAGATATTTCAGTAGATAATAGCGAATCTAATATGAACAATCAAACAAATAATGATAATACTACAAATGTGTGTTCGCGTTCTGGTAGGCGAATAAAGTTTGCTATCGTTATTTTTAAAACATGTTGTGTACCGATAGACTCCTTGTGAGGTAATAACCAAATGCATTTTATTCTGTATTTCCTTGTCATCAAGATGTAAATCTATAAATAAGACTATAGAATATGGTTTGTTAAGGCACACAAATATAAAGTGCACATCCATTTGTACAACTATATTATCTTAGTCAAACTGGCGAACCCCGAACTATGCTTGTATATATGTGTAAATATGTTCATTAATATATGATATGTATATATTCTATATTGAAGATACTAAGTATCTCTCTCAGGGGGAAGTGATATGGTGCACACAATATGTGCACACACAAACCCATGAAGTAGTAATGTGTACACTCAGCCAATGTAAATAAATTTATGTGTGTGAAACGAAACAAAAATAAACTCAAATGAAACATTGTAACATGTAACAGTATATTTTAGAACCATTCCCATTTTGATTTCCCAAGAAGACCAAAGTCACGGTGAAGACGTAAACTGGGAATCAGACTGATTATTCTGTGGTTACGGTTTGGAAAAATAAACATTAAGAGAAAAGAAAAGGGAACCTTAAAATTGGTTAGCTCAATCGTAACAACACTCGGTGAGCATCAAATTACAACCACAATATTATATTTTTATTTTTATTAAGGAAGACGAACAAAAGCGTTTGACCAAATTTCACTGTTTCAGTAAATTTTCTCACGAGAGAAAAGGTTTACAAAAGTATATATATATATATATATATATATATATATATATATATATATATATATATATATATATATATATATATATATATATATATGTTTGTGTGTGTGTGTGTGTTTGTAAATGTCACCAAGTATAAAACGAGCAAATCGAGCAGGAAATAGGATCATTCGAGATAAATCACTCAAGAGAAATCATTTTGAGAGAAATCATTTGAGAGAAATCATTTCGAGAGAAATCATTCGAGAGAGGGTATTCGAAAGATTCGAGGATCAGTTACACATATCGCTCGCGGGTCATATCAATCAAGTAATTTACTCCGCATTAGGAGATAGCATTTACGCAACTGATCTTACATCAAGACGAGTCTTATTCATTCATCGTACCTAAGCACGAACATTAGGAGAGTTGTATTTAAGCATCATCAACGATAAGCTGGTGAAATCGATAATCATTCTAATTCGAACTCCTCCTCCATTTGCTACCTAAAGCCACTAAATAAATAGAACTGCAGTCTTTTTGTTTTCATCACCATTTTGCTCGAAGGCAAAATCATATCAGAATTTCTGCTCATTGCCCAGCCAAATATATTCATTACCTTTTGGAGTCAGGTAATAATTTCTCAGAACGTTATCATATCACCCGAATCCGGTTTAACGATCAACGTTTCGCAACAATCTTATGGGGAGCGCAATAGCAAAGAGGATCACAAAACGAGGTGTAATATAAATATATCTAGTGACTAACGAAAAGATCCTTTCATCCTCGACCCCCACCCACCTTTCTTCTGTCCCTGATTCCTTTGTTGTTTTCCTAACTATAGCAGAGTGCGTAAAGATACTTTAGAGGGCACTGCTAAGCATGGTACCTGCCTTTACATACACAACACCATGGCATATATTGCGCTTGACCTACCAGTCAGTAATTTGGTAGGAGTTTACCTGCCCTCCTATAGAGTTCACATCCTAGCAGCTTTTCGCCCTCCCTCTAACTCCCACCTCCATGATGGTGAGCTTAAATTATTCCTAGTGGGCTTTGCTCCTGGTAAGGAATTAATCCTTATGGGAGATTTCAATCTGCAAAGCATCGACTGGTCTGGTGAAGTGCCCATTGCCTCCACTGCACATAACGCATCCTTCCTTGACTACTTCATGTCTCTGGGTTTTCAACAATGAGTCTCTGAGCCTAATAACATAAGAGCAGACAACACTCTCGACTTGGTCTTCACTATTGAACACGACAGCGTCAGCGATCACTTACCTGTATCCTTTACCTATACCTTTCTTGGTCTCACTCCGGCCCAAACTCTCAAGACAATTATACTGTGGCATATGATAATTAAGGAGCCATGAATAATGCACTTCTGGAGTTGGACTTTGATTATGAGTTTTCAAGCAGGTCTGTGGAGGCTGCGTACAGTAGACTTTTAGAAATACTACAAGCAATGATTTCTCTGTACGTCCCTAGTAAAGTGACCTGGGGCCACCCTATGGTCATATGGTAATCTAAACCACCAGCTGATCTGGTTATGAATCGTCACAATACCTGGGTGAATTATAGGGCGAAGCGACAGTCATGTGGCAGGAACTCAGATGTTGCCAAAAATGCCTTGTCCTCCTTTCTGGATGCAATTTTTGAGTACATAAATTATTCCTATCAATCACAGAAAGTTTATTAATCCTACCTAATTTCTAACCTAAAGGCTAAGCCTAAGCTGTTCCATGCTTATATCCACAACAAGAAAGTGGGACAACCCTTTATAGGACCCCTTAAGCAACCCTAAGGTGAAATTTGTTCTTCCAACCAAGAAATGGCTGATCTGTTTACCAAGGCGTTCTCTTCTCTACATTCTACCAGTACCCTTGAAAATCCAATGGAGCACCATAGCTTTGAAGGTAACCTGAGTAATTTAGTTATAAATCTGACTGATGGTGTCAATGATCTGCGCGATCTCAACCCCTCTAGCAATATGGAGCCTGATGGAATCCACCCTGTTTGCTCAATCACTGATCCTCATCCCTTTCATATTCCCCTTCTCTGGCTCTTGCATAAATCAGTTCAAACTGGAGAACCCCCACTAGTCTGAAAGACTTTCCTAGTAGTCCCCATACTCAAGAAAGGTTTGCGTACTTCCCTCCTAAATTACAGACCTATAAGTCTCACTTCGGTGTCCTGTAAGTGTCTTGAGCATATTATCGTGATGTGAACAATTTGACATCTTTCCTCGTGGATAACAACTTATTAGATTCTAACCATTTTGGCTTCCGCAAGGCCCATTCTGTTGATGATCAGCTCCTTGCAACATACGATGACGTCACCTACTGGTTTGACCAAGGGCACATAGTCGATCTCATATTGTTTGACTTTAGTAAGGCATTCCACCTTGTCAATCATGACCTGATCAGCAAGCTCTACCAACTCGGAATAGGGGATCCCTTACTCTCTGGGATATATGGATTTCTGAGTGGTAGAGTAATTAGGGTTATGGTCGGGGGTTTCGAGAGTGATTCTTCTCGTGTAACTAGTGGAGTTCCCCAGGGGTCTGTCCTTGGACCAACCCTATTTCTCATTTATATTAACTTAGTGGCTCATGGTTTGACCTGTAAATACAAAATTTTCACTGATGATCTGAAGATATATCAAAAGATTAATATACTTATACCTTCTCTTACACTGTTAGATATTGATTCCATGCAGAGAGATGTAGACTTACTGGTTTTGCGTGCGGAGTCATGGGGTCTCAGGCTAAACTCAATCAAGACTTGTGTTCTTAGGTTCTGCCGGGGATCTACTCATACTCTGACTACTACATTAGAGGTGATATCTACCGTTTGTACAATCTGCATCTCATTTGGGGGTTCAAGTGGATATTTCTCCTAAAATTTCATCTCCACATACGCACTCTTGCAAATAAAACTGCAGGCATTGCGTCAAACTTACTTAAGAGCACAGTTAACCCAGAGCCTGAGTTTAGGAAATCTCTTCTCACCCCCCATATCCGTCCTGTGTTGTAATTTAGTTCAGTTGTTTGGCACACTGGGTATGTGGGTACTACTGACATGCTTGAGAGAGTGCAGCGATGATGGACTAAGGAAATTTTAGACTTTCGCATATTCCCTATGCCTCCCGTCCCGATGCCTCGAGTCTCTTCTCTGTGCATTGCAAGATGCTAATAGCTGACATGATCAAAGTCTGGAAGATTTTCAATGACTTATCTCCTGTGAAACCTTCTGAGTTGTTCTCCCTTCAGACCTCATCTAGGACCCACGGAAATTCGCATAGAATATTCCTACTCCGCAGTAACAGAGAATTACGAGGGTGATATTTCTCAGTAAGAGTGATTGCCTGCCAGATGCAGTCATCCTGTGACCATCCTTAACTGTATTAAAGAGTAAACTTGCGGAGCACCTCGGTCAAAATCTATACGAATATTAACCCCCTACACAGCACTAAAAATGTATTCACATATTATATTCATAATTAACTATCCTAATTGTATTACTATAATCTAGTCATTACTTAGTGCAATCAACACACCTTCCAACAGATTCTCATATGTTTTAATACAATAGTAAATTCTTAACTTTCATTCTGCTGGCGTATTGGCACTCATGGGGTTCCCCCCGGGTGAAACCCGTCCAGGTAAGATGCAATTTTTTTTTTTGTCTGTTTTTCCTGTTTAATGCGTGTGGACCAATAGGATACAGTTAAATTTCCTGGACACACAGTAATGAGCAGTATTAAGTTACATGTATTGTCAATACGTAGCGATCAATATATTAGTATCGATTATTGGTACCGCATTAGCGGCCTCATCCTGTATCGGGTATCGTAATCGCTTTTGTTTTGTTTTTTCTAAATATATCGATAAAAATCGATGTTAGATACATTTCAATTTATGCGATATATCATAATTATTGATTTATATGATAAATTAAAATTAATAACATAATTTTACGGATGACAAAAGCCGCAAGGGCCTATCAAAAGGCCTCCGCATCTATCAAAACCCTCGACAAACTGCATCCATAGGTTTGTGTTTGATCATGCTTCTAAATATACATTTAAACCATCCAGAGGAATAAGTCAAAAACAAAAGGCATCACCATCAAGGCTCGACAAAATCCAAATCACCCATAATATATAAACAAAATATAATAATGATTGCTTTCACGCTTGGTTGTTTTTTTTTCAGTTGTATTTCCTCTGATGTATGTCATTGCCACGGAATTAAGTCCAATATGTTATTACAAATACTCTAGCAATGCTCCTCCTGAGGCATTTAAAAATAATGCAGTTTAATCATCATCATCATTATCATCATCACTAACTCTATAATTTAAGAAGGGGATTTCTTTGAGTATTTGAATAATAATTTCATCTTAGTTTGGTTATGAAATGTATTTTTTATCGAAGTTATTTCTAATAATTCTTTTATAGTATCAAAAAATTAAATGGTGAAGTTCAGAAATAAATATAAGTATCGAAATTTTGTGAATTATTTAACAACGTGATACTTTGAAAGGGGGAAAATTTAGTTTAGAATTCCTTTTTAAAATTATTATAATTGGCCAAGTTCAGAAAATTAATAAAAATTTAACTATGGCTGATTTTTTTTAGATTTTAAATTTTAATCTTAGTATAGCGTACGAGAAGTGCAGGCGAGCGGCTTAAAAGCTTCGTTTGAATGAGTCTTTTTTGAGACTAAGGATGGCCGAGTGGATTCGCCGCTGGCTAACAGTGGCCCAGCGACGCGAGAAGCTGTTCGCAACTCGCTTACGCTATTATTTTTTTATTTCCCCCCTTTCCTACTCCCCTCTATCTACACTTAGTAGCGAAGCGCAAGCTCCCCCTATAGTGGGGAGTGGTGAAGCCATTGTCTGGTTTGTATTATATTGAAGATATCTTAATTCTGATCAAGCTGGAGTGATTTAATTAAACAAGGTCTGCTAAACAAAGTCGTGTGCTCTTACTTATTCTGATTCATGACCTTACGACCTGTTATAATTTATTTTATATTTAATTAAGTTCATAACTAACCTGTGTTTTTTTCTGTAGGTTTGAATATTAAATAAAAATAAAAACAGGTAGTGTGTCGTAATGTGCGCTGGTGTGCATAATGTATGGAGATGAGATATTGCAGTTCTTCTATTCACTGAAATCCTAAGTTTGTGAAACCAACATTATGCCACTTATATTAATTTTTTGTTTGTGAAATGTACATGTGCCTATATTTGTGTGTGCTTATGTGAGAGTGTGTTCATTAGATGTATTATTTTCTTTGTATACTTATGTTTTGTAATTGTTTATTTTAGTGAAATAGTGCCGAACTTTGGAACCATCTTTAACTTTTGGGCTACTTCGCGACCTTCAAAATTTTCAGTAATTCCCGGAAAAAACTTTTGGAGGACCTTGGCAATTATACCATTCAAAAGAGAATGCAAAACAACATAAGGGTTTCAAATCTCGTTCGAATCGGCCCAATAATTATGATGTTATTGTCAAATAATTCCCGGCTAAACTTGCGAGGAATTTTTCAATTATATCATCCGAAAGAGAATGTAAAATAACATTTAGGGTTTGAAATTTCGTTAGAATCTGCTGAATAGTTATGATGTTATTTCCCAAAACAAAATCATTCCAGGGCTAATCTTGGGAGGACCTTGGCAATTATATTATTCGAAAGAGAATGTAAAACAACATAAGGTTTCAAATTTCGCTAGAATCGGCAGAATAATTACAAGGTTATTACTAAAACAAAAAACAAAACAAAACGGGGACCGACCGACCGACATAGTGAGATATAGAGTGCATGCGACCGAAAAAGTAAATCTATCAACAGTGAGTCATCCCGATAAGCTAGTGTGTTTCGACAATGAATGTAAGAACCGTCCGAAGTAAAGAACCCAGTCAGATGCTACTGCCATACGTCAAAGAGAGTAAAATATGTGCGACCAACTCTCCAGTATGTCAAAGGATCACCTTAAATTACCTAAAGCGAGTTTGATGATAAATTAGTTGTCTTCATAGTTGACAGCATGCACCCTCTGTTCACGATAGATAATGAGAAATTTAAAGATCTCTTTTCAGGTATGTTATTATATGTATTCAATAGGGTAGCTTAAATTTATTTGATTAATTATTTTTTATCTTTTATTTTATAGTTATTGAGTGTAGCTTCATTCATAATTTTTTGCATAGTGTAGACAACTGGCCCAAATAATATATATGATTCAGTTGCTCTGAACTGCTCTGAGTTTGGCAAAGCGGCGTTTTCAATTACCCAAAATGAGTTTGATGATAAATTTGTTACTTTCATAGTTGACAGGATGCACCCTCGGTCCACGATAGATAATGAGAAATTAAAATATCTATTTTCAGGTATGTTGTTAGATGTATTAAATAGGGTAGCTTAAATTTATTCGATTAATTATTTTTTAACTACTCTTTCATGATAATTGATTGCTGCTTCATTCATAATTATTTGCATAGTGTAGGCAAATGACCCAAATAATATATTTGATTCAGTTGTCCCCCAAATTTAATAAAATATCCTTGAAATTTCCCCCACTGAGAGTGTCTAATTTCGTCCTCAATACAATGTAATTATTTATTAATTACACAATACAACAGAATTTTTGTTACTAGCTAGTAAATGTTATTTTCCAACTCCTTTAATTTCAAAAACCATAGAAAATTGTCATTATCGTTTTAAACTTTGCTTATGTGTCGTGAATGAAAAAATATTTACTAAAAATAGACAATTTTTCAGCCATTGTAGGGCTAGAAACAAAGACAGAATTGAATTTATACAATTTTATTAAAACTTCCACAATAAATATATAAAAAGAAGTAAAAGTATTTAGAAGTGAACAGTTTTCCTCGATTTCCGATTTTAATGTAAATCACTTTCCCGTACAAGCCCCCAAATGTAGTCTCCCATCATGTTTTCATTGTATACTCCTTGCTGTCAATGTTCAAACTTTATTATATCTTGATGGAAGCGCACCACTTTCTCATCTAAATATGCTCTTATATTCTCTTTGAACTTTTCATGATGGGCATCAAGGATGGGCACTTTCAGCGACATCCTGTAACCCATTTGGCCATAGCTTTTCACTAAGTTCACAACCAGTTCCACCTAATTGTCAGACTTGGGGTTGCCCCAAAAGTCCTTATACACCAAAACAAAAAGCTACCACACCTCCTTTTCCGTTTAAGTAAGCTTTTCATGGAATTCTGAACACACTATGATTTTCCTGATTTGCTGTCTAACAAAGACACCAGCTTTAACCTTTGCCTCAGAGAGTTTGGAAAAGAAATTTTGAAGGTAGTCGAAGGCTGTAGATTCTTTTTTGAGAGCGCTAACAAACTGCTTTATGAGCTTTAGTTTTAAATGCAATGGAGGTAACCACCTTTTGATGATCTATCAATTGCTCATGCTTGCCTTGTGCCCTCCTAAAGATAACTCAGTCCTTTGTGGCCAGTGCTTCTTGTGGTAATGTGCTGTGGTATCCTTACTGTCTCAAAAACTGAGGTGACTTGAAAACTTAGTAAAACCTCCATGAGGACTCATCAAAAATGCTACCACTTTAAAATTTCCAATACGCTTCTCATTCATACTTCTAAATAACTCATAGCTTGTAGTAGGAGAATCACATTGTTGTATTCCCCAGTGAGATATACTTAATGAGCCAAAGGAAGGGCTGTTTATTCCAATTATAGATAAGTGCAGATTTACTGCTTCCTCGGGGAGCTATCAACGAAGAGCATCCATTCATCTGAGAAATGTTTATGACCCCTTATGGGTGCGAAAAATGTATCAGAGAAAAATTCTTTTCAACTCGATAATATAAATAGCCGATAAAATTACCAACTCAAGACGGACTAAAGCCTGGTCGTTAGGCTAGAGTATTGGCGTTTAAATCCAACGGTACCGCGTTAGAAACTCAACAGTCCAAAAACTTTTACGAAGATCTCTCAAGAAAGAAAATGGAAGGACTAACTCATCAAGAATCAAGAAGAAATCAGCCCCCAAGATAATGGAAGCATCAAGAAATAAAACGAAGATTAAGGACCAACCCAGCCAAGAAGAATAAGGAAGTCAAGAAAACTGAAGACAAATGTTTGAAGGACCAACTTAAAGGAAATTCAGAAGAAAGAAAATTCGAGTAACCTGCATCGAGAAAAGAAAATGAAATGATGAACAAAAATCATAATAAGGATATGTCCCCTTTTCCCTATAACTGGTGACCCTCAAAGGCCGAACAATTTTCTGATGTTCGTTACAACTGTACCTGCCCTCCTACTAGAGATTTAAGAAAAAGTGCTGCTGGAAACTTCGTAGACCCGGGGAAGGAGAAGCCATTACTCATATATTAGAAACAAGACTTCGTTCGCTCTCCTCAATCCCACTAAATTAGCTCCACTCATCCCGCCGACTCGGAGGCCGTAGGAGGGAGAGCTACTACTCCTTGATTAAGAAATCCAAGACTAGTCTCTCCCCAATCCTCAAATTCGCTCCGCTTTCTAGAAAGGGACCTGTGTAGGGGTGCGAAAATGTATCAGAAAAAAATTCCTTCCAACTCGATAATATAAATAGCCGATAAAATTACCAACTCAGCACGGACTAAAGCCTGGTCGTGAGGCTAGAGTATTGACGTTTAAATCCAACGGTACCGCGTTAGAAACTCAACAGTCCAAAACCTTTTATGAAGAAATCTCAAGAAGAAAACGCCAAGTCAAGGAAAACGCTTGAAGGACCAACTCAACTAGAATCAAGAAAGACCAAAAAATCATCAACTCAAGATAATAGGACGAAAAATGAAGATACATCAAGAAGGAAAACGAAGATTAAGGACCAACCCAGCCAAGGGAATACGGAAGTTAAGAAAAATTGAAGACCAGTGTTTGAAGGGCCAACCAAAAAATAAGGAATTTCAGTCAAGAAGTAGAATATGGATTCGAGGAAAAAGTTGCAAAGAGAAAGCAAGATGAACAAGAATAAAAATTATAATAAAGAGTGCCTTCCCCCCCCCCCCCCACCAACTCAAGACGGACTAAAGCCTGGTCGTGAGGCTAGAGTATTGGCGTTTAAATCCAACGATACCGCGTTCGAAACTCAACACTCCAAAATCTTTTATGAAGAAATCTCAAGAAGAAAACGGAAGTCAAGGAAAACGCTTGAAGGACCAAATCAACTAGAATCAAGAGGGACCAAGAAATCATCAACTCAAGATAATTGGACGAAAATGAAGATACATCAAGAAAGAAATCGAAGATTAAGGACCAACCCAGCCAAGAAGAATACGGAAGTCAAGAAAAAGTGAAGACTAATGTTTGAAGGGGCAACTTAAAGAGAAAAAGGAATTTCAGTCAAGAAGAAGTAAATAGATTTGATAACGTGAAAAGCAAGAATAATATTGATAAATAAATAAATGGGATAATAAGGTACAATTAGGGAGAAGCATATATTTCTACATTTCTGGATGTCAAAAGTGGAGGGGCCAGGCCTCCACAGTAAAAAAAAGTGTGGGGGGGAGGGGGGGGCAGCCCCCCTGTTTCTCCATCTATGACTGCTGCTATCGTGTTTTCATTTATCCACCTGCCTTCGAGCTTTATTTGAGCAGCTGACCACTTTTATATGTTTGTGTGCATGTGCATATGTTTGCTGTCATCTCGAATTCCTTTTCTTCGCCTCGAACAAAAAACATATATTATTTAAATTCATGTTTTTTTAACTCATGTCTATTTATACTATAAGTGTTTCTCTCTATTCTAAATAGGTCTATTATTGCATGGCATATTATTTTAGTAATTAATGCGTGTGCCCAATTTCAGGATTTCATAGGGCCAATGGGGTGCTCATTTATGAGGTTCCTTGTTACCTCTACTCTACCTTGCAATTTGGGTGCTCATAGTTAAGGTGTCTAAAAAAGGCAATTGGTCATCTTGGCTATCTTAATTGGTGTAGTTTAGGAAAGAGCAGTCTTTAAAGACTTTCTCTACCTTATGTATTTGATTTTGGGATTGTACATTTGGGTAAATATCATCAATGTATCTACGGCAGATGTGGGGCTTGGGTACCCTTGAGAAAAACTTTTCTTTGACGGCTCCCATAAATAGTTAGCAAAGAGAACTCCTAGAGGAGAATCCATAGCAACTGTGTCAGCCAAGGACAAGGAGTACCATTTCACGAAGGCAAAAAAGCTCCTGAAAAAGCTGGTACTTGTAGGTACCAGGACCATCTGCACAACACTCAGAACAAAAGGTGTCTTGCCTATAATTCATGCAACGTTCCAGGAACCATGAAGACCAAGTTTCTCCAAACTGTGATGATATGTGGGTGTCTCCAGTGAGGGTGAAACCATGCCACCCCATATGTTTGAGCAGGATCTTAGGATCACTTCAAACCACCATGTGAAACTGATGGAGATTGTGGTCTAACCCTGACTGGAGAAAGTTGCTGCTGGAAGGCCATACTTCCGGAGAGTATCAGAAGTAGTTGTAGGAAATTTCTACGACCAAACAGCCCTTTTCTGGCCTCCTAATCTCCCCCGATTTTAATCCCATGGATTGCAATTTGTGCGGCGCGGTTGAGAAAGACACCACCCGCTCTGACTGCAACCCCAAGGCCGAGCTGGTGATTAATGTGGTGTTCGAAGATCTTTCCTAGGGAGACAGTGAGGAGCGTATGCGCCAAGTTCCGGAGCCGTCTTGAGGACGTGGTGGAAACTGACGCTGGCCACTTTGAGTGATCTGTTATATCTCACCTATAATCTAGTTGATATTTATATATTTTTACAAATATACCAGGCAATGGCTTCGCCACTCCGCCTTACGGTGAACTTGCGTTTCGCTACTAAGATTAAAATTTAAAATCTAAAAAAAGCAGCCATGGATATATTTTTATAAATTTTCTGAACTTGGCCAATTATAATAATTTTAAAAAAGGAATTCTAAACTAAATTTTCCCCTTTCAAAATATCACATTGCTAAAATATAGAGTTATAGATATAAAATATATAAAATAAATTTTCTGAACTTCATTTGTAATTCTTTGGGTTTTAAAAATTCGCATAATTTCGATACTTATATTTATTTCTGAACTTCACCATTTTGTTTTTTGATATTATAAAAAAATTATTAGAAATAACTTTGATAAAAAACATAAGTCATAACCAAACTAAGATGAAATTATTATTCAAATACTAAAAAAAATTCCCTTCTTAAATTATATAGTAATGATTTATTTTGGGCTAAGATATTGTGTTTTTCTCTATGCAAACCGTCGAATTTAGCCCGACACCTTGTGTTTGTGTATATTTAAATCATTAAGAGTGAAAAATCAGCAAGATTATTAACGCTGATAGTGACAAAATACGACATTAATGACAAGAAAATTTAATATTACTTGTTAATTTATATAGCGTATAAATCTCCGTGAAAATTCCGCATGATTTTCCAGAAATAAATTTTGATCTTTATGAAATCTAATCTTTAAAGTTACATATTTTATATTCAACAATAAAACAAACAAATTAGGGCCGCAATTGGCTCACCTTTGGTCTCCTTATCGGCAGATTTTTTTGATTCATCTGGAATGTTTCAAGACTCCATCTGATTGTAGTCGTGTTCTACCATGGGGTTTAAGTATTTGTTATTGCAGGTGCGGCCATTACCGGTTATAGCAGGTGGTACGTCACTAGTCAAGGCAAGTTGGTAGGTTATTTTGTTATGGCCTATTAAAAGGTTACCAAGTTATATGTGACGGGCTAAGGTGGTTAGGGTGGTCGTTGCCCATCCAAGTACTAACCTTCCTCAATGTTGCTTAACCTTAACGCAGCCTTTTGGGTGTATTCGGATAACGAGCACTGACCTTGGACTCACTCCAATTGTGGGGGAAACACTCCTCTTGCTTGATTTAGGTGAAGCAGGCTTGGGTGAGAGGATTCCAAACTCTTTATTGGACGGAGGACTCGGTAGGCTTAAACATAAAAAAATGAAGGAATTTGTGTTAGGTATTTGAGGCAGGCCTACTACCGTATAGGCCTACTTTTAAATTAGCCTTTCTACTCGTAACTAGAGCAACGTCTGCCCCCACCGACTCTGACTGACTGGTAAAAATTCAGATATAAAGACTGGGAGGCGTCCCCTCGCCCCCATCGTGTGGAGAGTCTCCATGACACCGTATCGCCATGCAGTATCATAGGCCAGCTACAGATCGAAAAACACCGTGGCGTAGTGCTCTCTACTAAGGAAAGGCCCACATACGGCATTTTCCAGTCGGAGCAGAGCATCCGACGTGGAGTGGAACTTGCAGAAGCCGCACTGTGCAGAAGACATATGGCCCCCGCTGTCCAGAAAAAAAGGCTAATCTAACATTTACCAATTTCTACATCAATTTGCACACAAAAGAGATTAGAGAGATTGCGCGGAAACCAGCCGGAGTAGAGTGATCTCTCCCCGGTTTGCGAAAGGCGAGCACAGTAGCGATTCGCCAGGAATCCGTTAGGAGACCCTCCACCCAGATCCTGTTGAACAATCTTGACTTGACTTGGCTTTTGTGTATAGAAAGAACAGAGATGGACCGCTGTATGCGATACGGCAGTCAGATAGTCAGAGAGGAGCGTTGCGGAAAACATTTACGAAAAGGACAGCAAGAGTAGATAGGTCGGTGGCTATACACCGAAGCGATGTGTTGTTGTGAGGGTGTAGGTTATGTGGTATTGACTGGGCGAGGGTTGGGGGTAAGTCAGGCGTGGGAGGCTGACTGCTCATCCGGAAACGCGTTATTCATGATGCCTATTGGTTTATGCGAAAAACGGTACGGGTGGCGGGTGTTCGTGGGCCGCGGAATATCGCGGCGCTATCGCGTACCTTCTTACGTGTAGCGAGGTGTAAAGTAGGTCTGTGGTGAGTTTGTCGAGTTGTTTAGTGAGTCTGGTATGAGCGTAAGTGTTGAGAGGAGCTAGTTTATTGTTGTTGTGTAGTGCGTCCATTCTCGAGTACCGCGGCGAACGGCAAGCACGCTTCAGAGCAGAGTTCTGAATGCGCTGAGCCTTTCGCTTTCACGTGTCGCTCACAGCTACGAGCGACAGTGGGGCGTACGTGAGAATGGGACGCACGAGTGCTTTGTATAATGTAGTTTTAGTTTTTTATTCGCTGGGTAGAACCTACCCAGCGATACGTTTGTGCGTGAGGCTCTTGCTTGTATTATGTTTTGGTGTAAGTTGAACCTGAGGGATTTGTCGAATGTTACCCACAGGATTTTGGTGCACTGTGTGTATGCGAGCCTCGTTGGGTTTTGGTGGATCATGTCTGGTGTGTGTGAGTAGATTTGTAGGTTGTGCATGAAGTGATCTCTAGCGCCGTAGAGTGTCATCTGTGTCTTTTGAGGATTCGTGGCAATCAGCCATTTATCCTCGTAATCTGTCTTCTCGTCTAGTATTCTTTGTGCGTGGAGCGCGATTTCTTCAGGGGCACGGCCACTGACGAGAATGGTCTCGTCGTCGGCGTAGGCCACTATGTATGTGTGAACACAGTTTTCTGGTGGGCGTGGGGTGTCATTTGTAAACATGATGTAGAGTGTGGGTGCCAGTATGCTTCCTTGGGGAACGCCTAAGCGTAGTGTGAAGGGTCTTGATAGGGTGTTGTTGTATCTGATACGGCAGCGAGAGGAGACTTCTGGTGCAGAGAGGTAACTCCGTGTTGTTGGCGAGTTTCCAACGGAGTCCCTCGTGCCACACCTTGACAAAGGCCTTCTCCACGTCTTTACTGACGGAGAGAGTCTTTTGGTGTATCTGTCGTTTCTTTTGTATTCTGTCGTGAACGATGGTCACGGCCGCCTGAGTGGACTTGCCTCTCCTGAACCCGTATTGATGGGGGGAGAACCAGTCCCTCTCCTCCAGGAACTCCCGTAGGCGGCAATTGACCATGTGTTCAAGTATTTTGCCTAAGTGCTCTAGTAGAGCAATATGCCTGTAATTGTTTGGGTGTTTTGGGTCTTTGTGTTGTTTGTGTAGGAGTATGTTGTGAGAGACTTTGAATATTTTGGGAAAGTGGCCTGAGGCTAGTGAGGCATTGAATAGATGTGTAAGTGTAGGGTATATGTCTGCGGGGAGGTTGTGTATCCATGTGGCTGGTAGGCCGGAGGGGCCGGGGGCTCGTTTTGGTGTCGTTTTTATGTAGTGTTTTGTTTCCTCGACGGTAATTGGAGTGGTTAGTGTGGACTGGTAATCGAGCACCTCCATTCGATTCAGGGGGGCAGGCCTTAACTCGTGAGCGGGAGCCTGACATCACTCCTGGATTTCCTGAAAGTGCTCCTGCGCATGTGGTTTTGGTGGGTTGTGCGTGTGTACAGTGTCCCAATGGGACCTGAATGCGTCGAGGATGTCGTTAGTGTCTGTGAGTGTGGGTTGTTTATTTTGAGTGTGATTGGTTTGGATGGTTCAGTACCCAGCATCCTTTTTACGTGCCGCCAGAAGAAGGAAGGGTCCATGCAGCGGGTGTCGTCCGCAATGCGGAGGACTTCACGCCACTGCCGGTTCCTATCTAGCTGCACGCACTGAAGGATGCGGGCACGTAGTTGGTTTATGTTGTGTTGTCGTGGGCCTCTGTTGTAGTGGTTATTGTACTGTGTGATAAGTCTCTGTGTGTGTATTGAGAATGTGAAGTGTTTTATGCAGGTATAGTTTTTATGTGGTGAGTGTAGGTTACGTGCGGTGGTGATGGTGTCTAAAAGTGAGCACCAGTGGTGGTCTATTTGTCCTGGATTGGTGTCCTCCAGGTCGAGATTGTGTGGTGTGTTCGTGGATATGTGTCTCCTGAATTCTGCCCAGTTTGTGTTCTTGTAGTCATATAGCGGTGATGTGGGGATGAGTATGGGGGATGTAGATATGAGAAGGCATATCGGTATGTGGTCAGATAGTACGTGGGAACCGGGTGCTATGTGAGTGTAGAAACGTGTGGCATAGTCGTTGCGCAAGACCACATCCGGGGATGTGGTGCCTCCGTGCGGACCGAAGAACGTGGGGAAGGCAGGGCCGATGTGCTCGCAGCGGTAGCGCTAAAAGGCACCGGCCAAGTAACTACCCGCATCGTTCATGTTGTTTGAAAGGAGTGTCGGGCGGAAAGCGTTGAGGTCCCCCACGAAGAAGATAGGTAGGTTGTAGTTTGATAGGGCCCGGAGTGGGACTTCTAAGTTTAGCTGTAATCGTGGTGGTCTGTAGTTTGTGGCCACTATTATGGGGCTAGAGATTGTTTCAATTTTGCAGGCTAGAAAGGAGGCGCAGATCCTAGATGCTGCGCCTGTGGGGATAAGTACGTGTGATAGCCTGCAATGCGGAGTCTGTTGTTGGGAGGGTGTAGGCTGGTGGAGTTCAGGAGTATAATGTCGGGTCTTTGTGTGTTGAGTACCCAGTTGTCGACCGTATGGCGAATACCGTGCCAACTGCGTACGTTTAGTTGTACTAGGTTAATTCGACCTATTGTCGTGGTCGGAGTGCGCGGGAGGCTGACTTGCCAGGCATCGTCCCCTTCTCCTTGGTTATTGCCCAGGAGGCATGAGGGGCGAGTACCTTGACTCGTGTAGATGTTTGTTTGTGGTCACGGCGGTGTTATTGGGTGGGGGAGCCGTAGTGGAAGTGTGTACTGTGGATGTCGAGGTGGTGGCTTTGGAGGGGGTGGTGTGTTGATGGGGGGGAGTTTGTGGCGGAGGTGGGTGGCGTAGAGCTGGAGGATGAAGGGCTGGAAGTGGTTGGGGAGGTACAGATTATGAGAGGAGGGGTGTCGGGGGAGAGAGGAAGTTGGGTTGGGGGAGGGGTGGAAGGAGGGGGGATTGAGGGGGAAGGAGACGGAAGAGAAGGAGTGGGAGGAGGGGGGTTGAGGGGGAAGGAGTCGGAGGTGAAGGAGCGGAAGGAGGAGGAGTGGAGTGAAAAGGAGTAGAGTGAGAAGGGGTGGAGTGAGAAGAAGTGGGAGGGGGAGGAGTAGGGAGCGAAGGAGGAGTGGAGACGACAGGAGAGGGGGGGGGTTGTCCCGTGCCTGTGTGCGCGGGTGGGGCTTTGGGTTGGGTTTTTTTGATTGGCACGGGGTGTGGTGGACTGTGTGGGGGTTGGGGGTGACAGTGGGAGCTGTGGGAGAGAGAGCGGAGATGGGTGGGAAGTAGGTCGTGGCAGTGGAAGGTAGGCGGGGTTTTGATAGAGAGGTGGAAGAGGTGCGAGCAGGATAGGGGGTTGGGATGGAGGCGGGAGCAGTGGCTAAGGAAGGTGCAGGGACAGAACAGACGGCGGGGAGAGCGTGATGAGAGGGGAGGGGGGGGGGCGGTGGTTTCCTGCGGGCAGGGGTGTGTACCCGTCGGGGTGGGGAGGAGTGCAGGTCTGAATGTGTGTTCGTCTATTAGAGCGAACACCTTCTCAGGGAAGGTGATCTGCTCTATGCCATTGGAGGCGAATAATGTGTTCAGTATTTTTGCGTAAAGTCGAGGGTTGCCCCTTGACATGTCCTTTGCCACCGCTGAGAGCATGGTGGCCAGGTGTAGTTTAGTTTTTGTGTTGTCGCTTGTGTGGTGTGGGGTGGGGGTGGGGGTGGTTGTGTAGAGTGGGGTGTGGGTGGGCTTGGGCGTGTAGAGTGGGGTGGGGGTGGTTGTGTGGTGTGTGGGTGTTGGTAGTAGTGGGGGTCTCTGATTGTTGTGAGCTGGGATGGGGGGGATGGGATGTGTGGGTGAGGTGTGGGTGCTGCAGGGGAGGAGGGTGCGTCTGGGGTAGGGCAGGGGGAGCAGGCAGCGTAGCGCCGGCAGCAGCGGTGAATGTCATGGTGAGGGGAGGTGGGACGGGGGCGGAGTGTATGGTTGTGTGTGTATTTTGTTGTAGGCGCCGGATGGCCTCCACGGCGTCGTGTCGGGCCTTACTTAGGTAAGGGCACCTGGGGTTGACGGCGACGTGGTCGTCGCCACAGTTAACACAGAGGGCTGTGGTGGACGTGCAGGACGTGTAGTGGTGCCCCACTACGCTGCACTTTGAGCAGATTAAGTCTGCTGAGCATATGCTGGTGTTGTGTCCGGTCTTGTAGCACCGGTGGCATTGTGTAGGTCTTATGTTGTGTTGTTCTTCTATGTGCTGTGGGTTTGTGAGGGTGCCGCAGACCTTGATACCTTGGTCTAGCAGCACGTTTTTGGTGGTGTCACTGGACAGTGTAATCACTGCCCAGTTCTTTGATCTGTTAAAATACAGGTCTTTGATGACCTCCTCCCCGTACTCCTGACGGAGATGTGAGCTGAGGTCCTCATTAGTAAAGGCCAACCACAAAGGGTTGGTCCTTGTTACACGGATATGGTATTTTTTTATGATACCGTCAGCGAGTCTTGTTTTTAGGTTGTGTGTGTTGAGTGTTGTGGTGTTCTTCTCGTGGAAGGTTAGTGCGTCCTCCTGTGAACGGAAGACGAGCTTGTGTCCTGTGCGAAGTTTAATTATGTTGGTGATCGGGGTGTCATGAGTGGAGGCTAGGTTTAATAGTGTGTGGTGGTCGATTGTAGCGGGTGTTGATTCTGTGGTGTGTGTTAGTATAAGGTGTGATGTATTTGCCATTATTTATTTAGACTTTTAACTTTACGTGTTTTCTTTTTTCTTTTGTTTTGGGCGAACCCCCGCCCCACCGATGAGGACCCCGTGAACATGACTCGGATGTGGTGAAGGGTGATGGATGAGTATGGACCTGGTTGGGCTCCTCAGAGGGTGTAAAAACATGGCGGACTTAATGATGACTAAAGCCAGAATCAACTGACTCCAGTCGGGGTGCCGCCCCCTCTATTGTGTTTTGGTTATTTAACAGTTACGTTCGACATCTCACAGAGACGGAAGAGTCTCCCTCTGTGGTCTTGGACGGTGGCCGCAGGGTAGGTTGTTATGCCTCCCCGCGTTTGTAACTGAATCCCAAACCAGGTTGCTTCTTCCTCTGGGTTTCGCAGCGGGGTAAGCCTCAGACATCCTTTCCCCAGAGTTTTCAATTATGCCTTTTCTAAGTAGAACGGCATAGTTGCAATGAAGCTATATGTGTAGAGTCACGTTCACGGAGCCAGACATCAGGGCGGAGAAGGGATGGGATGGGGGGGTTTAGAACGTCATAACAGAATGACGCGCGAGGGAAATAAAGGAATTTTTATTCGGGGGGGGGGGACTTAAGGCCCTATTTAGGTCCGGGGGGTATCTGGTAGGTTGGTGAATCGTCTCGTCTTTTGGGATCGGTGGTGAACGGGAGTGTCTCGGAGGTGACTTCCCCTCGACTTTTCCTCCTTTGCAGGCTAAAACTTCTCTTAGATAGTAAGTTCACGTAGAATCAGATCGCTCTGTGTGTGGTGCGTGAGATGATGATGATGATGTACGCAATTTTAGAAAATAGATGTTATAGTGGAAGATATAGTGGGTGAAAAATTAAAGATGGGGGGGGGGGTAGCCCTAGTAGGGAGGGCATCACTTTATTTTTTTCTAGTTACTTTTTACTTTATTTGCATATTTTATTTTTGTCTTTTTGTTTTCATGTGTTTGTAGTGTTCTTCTTATTGTATTTTTGTGTCTTCTTCTCTGTCTTTTTACTTTTAGTTTAATAGTGTTGTTGTTTTTTAGCATTCAAGCCTTTGATAGCTTATTTGCCGACAATGCAGTTTTTTTTGTAGTTTGTAGTCACATTTTACTTGTGTAGATGTATGGGATTAGTTGTCTTGTGTTTTGACGCTTTTATGTGTATATTGGGGTTATGTTGTTACGCGTACATAGTTTCGTGCTCGGGAACCGGCTTCTGCGTGAGGCTTTCGCCCGTAGCCACACAGGTATATTCAGCCTGCCGCCTGCTCCCTGGAGGTTTGGAATGACATCGTCCGTTAGAGTGGACCAGATCTTCTTGCCCAGTTTCTGGGTGACGTCATTCATGGGCTCCAAGCATTTCCTCCGGTGCAGGACGCTTTGCCTGACACGGTCACGCCTTCTTACTTTATTAATAAGCAGAGAGGCAGTGTTCTGGATACGCTGGAGCCTTTTCATCGAGGTTTTGTTTGCCGCTTGGGACACCACTGCGGGGTAGATCAGCATAGCCCGGACATACATCATATATAATTTTCTGATGTTAGCCGAGCTAAGATCTCTAAACCTGTAGAGCTTAGAGATTTCTCTCTTCGCCAGGTTCCGCCTCTCCGTGTGGTGTCTCGAGTATCCATGGTCGGTGATTTTAAAGCCCAGGACGGTGCCTTCGGCGGAGTAGCCGTACCTCCTCCTATCTATGATGATGGGCCATGTCAACTCGCGGTTCAACGGGACAATTTTGAACTTGTCCCTGTTGGTCCTGATTTTCCATCGTCTCTCGTATCGGCTGATGTTGTTGATTTCCGCTATAGTACGGTCCGCCTGCGCCCTTGCTTTCCTCTCCGGGCACGGGACAATTTGTGTGACGTCATCTGCGTATTGCAGATACATCGTGTCCCTGTGCACCGGAGTTGGAAGGTCGATGGTGAAGACCAAGTAAAGCAGAGGACTCAGGCAGCTTCCCTGAGGGACGCCCGACTTTAATTCGAATTCGGGGCCTCTGTGCCCTTCAATCATGAGACATGCCCTTCTGTCCATGATGAAGTCACAGAGGATCCTTTCCAGGATTGGGTCTAGCTGGAGGTTCAGGATCTTGTATTGAAGTCCTTCCAGCCAGACTTTGTCGTAGGCCTTCTGCACGTCCCTCAACACAATGTCTACATAGAACCTGTTCGCTTGGGTGTATGCTACTTTCTCAGTCAGGAGCGCCAGACCGGTGTCTGTGCCCCTTTGTTTGCGGAACCCGTGCTGTTGTGGGTTGTGCACTCCTAACTCGCTCAGTTGAGCTTGTAGCCTATTAGCTAAAATCTTTTCGAAGATTTTACCCTGCATCTCATGAAGAGAGATGGGGCGATAGCTTGCCACCTGGTCTGGGGACTTGTTTCCCTTTAGGATAAAGATGATTTTGGCCATCTTATATTCATCCGGGAAGTAGCCTGTATTCAGGGCGGCATTCATCGTGTTTGCCAGTCCCTGAATAATTTGCCTTGGGGCATTTACGAGGTTATTTTTCGTAATTCCAGACCAGCCTGGAGCCCTCTGCTTGAAAGACCTTATGGTGTTCAAGGTTTCTTCTACAGTTACCGGGCATCCGTGGTCAGCCATCACTCTTTCCTGTGATACTTGCGGATAGGGGTGGGTTCTATGTATCATTGTGCCGAGTTCGTCGAGCAGTTGGTCTTCGAAATCCTGGTCGAAGTCGTCGTTCTCCTCTGGCGTTATAGCGAAAATCGTCTGCCAATGTGATCTAAATCTTCTTTCGAGAGACTCTGGATCCTCTATGATGTCGTCTCCTTCCTTGATTTTGGTTCTGGGTCTGGGAGGTAATCCTCTAAATATCCGGATGTTATTCCAGAATTTTACGGGATTACTCTCCCTGTCCAGCTTCCCGATGATGTCATTCCATATCGTCGTCTGTTTTTCTAGTATGATGTTTTTCATTTCCAAGCTTAGATGTCTCATTCTGGCCGTCCTTTCCCTATTGGTACCTGTCCTGCCAATCTCATCATAGATTGCTCTATGTTCTCGGGCGATTTCTCTCATCTCGTCCGTCCACTCAGGTTGTGGGAGCATTTTATAGGAGATTCTGGGAACACATCTCTCGTCGGCTTGAATGAGGAGATCGGTGATCTTGTTGATCTCCTCATCAATTTCTTCGAGATTAGCGTCTCCCAGATCAGTTGGTTGGTATGTACGGAGTATCTCTCTATATAGCACCCAGTCAGCTTTCGCGTAACTTTTCCTGAGTATGACGGGCTTGAGTATTGGTGCTAGCGAGATGGTAGTGAGAATCGGGATGTGGTCGCTCGGAACCACTGGCCTGGGCTCATTGACAATGTTAAAGGGGAAGTTTTTAGATGCCAACACAATGTCCGGTTTTGTTGCTGAACATTGTGTTATGAAGGTCGGGAAATCTGGCCCGGCCCTCTGGAGTATGTCTCTTTCGAGTAGCATCTCCAGGTTTCTTCCCCTTGGATGGGTTCTTCCGTAGCCTGATGCATGACATCTGGCATTAAGGTCACTGCCAAGCAAAGTCAATTTCCCACGCCCGAAAAGGTTGTAAAAATTAGGGATTGGCAGGTAATCACGTCGCGGTGGTTGATAGGCCGCCGCTACGGTCAGGCCTCCAACTAGGGTAGGTATTGCTACTGCCACGAATGATTCATCTAGGTCTGGAAGTGTTTTATATGTAATGTTGTTTCTGATCGCGATGGCAGCGCCATCGTACCGTTCTTGTGTGTGTTTTTTGCTAAAGATTGTGTAGTTGGGTATTTTTATGTTGTTGACGTTTGTGTCAACGCCATGTTCTGAGATGAGGATTAGGTCGGGATCCACTTTACGGAAAATGTTTCCGTAAGGAATGTGTTTCCCTACCCATCCGTTAACGTTAATTGTTAGTATCTTTAGTGTGTTGTTAGTGTTTTACATGTTAATGTGCTGTTGTGTATGTGTGTGCTGGTTTTGTCTTGATTAGTGGCTTTCGGTGTGTGTAATTTTTCCGTTCCGAATTCTTTTGAACTCTGCTTCGCTTAAGGCGAGGCAGGAGCCCCTGTATATTTTAATTCTAGCCTCCATGAGCGCCGCTACTACCAGCGCTTCACGGTCTAAGGAATCATAGGACCATTTTAGTAGTCCTGTTTTTACCCCTTCTATGATTTCTCTCACCTTGGTGCTTTTTGGAAACGAAGTGTCTTCAGTCCTGAAGAATTTGATGTTGAGGTCTTCCCTATTAAATTCCCTGACTTTCTTTACACTTCTACTCCTGTTTTTAGTGGGTTGAGGGATCTCCCGTTCGTCCTCGGATGAGGAGGCCGAGCTTAGGAGATTTCCTTCCGCCTGCTTGAGACGTCTGCCTGCTCTCTTTGCACTTTTTTCCTTTTTTTTATTGCAGCTAGGCGTGGGTCTTTGTTAGGGGACCTCTGTGGGGTGTTTTTCTTTTTTGCCTCACTGGAGTTACTCTCTTTCACCTCGGTTTCCCGTGGGAATGGTGTTGCGGGCGCCTCTCTTTGGTTGCCAATTTGAACTTGGAGGACATCCCCTGAAGGGAGGTTCTCCGGGATTCACATTTCTGCGAGTCCGTTGTTCTTCAGCATATTGTTGACCTCCCTGGCGAAGCAGCCTGGGCTGGTCAGATTTCTTACGTGCGCATAGAGGATGCACGTAAGAATTTTTGTGGCGTCATTGTCGTCCTTGTCAACTTTGACGTATGTTTTGGGGACTTGGCTGTTCAAGGCGCTTGCAGATGGGGTGGTTCTTGTTGCTTGGGCATAGGAGGTGTTTGCCCTCCTTATACCTTTCGCTCTCTTCGCTTCCATCTTTTTTCGGATAATCTCTTTTTTCTTGGGATATGACATCGCCATCGACCCATGTCTTTGGCCACAATTCGGGCACTTCTCCTCCTTGGCCTCGCATTCGCGCCAGCCGTGCCCTTTTTTGCTGCACTTCGAGCAGGTTGCGTCCTGCTCCTTACACTCCTTGGTTGTCTGGCATTCCAGACGGTAGCAGTTGAAGCAGATCTGCACGGGGATGTATTCCACGCGTTCGACCTGCTCCCTACTGATCTTGGCGTTGAAGAGAAGTAGACCTCTCTCCTTTGCCTTTGCCGCCATCTCCGTGTCTGTGAAGACAACTTTGAAAACGTGGGCGTATTCCGAATTGTCCCTTTTGTTTCGGAATTTGATGACCTCAGCCACCTTTGCCCAGTTCTGGTTCTTCTCATCCTCCTCCTTTATCTCTTCTTTTGTGTGCTGGCCTACCCATGGGTCCAGCCGTCTGCACACGACGCTTCTGTGCGCCTGTATTTGGGGGGGGGGAGCGTGGTTGGTTGGAGGTTAATCTCCATTAGGTGTTTTACTCCTTCTTCCTTCGTGAGCGTCTCGATGTCTTTTTCTTTTTCGCACACGGCGACATAACCGACGGGAGTATCGATTAACCTGAGAACGCCCACGTTGAGCTTACCGAACAGGGTCTTGTACACCGTACCCTTGTCCGGTTTTGCCTGCCCGCCAACACACCTAAGCGGGACTCTTGGCGCATCCTGTGCCGCCATTATCCTGGGTGGGAGAATTGGCTCACCTTTATTCGGAACTCTCTGTTACGTTTTCAGTTTAAGGGTGGATTGTGAATATTTTTCCTTAAAAAAAAAATTATTTTAACTTATTGGGAGAAGAGGGTCCCCCTCGTAAAAAAAACCCCGCCGCCTGGATGTAAAAAAGGGATTTGATTTTGGGTGAATGATGAAAGATGGATGAGATGAGTCCGGGTGGGATCCTCTCAGGGGTGTGATTGTATGGCGGACTTATTGACAACGCCGCCTCCCCGAAGGTTTTGAATCGCAACCGCTCTCCAACATACCATAGAGACGGTTGTATGTCCCTCTATGGTCCTGGGAGGAACCTTCGCCGTAATGGGCACCGAAGGTTGCGGTCCGTCCATTGTCCGGAATATTTCTGACATTGTCCTCTACTGTGGGCTAATCCTCAAACCAGGCTCCTCCTATGCCCCCAATTATGCCAATGCAACTGCTAGGCATAGTTGGGACGAAACATGAATGGCAAATCCCCCTCACATCTGACGGCCGTTCACGCAGGGGGGCGGGGCCGGGGACTTAGGCAGTCATCTGCTTAAGTGGGGCCGCTAGAAGAAAAGATGAAATTAGTATGATGGTGAGTGGTGATGAAAAATGCGTACTATATCTCTTTTGGAAATTTTCGGAGATGTTTGGGAAATTTTTTCCCAAAACTTTGCCCGCGGGATATCGCGGCGCCATCGCGTACCTTCTTACGTGTAGCGAGGTGTAAAGTGGGTCTGTGGTGAGTTTTCCGAGTTGTTTTGTAAGTCTGGTGTGAACGTAAGTGTTGAGAGGAGTTAGTTTGTTGTTGTTGTGTAGTGCGTCCATTCTCGAGTACAGCGGCGAACGGCAAGCGCGCTTCAAAGCAGAGTTCTGAATGCGCTGAGCCTTTCGCTTCCAGGTGTCGCTCAAAGCTACGAGTGACAGTGGGGCGTACGTGAGAATGACACGCACGAGTGCTTTGTATAAGTGTAGTTTTAGTTTTTTACTCGCTGGGTAGAACCTACCCAGCGATGCGTTTGCACGTGAGGCTCTTGCTTGTATTATGTTCTGGTGTAAGTTGAACCTGAGGGATTTGTCGAATGTTACCCCCAGGATTTTGGTGCACTGTGTGTATGCGAGCCTTGTTGGGTTTTGGTGGATCATGTCTGGTGTGTGTGAGTAGATTTGTAGGTTGTGCATGAAGTGATCTCTAGCGCCGTAGAGTGTCATCTGTGTCTTCTGAGGATTCGTGGCAATCAGCCATTTGTCCTCGTAATCTGTTTTCTCGTCTAGTATTCTTTGTGCGCAGAGCGCGATTTCTTCGGGGGCCCGGCCGTTGACGAGAATGGTCTCGTCGTCGGCGTAGGCCACTATGTATGTGTGAACACAGTTTTCTGGTGGGCGTGGGGTGTCATTTGTGAACATAATGTATGTAGAGTGTGGGTGCCAGAACGCTTCCTTGGGGAACGCCTGAGCGTGGTGTGAAGGGTCTTGAAAGGGTGTTGTTGTATCTGATGTGGCAGCGCCGTCCAGTGAGATAGTGTGAGAGGAGCCTTCTGGTGCAGAGAGGTAACTCCGTGTTGTTGGCGAGTTTCCAACGGAGTCCCTCGTGCCACACCTTGTCAAAGGCTTTCTCCACGTCTTTACTGACGGAGAGAGTCTTTTGGTGTATCTGTCGTTTCTTCTGTATTCTGTCGTGTACGATGGTCACGGCCGCCTAAGTGGACCTGCCTCTCCTGAAACCGTATTGATGGGGGGAGAACCAGTCCCTCTCTTCTAGGAACTCTTTGAGGCGGCAGTTGACCATTCGTTCGAGTATTTTGCCTAGGTGCTCTAATAGAGCAATAGGCCTGTAATTGTTTGGGTGTTTTGGGTCTTTGTGTTGTTTATGAAGGAGTATATTGTGAGAGACTTTGAATATTTTAGGGAAGTCGCCTGAGGCTAGTGAGGCATTGAATATATGTGTGAGTGTGGGGTATATGTCTGCGGGGAGGTTGTGTATTCATGTGGCTGGTAGGCCGGAGGGGCCGGGGGCGCGTTTTGGTGTCGATTTTAGGTAGTGTTTTGTTTCCTCGACGGTAATTGGAGTGGTAAGTGTAGACTTATAGTCGAGCACCTCCATACGTATCAGGGGGGCAGGCCTCAGCTCGTGAGCATGAGTCCGGCACCATTCCTGAATGTCTTGGAAGTGCTCCTGCGCCTGTGGTTTTGGTGGGTTGTGGGTGTGTACTGTGTCCCAGTGGGACCTGAATGCGTCGAGGATGTCATTGGTGTCTTGAGTGTGTGGTTGTTTATTTTCAGTGTTATGGGTTTGGATGGTTCCGTACCCAGCATCCTTTTTACGCCCCGCCAGAAGAAGGAAGGGTCCATGTAACGGGTGTCGTCCGCGATGCGGACGACCTCACGCCACTGCAGGTTCCTATCTAGCTGCACGCATTGAAGGATGCGGGTACGTAGTTGGTTGATGTTCTGTTGTCGTGGGCCTCTGGTGTAGTGGTTGTTGTACTGTGTGATAAGTCTCTGTGTGTGTATTGAAAATGTGAAATGTTTCATGCAGGTGTAGTTTTTGCGTGGTGAGTGTAGACTACGTGCGGTGGTGATGGTGTCTAAGAGTGAGCACCAGTGGTGGTCTATTTGTCCTGGATTGGTGTCCTCCAGGTCGAGATTGTGTGGTGTGTTTGTGGATATGTGGCTCCTGAATTCAGCCCAGTTTGTGTTTTTGTAATCGTATATAGGTGATGTGGGGATGAGTATGGGGGATGTGGATATGAGAAGGCATATTGGTATGTGGTCTGATAGTAGGCGGGGACCGGGTGCAATGTGAGTGTAGAATCGTGTGGCGTGGTCGTTACGAAAGACCACATCCGGGGATGTGGTGCCCCCGCGCGGGCCGAAGAACGTGGGGAAGGCAGGGCCGATGTGTTCGCAGCGGTAACGCCGCAAGGCACCGGCCAAGTAACTACCCGCATCATTCGTATTGTTAGAAAGGAGTGTTGGGTGAAAAGCGTTGAGGTCCCCCGCAAAGAAGATAGGTAGGTTGTAGTTTGAAAGGGCCCGGAGTGGGACTTCTAAGTTTAGCCTTATTCGTGGTGGTCTGTAATGTGTGGCCACTATTATGGGGCCAGAGCTTGTGTCAATTTTGCAGGCTAGAAAGGAGGTGTCGCGTGTGTTGACGAGGGAGTGGTGTATATTGTGCTTTACTAGGATCGCAGATCCTAGGTGCCGCGCCTGTGGGGATAAGTATGTGTGATAGCCTGCAATGCGGAGTCTTTTGTTGGGAGGGTGTAAGCTTGTGGAGTTCAGAAGTATGATGTCGGGTCTTCGTGTGTTGAGTACCCAGTTGGCGACCGTATGGCGAATACCGTGCCAACTGAGTACGTTTAGTTGTATTAAACTAATACGAGCTATTGTCGTGGTCTTAGTGCGCGGGAGGCTGATTTGCCAGGAATCGTCCCCTTCTCCTTGGTTATTGCCCAGGAGATGTGTGTTTGTGAGGCACGGCAGTGTTATTGGGTGGAGGAGTGTGTTCTGTAGAGGTGGTGGCTTTAGGTGGGGTGGTGTCTTGGTGGGGGGAGTTTGTGACGGAGGTGGGTGGTGTAGAGTTGGAGGATGAAGGGCTGGAAGTGGTTGGGAAGGTACAGATTATGAGAGGAGGGGTGTCGGGGGAGAGAGGAGGTAGGGACGGCGGAGGGGTGGTTGAGGGAGAAGGAGAAGGAGTCGGAGGAGAAGGAGTTGAAGGAAGGGGGGTTGAAGGGGAAGGAGTCTTAGGTGAAGGGGCGGAAGGCGGAGGAGGAGGGGAGTGAGAAGGAGTAGAGTGAGAAGGGGTGTGTTGAGAAGGGGAGGATTGAGAAGGAGTGGAGGGGGAAGCAGTAGGGAACGAGGAAGGAAGTGGAGACGACAGGAGAGAGGGGGGGGGGGTTGTTTGTCCCGTGCCTGTCTACGCGGATGGGGCTTGGGGGTGGGGTTTTTGGGGTCGGCACGGGGTGTAGTGGACTGCGAGGGGGTTGGAGTGACAGTGGAGGCTGTGGGAGAGGAGGCGGAGATGGGTGCGAGGGGGGTGGTGGCAGTAGGAGGTTGGCGGGGTTTTGATAGAGGGGTGGAAAAAGTGCGAGGAGGATAGGTTGTTTGAATGGGGGCTGAAGCAGTGGCTAAGGAAGGTGCAGGGACAGGACAGGCGGCGGGGAGAGCGTGGTGAGAGTGGGGGGCGGTGGTTCCTTGAGGGCAGGGGTGTGTACCCGTCGGGGTGGGGAGGAGTGCAGGTCTAGTTGTGTGTGCGTCTATTAGAGCGAACACCTTCTCGGGGAAGGTGATTTGCTCTATGCCGTTGGAGGCGAATAGCGTGTTCAGGATATTCGCGTATAGTCGAGGGTCACCCCTCTACATGTCCTTTGCCACCGCTGAGAGCAGGGTGGCCAGGTGTAGTTTGGTTTTTGTGTTGTCGCTGGGGTGGGGTGGGGTGGGGGTGGGGGTGTAGAGTGGGGTGGAGGTGGGCGTGTAGAGCGGTGTGGGGGTGGTAGTGTGGTGTGTGGGTGTTGGTAGTAGTGGGTGTCTCTGAGTGTTATGAGCTGGGGTGGGGGGAGGGAGGGATGTGAGGGTGGGGTGTGGTTGCTGCAGGGGAGGGTGGGTGCGTCAGGGGTAGAGCAGGGGAAGCTGGCAGCAGCGGCGAATGACATGGTGAGGGGAGGGGGTGCGGGGGTGCGGGGGCGGGGGGTGTGGTTGTGTGTGTGCTTGGTTGTGGGTGCCGGATGGCCTCCACGGCGTCGTGGCGTGCCTTACCTAGGTAAGGGCACCTGTGGTTGACAGGGACGTGGTCGCCGCCACAATTTGCACAGCGGGCTGTGGTAGAGGTGCAGGTTGGTGCTGTGACCGGTCTTATAGCACCGGTGGCATTGTGTGGGTCTTATGTTGTGCTTTTCTTCAATGTGTTGAGGGTTTGTGAGGGTGCCGCAGACCTTGATGCCTTGGTCTAGCAGCATGTTTTTGGTGTTATCACTGGACAGTGTAATTACTGCCCAGTTCTTTGACCTGTTGAAGTAGAGGTCCTTGATGACCTCCTCCCCGTACTCCTGACGGAGGTGCGAGCGAAGGTCCTCATTTGTAAAGGCCAACCACAAAGGGTTGGTCCTTGTGACTCGTATCTGGTATCGTTTTATGATACCGTCAGCGAGTCTAGTCTGTAGGTTGTGTGTGTTGAGTGTAGTGGTGGCATTTTCGTGGAACGTTAGTGCGTCCTCCTGTGAGCGGAAGACGAGCTTGTGGCCTGTGCGTAGTTTTATTATGTTGGTTATTGGTGTGTCGTGGGTGGAGGCTAGGTTAAGCAGTTTGTGGTGGTCGATTGTGTCGGGTGCTTGTTCTGTGGTGTTTTTTAGGATAAGGTGAGAAGTGTTTGCCATTTTATTCTTTAAACTTTTTGTTTGATTGGGAAGGCCCCCGCCCCGCCGATGAGGACTCCATGAACGTGACTTGGATGTGGTGAAGGGTAATGGATGATTTTATGGACCTGGTTGGGCTCCTCAGAGGGTGTAAAAACATGGCGGACTTAATGATGACTAAAGCCAGAATCAACTGACTCCAGTCGGGGTGCCGCCCCCTCTATTGGGTTTTGGTTATTTAACAGTTACGTCCGACATCTCACAGAGACGGAAGAGTATCCCTCTGTGGTCCTGGACGGTGGCCGCAGGGTAGGTTGTTGTGCCTCCCCACGTTTGTAACTGAATCCCAAACCAGGTTACTTCTTCCTCTGGGTTCCGCAGCGGGGTAAGCCTCAGACCTCCTTTCTCTAGAGTTTTCAATTATGCCTTTTCTAAGTAGAACGGCATAGTTGCAACGAAGCTATATGTGTAGAGTCACGTTCATGGAGCCAGACATCACGGCGGAGCAGGGATGGGGGGGGGGGGTGTTAGCACGTCATATCAGAATGACGTGCCTAGGAAATAAAGGTATTTTTATTCCGGAGGGGGGAGGGGGGGGTGACTTAAGGTCCTATTTAGGTCCGGGGGGTATCTTGTAGTTGATGAAATCTCGTCCTCGAGAAAAATTCGGTGGTGAGCGGGAGTGTCCTGGAGGTGACTTGCTCTCAACGTTTCCTCCTTTGCTGGCTAAGACTTCTCTTAGGTGGTAGTGCTCACGTAGAAATTCGATCGTTGTATCTGTCGAGAACAATCTACTCTACCCAGCTATATATACTATTAAAAATCCGTGAGCGTGGCCTGCTGCTGACTACTGACACCCTTTTGGGCGGAGCTTACTCAACCGGATGTTTATCTGTCTATGTACGTCGATAGAGCGAATTTTTTTTGTCAGATTCTTAGCATCCATCTTGCCTTTCGCAATCTCCTGACAGCAAACAAAGCCGGCATCTTTCTCGTCTTCAGCTCGGTGTCAATGACTACACCCGTTTTGACCTTGTTGGCACAGCTGTGGTATTTCCCAGACTATTTGGTTATCGAGACGTTTGTTTCCTAGACCGTCGGTTGTCGCGGGTGTGTAAGTGTATATACGTGCGTTTTGTGAGCGCACGTGCGTGTGGAAATTCGTTCTGCCTGTAGCCCTTTTATAGAATCGTACATATCATTGCTTACATCATCAAATTACTTTTCTAACAAAATGTTATAAGTATTAATTTTCTTTTTTAATTACAAACTTATATATTTTGGATTAACTCCATGCGCATAATTATGTGGGTGCCCATTACAAGCCTTCATAGGATTTGTGAGATACCCATTGAGAGGCTTCATTGTCAATCCTACTTCACCTTAGCAGTTTTCCAAGATAAATCTCAAGCTGTAGCTTTCCTTCAATACTTAAATGCAATAGAGGCAAACATTACATATCCGATGGAAACAGAAACAAACTAACTTGGCATTTTTAGACCTCATTATTTGTAAGACTCAGTTTCGTTGTTAGCAGTTTTCCGTAAACCTGCATTCACTTGTTTAGGGTTTAACTTCTTCAGTTCGTGTTATTTTAAATATAAAGTTTCAGCCATTATAACTTTCTTACAGTATGATTACCATTTTTCCTCCACTTATGACTTAATGCAGCATGAATGTTAAGAAGCCTTAAAATTACGGTAATATGAGATTTGCGGTGGACGAGGGAATAAAATTAAAAATAAAATTTCTTTTTTATTGTACAAAACAACATTGTGCAAATACTGCAATCTATATATCTGTCATTAACAAATGTAGTTCTAGAAAGGGTTAAAATTCGAGGATGATGATAATAAATATTTATTTTGTAAAGTGGGATCGACAAAAGGTTCTGATTTTAGAGCGCTGATCTCGGCGGTGGAAAGCAATTTAGTAGTCAAAAGGAATCCGGACCTCATTGGTTATCTGGAGCTAGGCCTAGTGATAAACCAATCGCTCCATAGAGGACTAAAACCGCTTTAGAAAGACGATAGGCACAAAGAAACAGTTCATCAATAGACAGTAAAATAGGTTATGAATGAAATTGAAAATAAGAGAAAAAAATCTTCACTGGCTATCAGATTATAAATCCAACTTTATTTAAAGGGTGGGTGGCTGAATGAGTCCAAGGGGTGATGTTAACGGAAACTACTACAGCAATAATAAACTTGTAGGCTTTATTTGAAACCAGGCACCCTAAATCACAAACCTCAGCATAAATACCATATACGACATATCTTGGATACTTTAAATAATTAAAAACAATTCATACTCAATTTACTTAAACTAAAAATGATGGAAAAGTAACGACCTACCACTATTGTTACATTTCCGAATAAAACTCAAAATTGGTAGTTTAATACCATATTGGAAAGAAAACCCAGCCACAGGGAACAACTAAGCTGGTAGGTAGGCATATTCTTCTAAATTTATACTCGACTATATTTAAGCCATGATTTGAGCTCAGAGCTATAGTAAGATAGAACAATTTTGAGGCCAGTAACTCTTACCTTGGTGAAGTTGGCAAAAATCGCTGTAGGAATACTTGTTGCCATTTTTTTTCTCAAAAATATGTATGGACTATCATTATATAGTAGAGAGAGAGGAGAGAGGGAGGGGGGGTTAGGAAGAAAGGCGATGAAAAAAAACAAAACCAGCTGCGGCAATTTGCGAAAACCTACGCGACGCTAAGAGCATATAAGCCGCCGCTTGCAATCTCGCCACGATACAATAGTAACGCATCCATCATACACAACATTTACTCCTTTGCCTAAAATATCGATCATAACATTAACCTGCAAATGATACCTTTCGAATGATGATTTACCATTCCATCATCATATAAATCACCCTTCGTTAACTAACAAGCAAGTACAAGTGATGTAATCCCTGAACTCAAGGCTGGCATTTTGAATAATAAAGCACTAAATGGTTACGGGTATTAGTGCTCATCGACATGAAATTATCCACAAGAATACAATAACAAAATCTTACTACGCAGAATGCCGAAAACTACCCAAACTTTACTTATTGTACAGCTGTGATTCCAACTAAAGTCAGTGCAATTCAGTGGTGGGCGGAATACTAGTACGACAAACAAGTTTATATGAGTTGATACATTCAAAAGTATTACAAAAACTACAAGGAGTAAAACAACATACATTCTTCTGATTTAGATGTTTTGTAGTGAATAAGGGATTTTTATCCGATTCCAATTAAATGCCACGGATTAGGAGGAACTTTCTAGTCAAATTTTAAGTTTAGTGCTAAAGATCAAAGCAGTGATTCTCCATTGATACGATTCACTTTAAAATAACAAATGCAACTCCGAACGTTGTCTCTATGTAATTATAATAGATGGATGTATGAACAGGGCGCCCTAGAAATGAGAAATAAATTGATAAATATACTTCTACCTAATTCTCTACCAAATAAAACACATGGAAATACCTTCTCTATTTTTTTACATTCAATCAGACTCAAAATGAGAAAAAAATAGGAAGAGGGAAGGAACGAATATTAAATACTAAATAATAGAGGAATATTATACATAAATATTTGAAATTAACACCATCATTTACACACAAAAGTGGATATATATATATATTGTTCAACTCTCGTCTCGGAGTCTGTGATATATACAATGGGAGTCTGGTACGACAAAAAAAAGTTCCTAAAAAAAATCGGAGGTGGTTTAAAGCTTTCTTTCCCTTGTAGTTACTGGTATGAAGGCGGGGGAAAGAAAGAGCGAGACTTGGTAGAAAAATGTCAGAGAGCAAAATTTTATCAATTGGGACGGTGAGCATCGATTGTGTGATGGGCGCGCATCAACGCCAGTGAGTGCCATGCCCCTCTCATATCTTTTTTCGCGCTAATGACCTTTCATGGCCAATGGAGTTTTATGGGTTCATCCCTCTCACAAACCCCTTCCATGCTCACCTTCATACATAATATCATCCAATTGTCCCCTTTCTCTGAAGCATTTCCACACTATAATTTTATGCAATGCTGCCAGCATTTCTTCACCCATCATCACACTAATTCAATTTTCATTATTTGTAATTAAATGCCCAAACTACTTAGAAACATTTTCAGTTACAACTTCCATGTTTCTCTTCACATCTTGTCTACTGCTTCGCACGGTATAATTTAGAGCATAGAAAATTGGGAATGGGAGAAAGGTCAGAACAGAGAAAGAGAAAGAGAGAGAGAAGGTGTGAAACTGAAAGGAAAGAGGTGGTCGATAGAAAGCACCACCCCTCAGCGAGAATGTTCTGGGAGAGGATTGGGAGATGAGAGGAAAGTAGTGTAAAGTGGTAGAATAGAGGGGATGTCTACGAATAGGTAGATAACTCTGAATCTGATGCGCATGGCAGTGTCCAAGGGTTGTTGTGGCATGGCCTGCACGAGCTAACACTACCTTCTTATGGTGGGATAGTTAGAAGGATATCAGTAAGGAGGAGATGATATAAAAGATAGCGTTTATAGAAGGGCATGGAGTGCTGGTCGGTTAGTCATTGATAGTGGATTATATTTTGTAAGTGTGACAGGGAGAGAGAGAGAAGGGTAGGGAAATAACCACTGAATTTGACTCGTTTAGAGGCTTTAGATATCTAAGTTGGAACTTACAGTTTAACGTGGGATCCGAACAACGCTGCCGTTTTTTTCACAGTGTATGGCAGAAAAAAAAAGTGAAAATAATCAGAGACGAGGAGGACAGAGATAGCAAACTCCGTCAGTGAAGAATCCACTTTCGAAGCTTCCGGAAAATAATTCGTATTAAAGAGCACAGGAACTCAAATCTCAGAATTTGAAAGCTTAGGCCACATACTCGTATAAATAGGATTAAATATCTTAAGATCTAAGAAAGCGGAATGATTTGGCATAAAAATGCTATGTGAATGTGTTAATATTTGTATGCATTATATACACGATATATATTTGTATATATATATATATATATATATATATATATATATATATATATATATATATATATATATATATATATATATATATACATACACACATATATATTTAACCTTTACTTAAAATATGTATGTATTGAAAAATCTGATTTAAGTCGAATATCGAATAAATTGACTATAATAGGAAATTTGTTTTAAAAAATTCGCTTTTACACACTTCATCACTCGCCCTTCATATCTTATTTTCAATTTGGTGGGGTAGGGATATTTTTGCTCCAAACTTTAGCTCAAAATAGCAGTAACTCGTGTTTTGTTTTGAAGGATTCGGGCAAGTGTTTACTTGTAAATGCATAGTCTAGTAAATTTGATGTTCGCCTATCATGCTATGTGACGATGTCACTAAAATCCACACATGACTTATTAGATTATTAACATAATATTTATTAATTTTCACTGTGATTCGCAAGTTGATCGTGCTTTCGACAGAATAAATTCTTAACATGATATACTTACTGACCAGAGATACAAAGGCAATCTCATGCGATTTGCTAGGATATAGTGTAAATCAGGGTATAAGATTTTGTTTTAAGTTTTCATAACAAATTTTGAAGATGTCACCACGCACTTAGGTTAGGAACAGAAACTATTGATAGTACTTTATTTATATATAATTTTTACCTTTATGTACACTTGAGGGAATGCATAGTAAAGCTATAGAATAGTGACTCATTTCATATAAAATAATTTATATCTATATATATTTAAAGGCCAAAGCAAAATGAAAATTGGTAACACAACCCGGAAAAACGCTAAGGAGAATATTACAAGTACCAATGAAAGCTTAAGGAAAATGGGGGATGTAGAGAACGGAATGATAGGGCAAACTATTTTAACCGTTATATGAAAATAAATAAAGAAGTTGAATTTGAACCTGTGTCATCAAACGCTCATCACTTATATGACAAAGACGCTTATCGCCAGATGGTAGCTCTGGCGATGAGCGCCTTGGTCATATAAGCGATGAACGCTTCAAATCCAACTTCTTTATTTATTTATATATAACGGTTAAAATAGTTTGCCCTATCTTTCCATTCTCTACAATCTCCCATTTTTCTTAAGCTTTCATTGGTACATGTAATATTTTCCTTAGCGTTTTTCCTTGGGCCTTTAAATACATCTATATATCACACGTCATGTCTTTGTTCCTTGGGAACCGAATTCATAGGAAGAATATGAAGACCCATGTGATCGCTCTAAACATTTATTTGCCGGACGTTTCGGTCTTTAGCAATGTCCATCTTCAGCGGATTGAACTCTAATAAGAATACAAGAAATTTTAAGGATGACAAAATTACAAAATAGCACACACAATTCAATATTAGTTACAATATGAAAAATAAGTAAAACTCAACAAGAGAGGTAACAGAAATGAAACTTCTCTTGTTTAGTTTTACTTATTTTTCATATTGTAACTAATATTGAATTGTGTGTGCTATTTTTAAAATTTTGTCATTTAATTATTAAAATTTCTTGTATTCTTATTAGAGTTCAATCTGTTGAAGATGGTCATTGTTAAAGACCGAAACGTCCAGCAAATAAATGTTTAGAGCGATCACATGGGTCTTCATATTCCTCATATATATATATATATATATATATATATATATATATATATATATATATATATATATATATATATATATATATATATATATATATATATATATATATATATATATATATATATGTGTGTGTGTGTGGGATGGGGAGGTGTACACGAGCTAGTTAAATTTTAGTTTTAGAATCACGCATTAAGAGGAATATTGAATCATAACCAAAAATTATCAATGTTATCAAAATTAAAATGTTGATTTTTCAGTACTAAAACTTATAAATTAAATAACAATATATGCTTCAAACTACCAAATAAATGCTCTGAAAGTGCAAGTAAGAACACAGTAAATCACATTCTGGGAAAAAACGCACACAAAGTAACTTGGTCAAAATAGATAAACGCAACTTAAGAAGTTATTAAGAGTCTGATTCATTTCAGAATCCTCTTCTGAAGAGGGTGGTTGTAAACCCAGTTTTCTCCTTCAAGGGAAAACAGTTTGGTTTGCCATTCAACACCGGCTTCTTTCCTCTCCTTAGCCTCATCTCTTTGTTTCTGTTCCAGGGTCACTTTAGCCCCTGTCGCCTGGTTGATATTGTTGAACCTTCGGGAAAGGAAGTAAGATTATTTTGGTTTAGTTTCTGCATTTCTTACTGAAATCTCATCTCTGGTGGAGTGGAGCTTTCTAAATATTCCTTAATGCCACAGAGAAAGAGAACTTATCATAAGGACTCAACTATTCTAAAGATAAGAAAGGTGATGTGTCGCAGATGACCAAAGCGCTTCCTTACATTTAATTATGCATTAACTATTGCGACTAAAAATTAGTTACTAATGGTTATTAGGTCTGGCCCATAGAGCAAGCATGATTCGACAAAAGAGGGCGACTTACTTAAGGCCGGCGGTTACTTCTTTCCATAGAAATCGAGACTCATTTTTCTCTTGGTCCACGACCGACTTCACTTTCTTTTTTACGATGGAGAGATTCAATGTGTCCACAAAAGTTTCTACTCTCTGGTGCAAAAGAAAAGAAAGACACTCAAAAAAGGGACTAAAACAAACAGAAAATCTAATCTGGCTGAGACAAACTAAAGAATAGACCGATATAGCAAAAAATAAACAAACGAATGAAAATAATAGAAAGGGGAGATGAGAACCTGAGTTGGCATAGAGGTCATACACATCGTCGTCAGTTAGCGATTAAACTTTGAAGGAGCTTTCATATCAGTCGCCACAGATACCAAAATAGAATTTTTAAATATTCCTAGCAATTGCGTTAAGATGGTCCACTTGAACAAATTAGTCTTATCGGTTATACGAGGGGCGGTCAATAAGTTTTGCAATTCGGATATAAGGAAACGAGATATGAGGAAAAGTGTTTTATTATTTTTCAATATAACTACCCTCGACTTCAATGCACTTGCGCCACTTGTTCCTGAGGCTTCGAATTCCCGACAACCAGAAATCTCCCGACTGCTGTTCAATCCACTCCTGGACGGTGAGCTGGACATCTTCATCGTCCCCAAACCGGCGTCCACGCAGTGCAGCCTTGAGCTGGCGGAATAAAAAGTAGTCGCTAGGGGCCAGATCTGGAATGTAGGGGAGATGGTTGAGCTCCTCGAATCAGCACTCGCGCAGGGCAGCTTGTGCAACTCTGGCCTTGTGGACAGGGGCATTGTTGTGGAGGAGCAGGAAACCGCGTGTCAACTTGCCGCGCAGCTTCTGATGGATGCACTTCTTCAATCCATCCAGTTCCTCTGTGTAATATTGATCTGTAATGCTCCTTCCACGAGGCGCATTGTCCACCATCAACACTCCCTCAGAATCTCAGAAGATGGTGGCCATGGTCTTACATGCTGAAGGTTGGGTCCGGAACTTGATGGGGGGTCGGAGAGCCCCTGTGCTTCCAGGCCATGCTTTCGAGCATCACCTGCCGGGTCTTGGTTGTACAGGAGCAGCAGCTCCTCCGATATTTGACGACGTTGAAGTCGATCATGGGGCGTGAGGTTTCGTGAGGTTTCTAGGGACCCAACGGGCTGAGACCTTGGTCATGTCCAAATTGTCGTGGATGATGTTGATAACACTTCCAAGTGATATTCCAAGTTCTCGCTCGATTTATTCGACCTTCACCCGTCGATTTTCGAGGATCCTCCTCTCCACACGGGCCACATTGTCCTCTTCAACGGACTCACGACCATGGCGGATCTCCCTATTCCAGCGAGTAATGGTTGCATAGGAAGGGGCGGTGTCGGTGTAAACTGCAACCATGCGTTCATAGATCTCTTTTGCATTCTTGCCTTCCTTGGTCAAAACTTTGATCACTGCACGCTGCTCAACCTTCTCCATTGTTGAAAAATTTGTGACTGACGATCTGCGATCAGCTACCTCTTCTTAAATAGACGAGGCAGGAGCGTGCGGCTGCAGGTCCTGACTTGTCATAACTTGTCCTAACACTCCCACAAACAGCCATCCCCCTTCCTCTGTTTTGCCCTACCGATTCGCAAAACCTATTGACCGCCCCTCGTATATACTCTTGTTGATGATAGACACACGATCCAGGCAATTTAAGTTTGGTACGAGTCCTTTTGTGTTATCCCCTTTCTGAACCATTGTTTCCTTCATTACATATTTCCCCCCTCATCAATTCCTATTGTGTGTGTGTGTGTGTGTGTGTGTGTGTGTGAGGGGAGAGGGATGAATGTATGATTATGAATTTGTGAGGTCGAGGGTTATATAGGGAAATGGCCTGTGCATAGAGAACACCTCTACTGTATTCGGGCGTGTGCCGTAAAAGGCGACTAATCCCGGATATGGGCAGATGGCCTGGAAAAGCCACACCCGAAAGCTTTGTTCATGCCACCACGTCCAGTCATGCCGGTAGTGGCGTTGACGCGCGCGAACCCTGCCTTGTGGGACTGCACTATGTACTGTATGGGCCTTCCAAAAACATAGGTGAGGTTGACTTGGTGGTTGGAACGGAAAACAAGTATCGGTTGAGGGTTGTAGGTGGGGGGGATATTTCAGGCCTTTTATGTTAATTTTAAGATCCCGTCTGGCCGCGGCCTACGCGGACATTGCTGCGGAAAACAGATGCTCTTCTTTAGGCTGTCAAAAGAAAACTATAGATAATAAACAACAAAACCAAAAATTATCTTGTAAAGATGAGGCATCTCAAAGGTTTTTTCTACCCTAACCTAACCTAACCAACCTAGGCTTATTTAGGGTAGGTATCGGAGCCGCGCCAAAAGAAAGAGAGAAAAAAAATCTCTATATACAGGGGGCCACGGGTAATTTGTAGCCATTCTCAACTCTGAATTCCGTGCATGCGTGTTGTCTGGCGCCGGTTCTCTCTCCTTCATATAGTAGTATACTCATTTGTGAATCATCTCTGAAGGAAGCAATACCATTGCTGAATTCAAGCCTCGAAAAAAATAGAAAAGGCAAGCTCTGCTGCTTCAATGCAAAGATCTCCGAGTGATTGGGTGTCAACCTGAGGACGGTGCGGAGGATTAGGGAAGAGTTAGGTTGTGAATACGAGGATACGGCGCCCCAGAAACCGAGAGGACAATGTTATGCCCCCCCCGTCTATCTTCGCGGGGGGCTACACCGAATAAATTGGAGGAGTTGGTGTTGCCCTCAATCCAGAGGTGGCCGCTGGAATGCTGTACGTGTGGCAGCATGACGCTGCACGATGCCACACAAGCAGGAGGAACCAGTCTTGCCTGTCAGACAATTTCTTTGACCACATCACTCAGAACATCTGACTTCCCAACTCCCCACACTGCAACCTTCTGCGTGGGGCATGGCTGAGGAGACTAAGGTGTCTCCGTGCACCATCAAGGTGGAGCTTAGATCTAGGATCACCGCAGTTTGCACCCAGTTAAATAGGGGAACTTTAGAAAAGGCATGCAGTAGGTTTCGACGCAGCCTGGAGGCTGTGGTTGAGGCCGACGGCGATTTCATCGAGTAAAATGAATAGGACAGCAATCCTTCAAGTCTTTAACATGTAATTTCGGTAAATATATGTGTAAATGAATTTTCTGTGTTGAAGCTGGGCGACAAATTACCCATCGTAGCCTGTAGAGCGTGGCGAGATGATCTCGCGAAAGCACCAAATGCAACCATTAATGCTCACTGAAAAGAGCGTGCCGTTGAGGACCCTTTCCTTCGGCAAACCCTTCTCTTGCCCTACGGAGCTCGGAGAGGGGTCCCCACCCGCAGTCAGATATATATATATTTTTTTAAATTTTAAGAGCCCATCTGGCGATTGTCTTCTAAGACAAAAGTCGCCGTAATTCAGGCAGGTTACAGGCTAATACTCGGCTAGATTAAAAAAAAACAGGCACAAAACAAATAACAGAGATAAGAGCAGAAACAAAGGTTAATAAACAAGCTACAAATAGACCAACAACAAATAAAAACAACAAGGAAGCGTGCTCTAGCGTCGGGGTAGCCAACCACCAGAGAGGACTCAGGGCTCTTTGTGAGTCACTATTAATCATAATCCGGTCTCCGAACCGGGCACGACGGGTTATCTACTGTACCGAAAGGTGTACGAGTATATCAACCAGCTCGGCCGTAAAGATAGACGAAGCACTTGACAGAGCCCCGTTGACTTTAAACAGAGATACGGCATGGAAATCAACCCCTATTAGGACTTTGAGCATTCCGTATACACTGGCACGGTTCTAGCGTGACACGAAGTGTGCTCCAAAAAGTCAGAACACAATACTCCCGGCGCTCAATAAGCTTTGGAAGCAAAGGCGTGGTGAAAAACAATTAATCAAAGGTGGTACCCACCAGAGTGGCGTCCTGTTCAGAAACACAGGCGCCAACTGCCCGAGAGCTACACCGAACTCTCGATTGAGTTTCCTGGCGCCTCTCGGCGGCATAGGCACCCTCCAGATCGGCTGCGGATGCATAAAACTCGCATTCGTGGTCGAGCTTGGAACGAACAAAGGATCGATAAAAAAGTAAGGCAGCAGCCCTATCAGCGCCCCAAGCGCTGAACGCCATGGAACGAAGAATATTCATGGCGCGGGTACAAAAGACCTTAAGGCTGCGAATATGAGCCTCCCAGGTGAGGCGTCGGTCAAATACAAATCCAAGGAAACGGTGCGAGTCCACCACTTCCAGGCGCACCCCGTTGAGAAATAGGTCTGGGTCAGGATCGAGCTGTGGATGGCGGCAGAAGTGCACCACCTTAGTCTTGGCCAAGGAAACCGAAGCCTGTGCGCTTCGGCATAGCGAGAGACGCGGTTCAATGCTTGTTGGAGTCAACGCTCCAGAGTTGGCATCTAGGCTGCGCCAAAAGAGAACGAAAGGTCGTCCACGTAGAGCGTAGTGCTATCTACGATGGAAGGCCTCGCAGACGGCATTTTCCAGTTGAAGCAGAGACTCCGAAGTGGAGTGGAACTTGCGGAAGCCGCACTGTGCAGAAGCCTCCTGCGCGTACAAGTTGATGGAGAAATTGGTAAGAGATTGGGCGGAAACCGGCAGGGGTAGAGTGATCTCTCCCCGGCTTGCGAAAAGTGAGCAGAGTAGCGATTGGCCAGGAATCTGGGAGGATACCCTCTAACCAGATCCTGTTGAACAAATCTTAACAGAAAGGCCATGCCTTGTTCACCCAGGTGTCGAAGAATGGCGTACGGAATATCGTCCGGACCATGGGTGGTGTCCACGCACGAAGCGAGAGCGGAATGCAACTCACTGAGAGTAAACCTGTCGTTGAAGGGTTCTCCGCCTCTGGAGGCAAAGTCCAATAGGCGGCTTTACATGACATCACGACGCGCATTGAATGCTGGTGGAGCAGCATCCTGGCTAGAGAATGCGGAGAAAGCGGTCGCGAATGAATCCGCCACGGACGCGGGGTCAGAGATTGCGGTCTCATTCTCCTGGAGACCTCTGCTAGAAGGGTCTTTCCCGTTAAGTGAAGACACGTATGCCGGCAAAGAAGAGCTGCGAGCTGCTTCGAAATATACTGGAACCTAGGCCTAGCTCGACCAAATCCACCGACATTGAAGTCTTCGGGCGGCGCTTATGGCGCATATTGGCATAACTCTTCCGTTTGACGGCAGTCTCACACTCGGCTGACCACCACGGGAGCGGTCGGCATGTAAAACGGCCAGACATTCTAGGAATAGTAGTTAGGCCCACGGCGATGAGGTTGCCGTCCATGAACTCAACGACCTCAACTCCTAACTGGGACAGAGAAATCAGCTATTTCCTGAAATGCGGACCATCGCGACCGCGCCCGCGCCAAGCACCACTGGGGCGGGCTCTCGAGCGGCAGCGGCCCAGAAAATGGTATTTGAATGGGAAAGTGATCACTACCATGGAGGTCATGGACCACCTCCCAGTCAAAATCAGGATGTGCATCCGGAGAACACAAAGATAAATCGAGGCCAGAAAATAAAACGGTTCTCGGGCAGTGATGCGTAAACTCATCCACATTTAGGACACATATCTCTAGCTCGTCAAGGACTTGACCCCGGGGATTAATCGAGTAGTCTCTCCAGATGGGGGGATGGGTGGGGGGGGGATGGTGTCTACCGCTAAGATCTCCGAGCAAGAGAAAGGGCCTCGGCAACCGTGCCACGACGCGGCGGAAGTTCTCCGAATCGAAGTAGGCTGACGGTGGAATGTACGACGAAATAACAGTATGCCTACTATCGATGTGCAGCTGCACAGCTACTGCCTGAAAGGAGGTATCTAAAGCAGAGAGAAGAACGGAGACATCATGCCGGGTGTAAATCGCGCATCCTCCCGCCCGCCATCCCGTGGCGGTGGGGTCGCAAAACCCATATACCCCGGGAGGGTGGGCAGGGAAAAAGCGCCCAGCATGGTGTCCTGCAAAAAGATAGCTACCGGAAGACGGGAGGAGACGCAGCTCCTACCAGTTGGCCGAGTCCGCGGCAATTCCATTGAAGGAATATGCCCTGCAGGCCTAGCTCGGAGGAGATGCGGGGGCCCTCTTCGAAAAGAAGACCCTCACAGAAATGGCCGTACACTTCTCGCAGGCAGAACTGCAGGCGTTTTTAGACGGACAATCGCTGAAAGCGCTGTTGCCTTCGAGGACTTATCGGTGAAGGTTGGGCTCGCCATGCGAGGTTTTTCCTCCCACCGCCTAGAAACCTTAGGCGAGCGGGGCGGCTTCGAAGGTGGGGGAAGGCCCTCTTTTGTAGGATACACCGTCTCCGAGCAACCCAGCCTACCACTGGGTGTGGGCGAAGGAGACTAAGTTCCTTTAGTGCTGTCCTCTTAGCAGGGGGCAGTTTTAGGAAGCGCGGAAGATGGCCTCACCAGCATCTTCAGGGGTGTTGCCTCCTGTGAGTCTAACCACTCGGTGGAGGCGCGCGGCCATTGCGACTGCCACGAAACGTTCACGCTGGGGGAAGCGAGGGGAGCCCTGGTTTTAGGGGGGGCTAAGTGTGAACACTTTGTGCCGCCAGCTCTACTAGGGAAGCGCCCGGAGTGGGTAGAAGCCGCAGAAGGGTTCTTAATGGACGCGGATACGACCGTGCTCGATGCCTGGATTGGCCAGGAGCAGAGGGTGTCTTTCTCACCATTGAGGCATAGGACGTCCCAGGCAGCACCGGGCGCGCCAAGACCAAGTCATTAGCTTCGCGAGATGAGAGACAATCCTGAGTCTGAAAGCCCAGGATTTCCTTCTCAAGGAGATACGCACCACATTGCTTCGAAGAAGCTGGGTGAGGCTCTACGCAATTGACACACTTGGCCACACACGATTTGGACTTATCGTGTGTGGCCTTGGAGCAACTTACACAGACTTCGGGTAACCCTGACTTTCCACGTCGACAGGAGCGATTAGTATGGCCAAAGCGGTGGCAGTAATAGCAACTCCGCGGCAGTGGCACGAATGCCTTGACTCGTTAGCGATACCAACCGGCACGGACCGACTCAGGAAGCTTGTCGCAGTCGAACGTGGCGAAGAGTGTAGGATAAATGTAAAAATATAAATGATCTGGTTCTGAGGTGAAAGAATATGTGGACCGATGTGTATAATGCGAAATGTGTGAGAATGTGACTGGCATGAGTGTGGCTTACCTCACATTACTGCGCTTTGCACTAAATTGGGTGGCAGGTTGAACACTAATAGTATCATTTTATAGGTTCCTTCAAGGCGAAAATCCAATAATAGTATCTCATCAGAAAACATTTAGGCACGAGACCACCCGCCACCCCGCGCCTAATCCCGGTCAATTCGCATAACCAAAAACAATCACTCGTGACATCGCAACCGGACACGCGTGAGACTCCCCCCAGACCCAGGAAGAGACGAAGGCGGCCACTACTCTCCTGGTACCGGGAGAGGTATCGTGTGCGAAGCTACCCCAGATTCGGGCACTCCACCGGAAAGTGGCGCGGTGCACAGTGTGGGGAACGAAAATGTCCTCGCCGAAGGGTTGCGCGGACCACTCCATCTGATGACATTGCGTCCTAGGAGTGCGCCCGATTGGCGACGACAAAACACAACCACACAGCGTCAAGGTATTAGGGGATAGGTCAATGCGAAGACTCTAGGTGTCATCTTCACCTCCTCTGCCACCACATAGTCATTTCTCTTATTTTTGCACAGCATCGTACCCAGAAAACCAGAAGGCAATTCGCACATCCCTCCGTAACGCAGCAGCTAATGTCGAGTATGCTACGGATCAGAGGCTCAAGGGGATTGAAGGAACTCTGACTCACAGAAAATAGCGAACTGTTTCCAGATCGGGCAAGGCCAGTAATCCCTCGTACCTATTAGTGGATAACTAAGAGTTTAGCCGTTGAGACAGATAGGGTGAAAAAGCATGATATAAGAGGTATAATGTGTAGGCTTGATTTATGAATCTAGAGAATTCGTAGGATCATTTCAATAGAAAGGCAATAAGGGAGGTTATAACAAAGTGTGAAGTGGGTGATAAACTGTTAGTGTGGGGAACAAATAAGTATGATGTGAGGAAAGATGTGAATGAGGTTATGAACAAGAATGCAAGAATAAATCTAAATATGTTCATGGATACAATGAGTTTGATGTACAAGGGATCAGAAGACCGTATAAAATATGGATTGATTATTTAAGAGATGTTTAAGAGAAAGAGAGCTGGCAGAGAAACGAGTAGATTATGTTTATGACAGGTCACCAAGGATGACGATTGAGTGGGAGCGTGCATGGAGCCTCTGGTCGGGGATTAATGCTAAATGGACAATACGCTATAGCATATACCTCATCACTATGAAGGTTCAATGAGGAGGGGGGGAGTTGAATACATATATGGAGGAGAAACGATTAATTAGAGTAAATATAGTTAATAAGCATTCAGAAAGAGGGGAGCGAGGTTCAAAATGGAAACAAAGTTATTTTTAAAGTTGACGATCTAGTTTTTTTCAAGTGATGTGAATGTGGAAAGAAGTACTCACTCCATCGTTCCATTTGGCGGTCATCTTGCCGTTCCATTCTCCCTCAACTACGATGAAAGGTTTCTTTTCACCTGGACTCGTCGCTTCTGCCAGGATCCGATGTCTCTTTCCCCCATAAAAAGGCTACATGAAGAAAGTTAAACTTTAAGTGAAGGTTGAGGCATTGAATCTTCAATCCCTTCCAAAACTAGCTTCAATACTGGCTAACAAACGAAAAAAATAACAAAATAAAGAAGAAATATTTTTTTATTTATAACTACATTTATTATGTTTAATACTCGAGTCATCTCGGGAAAGAGCGTTAAGGTCATTTAAACTTGCCGTGGCACTTATAATCCTGAGGTTGCTTCATTAGTGTTATGTCATGGGAACACTGAGCTTACAAGTCCCTGCGTTTTGCCATCTTTACTCGCCTTTTAGATAGCACAAGTATAAAATGACTCCCATAACCGCAAGGATAAACATTTCAATCAGACAATTAGGTTCGACGTTTCTTTATATACATTTGGCTTTCTTCCCTTAACCGAATATGAGCTAGTCCTGTAATATTACTCCCCAATACCTCACCCCCTTCCAGCGCACACCCGGGACTTTCAACTCGTACTATAGATGGAGGAAATAAATAAAGAGAAGAGACCGTAGGTCACAGCTCACTTTGGTTAAAAATTCAACGTTGGCGATGTATCCTGTTTTGCTGCACGAAATTTGGCACGTGCCGCCAAGCTCTACCCAAGGCACGGTCAGAATGGATCTGTAAAGAAGTCGGCATGCAAGAGCGTCATATAATTTTAAAGATGGACAAGTCTAAGAAAGGTCAGTAGCAGCATTACAAACATGCTGCCCAAAGAGTGGGCGCTGGCAATCGTCCAAAACGGAGATATAATTAGAAAATTAACCTTGCCCACCCTTATACGCCTCCAGGTTCAGTTATCTTTATCCCTTTAAGGGCTTCATTTATCATGGCAGCCGTCCCCGCAAAGGGGTGTGAGGTCTAACGTGGGAAACTATGCTGTAGCTGACATTTGGATGATTGCGTGCCCTCCAGGTTCCAACACCAGTAGATGGATGTGGTGTTATACATTTTCAACACATTTTGACTCTTTACAGATCGCTCCTAAACTTTCTGTGGCAAATGCTCTCTTTGGTTTCTGATTTTAGTTTTAAGTAAAAACTAACAACTATACTGTAGCAGCCGAGGACTAGAATTCTTGACATACTGCGAGCAAAAGTCTCAAAAAAAAGACCTTTTGTGTCGACTTTACGCACGCATATTCTCCCTGCTTGCTTAAGTGAGAGACCTCATTCTTGCACATATTTTCTCGCAAAGTAATGGGTAAACTACTTATTGTTCCTAATCTATTGAGATTATATGTTATTTTGTCATGCCTATGGGAGTGGAGACCTACATTTTAAGTGGGTTCTTTAAGCCACTCTATCCAAAGATGTTGACCATTCATCTACCTTTAATAATTAAAAAGATTACAAGTCGGGTAGCTTAGTGCCAGTTGGCACGAGCCGAAGTGGGCTTCCATTGGGATTAAATATGTATGTTATTACAAAAAAAATCAGCCAACAAATTTAATAATGGTAAGGGATAAGGAATAAAACAAACGGTCAAAGAAAGGGTAGGGATGATTTAGTCTAAAGCTAACAGTTTTCTGAGATTTCTTAAGGACGAATCCGAAATGTTGAGAAATTCTGTGGAGAAATGAAGGAATGGACCGAAAAATGAGGAATGAACGGGAGCAAAGAGGCAAAAAAGTGCTACAATATAGGAGTCACATTCTAGAACAGGACCTCTAGAATAAACGGGTGCAAAGGTTTTCCATATCCCGAAGGTATTAATAAGGAGAGGATGAGTCTCACCTGCCATAACCACTGGGGAAGTTTAAAATGTACTCCTCATCAAGGTCAAGAAGGGAGACGCAACCTTGGCCGATGTTGTTGACGCACACCGAAAGGCCGAGGAACTTGGACTTGGTCCAAATGTGGCCACAGAACGAGATTCGCTTCTCCTTGTGTTCCGCATAGAAGGCGGACACTGGAGGGTGGTGGGACACCTGCTCTGCCACGAAGGCCAGCTGGTCCTGTTCCACCCAAGGGACGGGGCCGTCAGATAAGCTCTGTTCAGCGTTATTTGACGCTTTCTGGGAACCGATGCTCCTGCTCCCTGGAAGTTCCCAGTAACACCTGGAATGAGGACAAATAATATGGTCAAGAAACTGTTTTCACGCTGCTTGTCTGAGTGGTGGAGGGTGAGTACCAACCTATAAAGCCCCACAGATCAATCAACTATTCAAAGAGGAAGAAAACACATGAAAAATAAGTAAATGCAAACGAAAATCAGTTGAGTGGTTTGGTCGGCGTAAAACATTCTACACCATCTACTTGGATGTTATTTGAATTGTACATTTACAAACCCAAAGATGAACAAAAAAGGCCCCAGAAAACCTATTCAGAGTGCTGTCACGAGGATTTTGATCAAAGAATTTTGGACGGTGTCGTAAAACGAGAACTCGTGAAAACAAGTGAATTATAATGATGATTTACCATCGAATTTGTTTTCATCCAGCGCATGTTTCGCCGGTATAGTCATGGTTAGTGATAGACTATTTCTTTCGCGATGTGGATCACAGTGCATTAATGGCTTAGTAGACTAAAAAAATAAAAATCTCTTTTCCTAACCTGAAAACCTCCCCTATAATGGGATTGTACGGCTTCCTGGCGACTTCGCTCTTGCGCCCTGCGTGGAAGGCAGAGAGGTACCACTTCAGAACTTGCACAATTCGGTCTTTAGGATCCGAAAAGTCTGCGATGCTGAAAATGAAACTCTCAGATGATTTGAGTTCGTTTCAATTGAAGGCAAAATGGTTGTGTGGGTAATTAGGGATAGTAAAATCTGAAAAGAAAAGTAAAAAAAGAAAGAAAAGAAGGAAAAATAAGAAAAAAAGGAAAAGGAAACCAAAAAGAAATGAAAATAGAAAAAAATAGTATAAAGAGAAGAAATAGATGAAAATCAATAAACATAAAAAATGAGAATAAGTGCGGCGAGTGTTTTCTACAGAAGAGATTCATATATTAAAAACTCTCTTAATGTATAAGGGTGAGATGGGGGTGGCCTCGGTGTTATTGCGCTTCTCGAAGTCCCGTTTATAGTAGTGGTGTGTGTGTGTGTGTGTGTGTGTGTGTGTGCGTGTGTGATGGTGTCTGGCTGAGGGTGACGGGATAGGCATCGAGGGTTTGTAGGTAGTAGGCCTACTTTTGTCTTCTAAATCGAATTAGTTATGACTCCCAGTTTCTCACGGGAAATACGCGTATAGGCTGGGTTCCAGAAGGTGCCTCTGTAATCACGGGTTAAAGAAAAGGACTTCGAAAAGAAGGCGGCGATAAGTAGGTTTTATTCGTAGCTTGGGTCTACCAAAATGGAAGCAAGCGGAACCGCTCGAGTCGTACGCGGCTATGTGTAAGTTTTCCGTTAAGGCTATATAGCTGAGTCTAAAGGCAGCAGGATTCAAAGATGAGGGAACGGATTCGTGACGCTAATAATAGTAATAAGTTGCTGACAGACAGCTTGACTGATTATCTCTCTCTATCTCAGTCTCTTTCCTCTGTGTGTGTTTAATATGTGTCCAGTTTACAAGGGGGTGACCTTTTTCATTTTACCTGGACGCGGGGCAGAGCCAAAAATCAGGAATGTTTGTCAGTTCCTTCGTTGGGTGGAGCTACAAGGGTTATGTGCAAATAAAAACCCTACATATTTTTCCACGTTTTGGGTCTATCCTGTATCAGAGAGATCGCTTACCTTTCACAGTTCCTCGGAAATTTTAACCGGTCAAGGCATACATTACCTTATATTTGTTCAGCTTGTCCCTGTTATCTATCATTGAGACCTTAGCGTCTCGCAGCTGTTTCCTAGCGTGCGTATATTTGTGTGTGGCCGCGTGAGAGACTGGCGATCCGCTTTGCTCTATTCATATACAGGGGTTGGACAAAATAATTGGAACAGTAGAAATTTAACACCAACATTTCAATGAGTCATTATATTACAAATATCCTTGCAAATTTCATTGTGACTGTTTTGTTTTTATTGTAGATACATAGTTTTATTTTTCAACTTTAATGATTATTTGTATTTCTTTTTCGGATCGTAGTATAGATGATAAGATGCGTGACCTCACTGAGTTCGAAAAAGGGGCAAATTGTTGGAGCTCGAATTGCAGGAGCTTCCGTCAACAGAACATCTAAACTCCTTGGTTTTTCGAGAGCTACCATATCAAGGACCATGAGAGAATTCAAGAAGCAGCGCAAAACCTCCAGCAGTAGGAGTAATTCCGGCAGGACTTCGAAGCTCGCTGAAAGAGACCCGACGAGTGTTGAAACGCATTGTGATAAAAAATCTCCGGACAACTGCCCCTAGAGTGACTGCAGAGTTGAATCAACATCTCACTGGCCCAGTTTCGACCAAAACTGTACGCCGTGAGATCAATAAAGCCGGATATCATGGAAGAGCCACCATCAAGAAACCTTTGCTTTCTCGTCAAAACATTCAGAAAAGGCTGAACTGGTTTAAAGATCACAAGGGCTGGTCGACAGACCAATGGAAGCAAGTATTATTCTCCAACGAGTCCAGTTTTTCTCTTTTCCGCACTGCAGGGCGAGTTTATGTGTGGAGGCAGCCCGGGGAAGCTTTTAATCCTGACTATGACTTCTTTCTACAGTGAAACACGGAGGAGGGATAGTGATCGTTTGCAAAGTCATATCTTGGAATTCTCTTGGTCCAATCGTTGCCATGCATGGTAGGCTCAATAGCAACGAATATCTGAATATTTTGGAAGATCAAGTCCATCCCATGGTCCAGACATTATTCCTCGATGGCGCGTGCTTTTTCTAAGATGACAATGCCCCAATACACACCACCCATGTGGTTAAGAACTTATGAAGAGCATAGGAGTGAGCTACAACACATTGAGTGGCACCCACAATCTCCAGATCTTAAAATTAGTGAGCATTTGTGGTGCGTTTTGGAGCGACAAGTTAGAAGTCGTTACCCTCCACCGTCGTGTCTGAAACAGCTGGAGCAAGTATTCCAAGACGCATCGACGCTGTTCACAGAGCAAAAGGAGGACCAACTCCTTCTTAAATAAATATTCATTGAATTTAACAAGTGTTTCAATTATTTTGTCCAACCTCTGTACAATTGTGATATATAATTTCTCTCTATTTTTCTGTGTCGTTCACTATCTATTACATGGCATATTACTTCATTAATTCATGCGTGTACCCATTTTCAGAATTTCATCGATCCCATTTGTGGGGTTCTTCGCTGGGCATCCTATCCTGGAATTTGGGTGCAACAGGCCAACTTTCCTTGCAATTCGAGTGCCACAAATGTTCCCTCCCGAGAAGAAGGGGTAAACTTCATAAATTTATGGGGCGAGTTTTACGAGCGCACCGAACTACTACTGTGGGGAGGAGCTGCACCTGAACGAGGTAGGCGCTGCAGGAATAAGAAGAATTAAATAATGCTGATGGATTTTTCGACAGGACTGTATCAGAGAGAAGAACAGACAGGAGAGAGCTGTTCGCAAAAACGTAATAATCATGCACCCAATCCAGGTTCTGGAAATCTAGCACTATTTTTTTACGCAAACGGAGGCAGTTTGTGGAAGAAGATCGATGAAATGAAGGTTTTAGCTGCGCCGGAAGATTTGGATAGATCGCAGTTACCGAGACATGAATTCAAAGTTATAAAGGGGACCTTATTGGAGAATTTAACTTCGAGGCTATAAAATTTTTAATAAGGATAAATACCAATGAAAACAGGGAAGCATTATTTTATAGATAAAAAATGTAGTAGTCGCGATAATGAAAGATGTCAATATATATATATATATATATATATATATATATATATATATATATATATATATATATATATATATATATATATATTTTAACCAACGAATATATGTACATCTTACCTCGTACTTTTATTTATTCTATTTATCATGCCAATGAATCATTATTATCTTTTTACTCAATTGATTAAACCCGATTGAATTATGTCATTATTTTGATTCGAATCTTCTTAATTGTTGCTACTTTCATCATATTCAAGAATTTTTATATTTTATATGTAACCAACCACACAAATGTAACTACATTTGTAGCAATCCATTTACACAAAAATTACACACACTCTTGTACACGGTTATTCCCAGAATCAGGAGTTTCCGACCAGCATTGATTTTGTTCTTGGTCACGTTATCTTCCTTCTAGGTCACAACAATCTCGGTTCCCCCCAACTGTCATTTAACCATTTCCTTCTATTATTTTTATTAATGCCAATCTGCTAGACTGAAATCTTACAAACATTTTCCAAGGTTTCCTTTTCTCACCACCTATCCTGCTCTGCTCTCTCTCGAAGACACATCAATGAACATTCAGCTTCGACAAAGCTCCTCCCCAGAAACTCCAATGATCACGCTCACCTTCTCTACACATATAAAACAATTGGACATTAAATACAGACTCACATTATCCACAAGGTCGATCAAATTAATTCGTCTTCACGTTGTGCTCTATCTAGGGTGGCTAGGATTCACAAACTCACACAGTAAATAAAGGTCTTCCCATCCACATTCACGTTTACTCCCTCCACCGAAAAAGGAATCTAAGCTCACTAACTCCATCCATTCATCTTATTAAAGTTCAAGTTCAAAATAGTTATTTTTATTAAATCGATTGTAAATCCAAATACAAACATATTTGGTGGACACCCTCAAACAAAATGGAATCCCGAACTTGGATTCATATAACAGAGAATGAATATTGTTCCAAATTGGAATTGGTGACCACCGCCGCAATCAAGCATCCTCTACTCTCGTTACAAAAATCACCCCCTTCTGTCGCTATATATATATATATATATATATATATATATATATATATATATATATATATATATATATATATATATATATATATATATATATGAATATAAAAAGAAGTACAGTAACGTACATGTAAATGCAGTAAAGAAATCAAAGTGTTAGGATCAAGTTATTCGTGAAACAAGGTTTCACGGAAACGTTCGTCATGTCAATCGCTGGTGGGCTAATGAATACAGAAGAGATGCTTAACTTAGGGACATGCAAATTTACAAGTCGGAATATGATTAGGGGGTGGGGGTGGTATGGGGAAGCAGGGGCATTTTGGAGTAGAGGAAGTATAAATCTCTTACTTATCAAGGGGGTTAGTGTTGAATTGCCCATCGGATGTATTAAAGTTTGGAATTTCCTTTATAAGCGCCGATTTAATTAGACGCATATGTATATAATTAGAGAATTAAAAATTATTTTTGAATTGTCAATGTTAATTGAATGGTTTTCATTTGACATATAGAGAAACAAACTAGAAGAGAGAGATCCACGTCACATATCGCATTTATGTTCCTTCATTCTCTTGGAGAGTCTGCTGCTTTCGCCAATATATACTTGATTGCAAGATTTGCAAGGGATATAATAAACCCCCTGTTTTTTATCGGCGGATCTATTTTTAGACTATTTCGGATCGTTTTTTCGTCTTGAAAGGCAACATTGATATTTACATGTGCCAACTTTTTAAAATTAATTAATTGGGGCGAGTATGGGAAAGTAATATACTAATTGCCACATACCTTTTTCCTTAGGATTAGCTGGTGAGTGAAAGTTGGTTCTGGCTTTATAATGATATTTTTATATGAACCAAAGGAGATACTGCATCTCAATGAATGTTTAGATGATCGTGTTGATTTCATCTTGCAATAAACAAGGATCACGAAAGCGATATGCTCTCAGGAACAGGGAAGAAACTACATATGTACCTTTTAACTGATGCATCGTGGCACGATAAATAGTGAATATAGGCATGCAAAACCTGGTTTAACAAATAAATTGATCTTAAAGAAAGTGTTTTTTCCTGCATATATATATATATATATATATATATATATATATATATATATATATATATATATATATATATATATATATATATATGAGGAATTAAACCACATTCTCAGAAGACAATTTAATTCAGAACAGTTTCGGTGTATCTCACACCCTTTTTCAACTGACACTGGGTAGAAAATTTAAGAGAAATGCATGTAAGCATAACACAAGATCCCCTCTTTTTTTCCCCAATCCCCTACTTGTGGCTAATCGCGGGGGGGGGGGGGGGGTAGGGCTGACATTTAACTATTTTGTTCATATGCTTTCTTATTACAGGATTAAAAGAAAATTGACCCTCAGATAGATTTAAATTAGGAACTGACGATATCAAGCTCGATTCTACGATTCTTCTCTTAACATAGTTAGCCGATTTAAATACCATTTTACTTCCATTGAAATCGATCGTATGATTCTTGTCTCTAACATGGCAAAATATTCCACTGCTTTCGCTGCCCACTCTAATATCTCTTTTGTGTTCGTACAATCTCTTGTCTAGATTTCTCCCCGTTTCCCCTATATAAACTTTATAGCAATCGTTGCATGGTATTGCATATACTCCTATGTTATGATGTTCTTTGGGTTTCCTGGCCATCATCAATTGGTTTAAGGAATTATTATATTTAAAGGCTAGATTAATACCCGCTTTTCCAAATATGTCCTTTAAACTATTTAAATTATTATTAAATGGCAATGTTATACATTTGTTGAAGTCGTTAGTGCGGGAAGGCTTATTACCATAGAATGTTTTCCTAACTGCAAAATAGGCAGACGATATGAACCAATCAGGGTAATACAAATTAGAAAAAATGGTCCTGATAATGACAATTTCTTCATCTAAATAGGAAGGATGACATATTTTGTATGCTCTAAGGAAACGGTTAGAAATTACCGATTTTTTAAAGGATTATCGTGAAACGAAAAATAATGTATATAGGCAATCGAGTGGGTTGGTTTCCTATACACGTCAAGTTTTAATTCATGGTGAGCTTTATTAATGAGGACATCTAAAAAGGGTAATCTATTATCATATTCCCATTCATATTTAAATTTGATGGAGACATGCAAATTATTCAAATTATTAAAAAAAGTATCAAAATCATGGCCATTAGGCCATACAGAAAATACATGGTCAATGTACCTTAACCATATAAAGTTAGGGGGAGAAATTGTGGGAAGGAGTTCAGTCTCAAAATATTCCATGAAGAGACATGCCAATATCGGAGATAAACTATTTCCCATGCTAAGGCTAAATATTTGTCTATAAAACTCATTATTTACTCGAAACACATTGTCAGAGAGACATAATTCAACTAAATCGATAAATTTACTCGTAGAAATGGGAAGATCCAAATTAAGTCTAGGCATGATTTCCCGCAGAAGGCCCATGGTTTGGTCAACCGGAACTTTGGTAAACAAAGAGTTTACATCAAAGCTCACAAGTTTTCCATCCGGTAATTGCAAGTGGTTGAGGCGGTCAACGAAATCTTGAGTGTTCATAATGTGTGCAGATGAGATTCTTCCTACTGCTGGAGATAAATGCTTGGCGAGCCATTTGGAGAGCTTATAAGTGGGAGAATTAATATTGGAAATGATTAGGCAAGAATCATACGATCGATTTCAATGGAAGTAAAATGGTATTTAAATCGGCTAACTATGTTAAGAGAAGAATCGTAGAATCGAGCTTGATATCGTCAGTTCCTAATTTAATATGTGTATATGTGTATATATATATATATATATATATATATATATATATATATATATATATATATATATATATATATATATATATATATATATATATATATATATATATATAGGCAGCCAAGGCTTTGGCGGCACGGTGAAAGTGCGTATAAATACATAATGCACTGAGTAGGGGGCAAAAAAAAGGGGCAGTTAGTTAGCAGGGTGTCTACTTGTTTGGTGATTTTGAATTCAAGGACTTTTTAAAAAAATAATCAAGGACGGGTTTTAGCCATTGTTTTTCCTTTAAATTAAAAAGTGCAATAAACATTATCGGACATTGATGAAGGTGGGGTATTTAAGGGAAAATGGGTTATAAGCAAAGCATAACCAGAATCAACTCACCAGTGCCAAAAAACAACAAGAACAAGGCATCCAAGCGTCAGTCACAGAAGTATAGCGAGCATCCATCATAAAATACATTGCATCCAAGGCTTATACATATGTTCACTCACATTAGTGAGTAGATTAACTTAAATATTACTATTTTCCTAATAGACATTAACAAGTATATAAATAGTGAATTGGAAAAACCATTTGAACAATCAATCATGATTTATTTTTTAAATTCAAAGACCATCTACCTTTTTCATCAAATTCAAGGACTTTTCAAGGATTTCAAGGGCAGTAGACACCCTGGTTAGTTAGTTAGTCTCACCGTCATCAACATGAAGGATCTCGATTGGGGGACGTGCGAAAGGCACTTTTGTGGTGGATCAGGTTCACGTTTCGAAATTTCCGCGCGGTTGCAGATGCGGAAAACTGGCATTCGTAGCGAACAAAAGATTAGTAGAATAAAAAAAAAAAGACTGTGAATATGGTCTACTCCGGTGAACGTCGGTCGAAAACAAGACAAAGGAAACGGTGCGAATCAGGCACTTCCATATAAACCCTGTTTTGGAATAAGTCAGGGTGAGATTGGAGGCTAGGATGGCGGCAGCAGCGAAATGACTTAGTCTTGGCCAAGGAAACCGAAACCTTTGTTCTTCGCTATAGCGAGAGGTTCGGTTAAATGCCTGTTCCGAGTCGACGCTCCGGAGTTTGTACCTAGGCCGCACCAAAAGAGATCGAAATATAGTCTACGTAGAGCGTAGCAAGAACATTTTATGGTAGCATCGAGGTGAACCGTTGATGTTCAGGGCATAGAGTCGGACACGAACACTTCTCTGCGGGGCTTCTTTTGCCGGCCGTATTGGGTTGGGGCGGGCTTCCCCACCCGTACACGGAATCGACGATCTTGTCGGAGTTAAGATATGAAAATTGGGAGATGTCCCCTCGCTCTAATCGTGTGGAAGGTCTCCAGGATACCGTATTGCCATGCGGTACCATAGTCATTTTCAAGATCTAAAAAGACTGTGTTACAATGCAGCCTACGAAGCAAGGTGTCGTAGATAGGAATTTCCAGCCGGAGCAGAGCATCCGACGCGGAGTAGCATCTGCGGAAGCCGTACTGTGCAGAAGAGAAGGGGGTTTCCGCTGTCCAGGAAAAAGGTTATTCCCACATTTACCAAATCCCCCAACAACTTGTACACTTAGGAAGTTAGAGAAATTGGACGAAAAACGGGCGCAGTAGAGTGATCTGTCCCCGGTTTGCGAAAAGCGAGCCATATCTCGCTAAACTAGGTTTCGAAGCATGGCATACGGAACATCGCCCGAACCTTGAACGGTATCCGCGCATGAAGCGAGAGCGAGACGCAATTCACTCAGCGTAAGCCTGTTGTTGAAGGGTTTTTTCCTCTGGAGGTAAAGTCTAGTCGGTGGCCTTCAGACGCATCACGAGGTGCATTGAATGCTGGCGGAGCAGCATCCAGGCTAGAGAATCTGGAAAAAGCGGTCGATAAAGACTTCGCCATGGTCACGGGGTTTGAAATTGCGGTCTCGCTCTCCTAGAGAACGGGGGAAGGGGGACAGGGGAAACTTGCTCCCGAATCCTTTTGATTCGTTTCCATACCTCTGTAAAGGGAATCTTACTGTTAAGTGAAGACACGTTTGCCCACCAAGAAGAGCCGTGGGCGTGTTGTTCGAAACATAATACAGGAACCTAGCCCTCGCTCGACGAAATTCACCGACAGTGAAATCGTTCTGACCGCACTGCCATCCGGGGCTGGAGCACCTTCGGAACCATTTCTACCTCAGGAGGGGTCATCCTCCCCACCTCCCAAAGTAGTTGGGTATTCCGACAGGCGACTCGAAAGGGCCTATGACTCATTAACGGCTTCATTGGGACCGGCATGCCGACCTCCGTTGCGAAAAGGTGGGGAGCGGGCATGCCGGTTCCCATCAAGGTCACGAACCTTGGGTCTACGAGTTGTCTTGCCAGGCTGCAGGAGACGATGCCTCCTCTTATCCCTCTAACGGGATTTGCCTGCATCCATCGGGGTGGGGGAAGAACTAATGCGGTGAGTCTTTGCCTAGCCGTATTCTTGGTGGTCCCTTGACGAAGCAAAGGGGAAACCGCGGCAAGTGGAGAGTCGCCGGCAGGCAACTCTACATAACAGGGTAAAAGGGAAGCCCACGAACTGTAGGAATACGAGTGGGAGAAACGCCCTCTCCGCTAAGACTCTTGGACGAGGACCTAAGAAAGTAAAAGGAGACGTGCGGAAGGCACCGGTCGGCAAGCGAAAGAAGGGCAGATACATGTAAGAAGGAAAAGGAAAAATCTACAGGTTGAGAATAATTTTAACAGCTTAGCTCATGACGTCGCTGAAAGTTTAGTATCGGCACTTGGGGGGATTGAGCCCGCCTCGAAATCATATATTCAACGCCGTATCCACTAGGCTAGCGAGAGCTCCACTCAAAAGGGTTGATTCGGTTTCAATTCTCATCCATGCGCATATAATGAGATTGGCGCTTTCAGCATTTTCATTGGATTATTTGACACTAGCTTAATGGACACACCGACAGCCGAGAGCAGGCATGGAAGCGAAAGAACAAATAGAAAGAAGGCGCTCACCTGCAGAACAAGTCAGGGTGGGCGAAGAAATCGGCATACATTTCGAGTAAAGATCTCCGTTCCAGGATGAAGGTTGGCAGGGCCACTCTGGTCAAGTCCATTCCAATTTTCACCTTATAAGAGAAACAAGTTTCAGACATGTTAGGTAGCTACTGATAAAGATGTTGTAATGATGTCACAATGCCTGTTGTTTTTTATTGATCTTAAGGATTTCATGACCAAGAAACAAATGTCTCTTCCGCAGATAACTGTAGGCTGGACATTTGGGGTTTAAATTTGGAAGGGGAGGGGAGTCCAAATGGATTTTTTTTTTTTTTTTTAATTAAGGGGCTATCTGGCGACTGCCGACTTAGGTATAAGTTGCCGTAAACAAACAGCCTAGTTCTAGGCTACTTTAAAAAATTGAACAGGAAACAACAATAAAAAGAAATAACAATAACAATAACAAAGCAATAACAAAAACAACAACAACAATTAAACCGGGTTAAATGAAAGGGAGAAGGCCGGCCTCCCCCCAAAAGTCAATAAGTCCACCAGGCAAGGTACACGCACTCGTCCCGAGTACAAGGGACAGGCGGTAGCGACCCCGTCCATCCCGGTACCGGGACAGGTGTCGTGCGCGAAGATCACCCAGACTGGGACATTCGACAAGAATGTGCCGAACAGTCTGGGGGACGACGCAGTCGTTGCAATAGGGCGCAGGAGAGCGCTCCATCAAATAGCAATGCGTCACACGAGTGTGCCCGATTCGGAGACGACATAAAGCAACCTGAAGCCGCCGCGGCATTGGGGGATAGGTCCATGGGAACAGTCGCGGCGCAATGGCACGCAACTTTAAGTTCCCCTCGACCGTCTCCCATCTTCTTTGCCAAGCAGTCCGAAGAGCTGCCCGTATTCCTGCCATGTAGTCAGTGTGAGGAAGAGCGAAACGCTGGTCCGGTCGCAGAGTCCTCGCGGACTCTTTGGCGCGCTCATTCCTCGCAATTCCTACATGTCCGGGAACCCAGCAGAAGATAATCTCGACATGTGCCCGGCTCGCCAAAACCGTGGCGTCACGGATTTCGCGAACCAGGGGATGCGGAGATTTCAATGCCCAGAGAGCACTCAGGGCGCTTTGTGAGTCGCTATAGATCACAATCCGGTCTCCGAACCGGGCACGTCGTGTAATCTCCCGTACCGAGTGGTGAATTGCCACCAGCTCGGCTGTGAAGACAGACGCAGCGCCTGGTAGAGCCCCGCTGAATTCAAACAGAGGGGATACGGCGTGGAAGCCGACCCCCTCTTGGGACTTGGAGCCATCCGTATACATTGGCACGGTACCAGCGTGACACGATGTGTGCTCCAAAAAGGACGAGCGCAATACTCCCGGCGCAGTACAAGCTTTGGGAGCAGAGGCGTGGCGACAAATAGCCAAATATGGTACCCTCCAGGGTGGCGTCCTGGGCAGAACCAGGGGTGCCACCGGCCCGAGAGCTATATCTACATCTCGAAGGAGTTTCCTGGCCCTAAACCCAAAGGGATTAGGGTATGACTGGCGTCTCTCGGCGGCATAGGCACCATCGAGATCAGCTGCGGATGCAGTGAGAGCTGTTGGCGACTGAGGGAGGCGCCGGGCTCGCGCGTACAGGCGAGTGATGCACTGCACGCGGCGCAGAGCGAGTGGCATCTCCCCAGCATCGACCAACAGGCTCTCAATGGGGGAAGTGCGGAAGGCACCGGTCGCAAGGCGAAGGCCGGTGTGGTGGATCGAATCCACCTTCCGCAATAAACGCTCGGCTGCGGATGCATAAAACTCGCATCCGTAGTCGAGCTTCGAGCGAACAAAGGATCGATAAAAAAGTAAGGCAGTAGCCCTATCAGCGCCCCAAGCGCTGAACGTCACGGAACGGAGAATGTCCATGGCGCGGGTACAGGAGACCCTAAGGCTGCGAATATGAGCCTCCCAGGTGAGGCCTCGGTCGAATACAAGACCAAGGAAACGGTGCGACTCAACCACATCCAGGCGCACCCCATTAAGAAACAAATCTGGGTCGGGGTGAAGCCGTGGATGGCGGCAGAAGTGCACCACCTTAGTCTTAACCAAAGAAAACCGAAACCTGTGCGCTTCAGCATAGCGAGAGACGCGGTTCAATGCCTGTTGGAGTCGACGCTCCAGAGTTGGCATCTGGGCCGCGCCAAAAGAGATCGGAAGGTCGTCCACGTAGAGCGTAGCGAGAACATCTTCCGGCAGCACCCAGGTGATGCCGTTGATGCTCAGGGCAAAGAGTGTGAAACCGAGGACACTTCCCTGCGGGACACCCTCTTCCTGCTCCTTTGGGCCGGAGAGGGCTCCCCCGACCCGTACGCGGAATCGACGATCTTGCAAAAATTCAGATATAAACATTGGGAGGCGTCCCCTCGCCCCCATCGTGTGGAGAGTCTCCATGATACCGTATCGCCATGCGGTATCATAGGCCTTCTCCAGATCGAAAAAGACCGTGGCGTAGTGCTGTCTACGAAGGAAAGCCTCGTAGACGGCATTTTCCAGTCGGAGCAGAGCATCCGACGTGGAGTGGAACTTACGGAAGCCGCACTGTGCAGAAGACAGATGGCCTCCGCTGTCCAGAAAATAGGCTAATCTAACATTTACCAATTTCTCCATCAACTTGCACACGCAAGAGGTTAGAGAGATTGGGCGGAAACCGGTCGGAATAAAGTGATCTCTCCCCGGCTTGCGAAAGGCGAGCACAGTAGCGATTCGCCACGAGTCTGGGAGAAGACCTTCCACCCAGATCCTGTTGAACAAATCTAACAGAAAGGCCATGCCTCGCTCACCCAGGTGTCGAAGCATGGCGTACGGAACATCGTCCGGACCATGGGCGGTGTCCTCGCACGAAGCGAGAGCGGAACGCAACTCACTCACAGTAAACTTGTCGTTGAAGGGTTCTCCGCCTCTGGAGTTAAAGTCCAGCCGGCGGCCATCCGCGACATCACGACGTGCATTTAATGCTGGCGGAGCAGCATCACGGCTAGAGAATGCGAAAAAAGCGGTCGCTAAGGATTCCGCCACGGACGCGGGGTCCGAGATTGCGGTCCCATTCTCCTGGAGAACGGGAGGGGGGTCCTGCGAGAACTTGCCCCGAATCCTTTTGACTCGCTTCCACACCTCAGCTAAAGGGGTCTTCCCGTTAAGTGAAGAAACGTATGCCCGCCAACAAGAGCGGCGGGCGTGCTTCGAAATATACCGGAACCTAGCCCTAGCCCGACGAAATTCAGCGACAGTGAAATCGTTCGGGCGGCGCTATAAGCGCCGCCCGACCACCATGGCAGTGGTCGGCGTGCAAAACAGCCAGACGTCCTAGGAATAGTAGTCAGGCCCACGGCGATGAGGTTGCCGGAGAAGAACTCAACGGCCTCATCTACCGACCTAAACTCCTCGACTGAGATAGAGAATTCAGTCATTTCCTGAAATGCAGGCCACCGCGCCCGCGCCAAGCACCACCGAAGTGGTCTCTCAGGCGGCAGTTGCCCTGAAAAGGATATTTGAATGGGAAAGTGATCACTACCATGGAGGTCATCGACCACCTCCCAATCAAAATCAGGCTGTGCATCCGAAGAGCACAAAGATAGGTCGAGGCAAGAAAATGAAGCGGTTCTCGGGCAGTGATGCGTAAACTCATCCACATTTAGGACACCCATCTCAAGCTCTTCGATCAGATCTGCAAGGACTTTTCCCCTGGGATTTAAGGAGTAATCTCCCCAGAGAGGATGCCTGCCGTTCAGATCTCCAAGCAAGAGATAGGGCCTCAACAACCGTGCCACGACGCGGCGGAAGTCCCCCGCGTCGAAGTCAGCTGACGGTGGAATGTACGCAGAAATCAGAGTATACCTCCTATCCAGGTGCAGCTGCACAGCCACTGCCTGAAAGGAGGTATCTAAAGAGAAAGGAAGAACGGAGACATCATGCCGGGTGTAAGCCGCGCATCCCCCAGCCCGGCCATCCCGCGGTGGTGGGGTCGCAAGACCCTTATACCCCGGAAGGGCGGGCAGGGGGCACGCGCCTAGCATGGTCTCCTGCAAAACGATAGCTAACGGGGAACGGGATGAGACGAGCCTCCGCAACTCCTCCCAGTTGGCCCGGAGTCCACGGCAATTCCATTGAAGGAACATGCCCTCCAGGCCTAGCTTGAGGAGACGCGGGGGTCCTCCTCGAACTGAAGATCCTCACGGAAATGGCCGTACGCTTCCCGGGCGCTGTTGGCCGGACAAAGCGCTGAAGGCGCTGTCGCCTTCGAGGACTTATTGGGGGAGGTTGGGCTCGCCATGCGAGTCTTTTCCTCCCTCCGCCTCGAAACCTTAGGCGGTCGTTGCTGTTTTGGAGGCGGGGGGGCCCTCTTTTCGAGGAACCACCGTCTCCGAGCCACTCGCTCCACCTCGGGGCATGGGCGAAGGGGCCGAATCTCCTTTGTTGCTGTCCTCCTTTCGGGGAACAGCTTTAGGAACCCCGGAAGATGGCCTAGCCACCATCTTCAGGTGTGTTGCCTCCTGTGAGTCTAACGACTCGGTGGAGGCGCGTGGCCGTTTCGCCTTACGGGAAACGGTCACGCTGAGGGAAGAGGGGGGAGCCCTGGTTTTAGCCGGGGCAGGGTATGAACCCTTTTTGCCGCCAGCTTTACCAGGGGAGCGCCTGGGTTGGGTAGAGCCCGCAGAAGGGCTCCGAATAGGCGCGGAAACAACCATGCTCGTTGGCCTGGATGGGCCAGGAGCAGAGGGTGCCTTTCTAACTATTGAGGCATATGACGTCCCAGGCAGAGCCGGGCGCGCCAGGACCAAGTCCTTAGCCTCGCAGAATGAGAGTCGATCCTGGGCCTGAACGGCCAGGATTTCTTTCTCAAGGAGATATGCACCACATTGCTTCGAAGAAGCAGGGTGCGGCTCTCCGCAATTGACACACTTGGCCACACACGATTTGGACTTATCGTGTGTGACCTTGGAGCAATTTACACAGACTTCGGGTGACCCCGACTTTGCACGTCCACATGAGCGATTCGTATGGCCGAAGCGGTGACAGTAATAGCACCGCTGCGGCAGTGGCACCAATGCCTTCACGCGGTAGCGGTACCAACCGGCACGCACCGACTCAGGGAGTTTGTCACAGTCGAACGTGACGAAGAGTGTAGGGGTGGGTCTCGAGGCCCCTCCCTGTTTTCTCATCACACGTTCGACCTTGACCGCCCCATGGTCGGCCAGCTCTAGGGTGATGTCCTAAATGGAGTAGTCAACGAGTTCCCTCGCATAAACTACTCCTTTCACAAAGTTCATGGTAGGGGGCGGCGTCACACTCACCGGGGTGCCATGAAGTGTCTGAAGAGCACTTATCTTGGCCGCCTCGGCGGGATTCGCCGCATTCGCCAGAAGGCTCCCGTCCGAGAAACGGGTCACCTTCGGCTCTCTACCAATTGCATTAGCTAATCCTCTCCTCTGATGGATCATGATGCCCGTGGACAACATGGTAACATCAGTGGAGCGAATAACGAGGAAGCGTTTGAAGCCAGCGGGCTCGAAAACGCCAGGTAACCTCTGAATCAGGGGCCCTGATGTCATCGAGGCTCCGCCCTGTGCACTTTTCGTCTTTGTCATAGTCAGGAGCTCCGTACCCGGGGGAGGCAGAGGGGCCGGATGTGCCGGTCTTGGCCTAGTCGCTTGCCAAAGTGGCAGCAGACCCATCCGTCCCCACAGCCCCCGCGGATGGAGAGGAGCCCCGCGTCTTCTTAGTCTTTGTCTTTTTCGTTTTTTTAGGAGAGGAGGGCGGGGAATGAACCCGCTTCTTTCCTCCACCGACATAAGCCCCTAGGCCAGATGGACCGGCCTCAGCCAGGTCCTTCTCCGAAATGGAAAAGGTCCTGGTGGTCGCAGGGGCACACGTCAGAGGAGATACCTTCCCTCTTTGTGCTGCCTCGGAGGCCCCAGCCGTTTGAGGAGGACCTTGCATAGGGGCGGATTCGGGTTCGGTGCTTGGGGCCGAGCCCGGATTCTCCCCCATGGAAGGCCCTACCCTCTGAGGCTGGGTTTACTCAAGGACCAGTCTATCACAGGAGGGGACTCCAGTTGGCCATCCCCTCCCAGGACATCGCAGGTCCCCTTGGCAGCTTCACCAGTTTTTTGTGGGGAGGCACAGGCATTGACCCCGGCAAGGTTTAAGATTCTTGCCAGCAGGTCTTTTGAGGGAAGCGACCGAAGGGGCCTGGCTTCCCTCTCCCCCCTAAGGGGATTTGCCCTACCGAGCCGCTTGCACGAGGGGCGGTCGGCAATGGGCTGCCTGCTGGCTTTCTTGGCAGTCCCCTTAGAAAGCAAAGGAGGGACTGCCGCTGGAGATAGGGATGTGCCCGAAATCAGCTCCAGAGAAGGGAGTGAGGGGGAGTCCCCTACACCTGTAGGAGTAGGAGAGGAGTAAGCCTCCTCTCCGGTTAAAGAGGTATGGAGGGTCCCCCGCGCAAGCACAGGGAGGGGGGACCTCCATCTTTTCTGTGGAGCTGCACTAGGGCTGCTCCGTTGTTTTAGGGGGAATTAAGGGGAGATGTATTTGTTTTGCATCATTGGGCATGGTGAACCTCTTTGTTTTACGGGACGCAATCGCTCACCACCTCTTGCAGTAGCCCGCACTGCAAGAGGTGCTTACAGGCCCGGCAGAGCCAAGCGCCACCATTCAGGACCACCCCTCTCGCCTGGTGGCCTGGCAGTCCATCGGCATGGCGGCTCCACCTTGGACACGGCGTAAAATTGATAGAATGTGAAGAGGAGAGGGAAAGGGATGTGAGGAAGTTATGGGTGGGGATGAAGCAGGTTGTTAAAAAACCTCCATCCCGAACCGGAGCTCAGGGGTTAGGGAACAATGTCCCCTCCCCCCTCAGCCCCGATCCGGGGTGGTTGGCTTGAGAAGAAGGTCAGCATCTACCCTGTGAAATTAGAGGCTGACCAGAGAAAGTTGTGGGAGAGGTTGTATGAAAAGCGACGAGGTAGGGGAGAAATCGGGCTATCTGAAGGAAGGAAGAGAGGCTAAGCTGGGGCCGGACGGAGCGCTGGATCCCGTCAGCACGGCGGCCAGGATGGCAAATCGCCGCGCCCCTTACGGGGGAGTACAAATGGAAAGCTGGGCCCGCCAACTGGGGTCATAAGGATGTATGTCGGCATTAAAAGAGCACCGAACCTAGAATGCGCAAGTTTATGACCCTATTGCTGCGCTTCAATCTTATCGCGGATCATCACCTGTGAGATGAGGTGTTGGATAACGGATCCATGTCCTTCCAAGGAGCCAAGTTCCTCATCTTCTTCCTCGTACATGGAGTCATAGTTGAGCATGGGGTCGAATGGACTTCGCGGGGATGAACGCGAATTCGCGTCGCCTGGGAAACCACGAGATAATCAGCCATTCATAGGAAGAGAACGCAAGCGTGAATAAAAATAGATCGGAAGCGGATAAGAGATCAGTGTGCTTAGGAGAAGAGGGCGGATAGACGGTGAGAAAAGGGAACTATCGCCACATGCGATTTGGAACTCAAAGGAGAGAATGATTGAAACTAAAGGGTAAGGGAAAGACATCCATTTGGGAAAAGGATTATATAATTGAATAATGAGTCGGGTAACTTGAAGCCCAATTTCACCTTTATTTGGTAAAGAAAAAGATAATGGCATTTTTCCGTAAAAACGATGAAAAGAGGCCTCAAGAGTTCGTACCTTTAAACCCTAACTCCATTTTTTTATTATAGGTCCTGCATTGTATGAATGGCGCCTGGGCGTCGAGAATGGGATAGTCTCACCTGGCTCTTGAACGGTCTTGTCGAGGGCCGAGGAGTCAATCTCATTTTCCTTCTCCTGAAGGGAAGCAGTGGGAAAGCAGGGGCGGTGTGTGCGGACAGATGTGGGGCTGAGAGGGGGTCTGTCCACTCCAACGGTGTCAACGGCGTCCTCGAAAAGACGCGGCCCGCTGCAACGACAACAGTGACACGCTTGAAAAACAAGGTCTAGTGACCAAAAAGTCACGTGCTCTCAATTATATTGATGTACGACCTTCAAAATTTCAATAATTCTCGGACTAACCTTGGGATGACCTTGGTAATTCTATCATTCGAAAGAGAATGTAAGACAACACAAGGGTTTCAAATTTCGTTTGGATTGGCCAAAACAAAATAATTCTCGAGCCAATCTTGGGAGGACTTTGGCAATTATATTATTCAAAAGAGAATGTAAATAGAATCTACCGAATTGTTATGGTGTTATTGCCAAAACAAAATAATTCCCGGGATAACCTAGGGTGGACTTTGGCAACTATATCATTTGAAAGGGAATGTAAAACAACATAATCGTTCTAAATTTCGTTAGAATCAGCAGAATAGTTATGATGTTATTGCCAAAACAAAGTAATTCCATGGGATTTTTTTCCATTGTGGTAGCCCATCTGGCGACTGCCTACTTGGGCATAAGTCGCCGTACACAACAGTCTACAACTAGGATATATAAAAAAAAAACAAATAACAAAACAAAACAATAAATAATACTCGTACATAAAAACAAAGAAGGAACGTGCTCCGGGTTCGGGGGCGGGCCCGCCTCCCTCAGGTCGGGGAACATGCGCCCCACAAAAACACACAAAAAGGGTCAAATAAGGTGAAGTCGTCGTAAAGTCGACAAGTCGGTGTGCACGAAGTCCTCCGAGTACAAGGGGCAAGCGGTAGCGACCCCGCTCGTCCCGGTACCGGATAAGTAACGTGAGCGGAGATCACCCAGACTGGGACATTCAACAAGAATTTGCCGAACAATCTGGGAATTCCAATGCCCCGAGAGCACTGAGGGTGCTTTGTGAGTCGCTATAAATCACAATCCCGTCTCCGAACCAGGTACGTCGCGTTATCTCCCGTACTGAGCGGTGTTTTGCAACCAGCTCGGCCGTGAAGACGGACGCAGCGCCTGGCAGAGCTCCTTTGACTTCAAATAGAGGGGAGACAGCGTGGAAACCGACGCCTTCTAGGGAGGTGGAGCCATCCTTATACACTAGTGCGGTTCCAGCATGACACGAAGTGTGCTCCAAAAAGGTCGAAAGCAATACTCCAGGCACTGTACAAGCTTTGGGACCAGAGGCGTGGCGACAAATGGTCAGAGGTGGTACCCTCTAGGGTGACGTACTGGGCAGAACCAAGTTCACCACTGGCCAGAAAGCTATACCTAGCTCTCGAAGGAGTTTCCTAGCTCTAAACCTAAAAGGCTTAGGGTATGACTGGCGTCTCTCGGCGGCATAGGCACCGTCGAGATCAGCTGCGAATGCATTGAGAGCAGTTGGCAACTGAGGAAGGCACCGTGCTCGTGGCATCTCCCCAGTATCGACAAGTAAGCTCTCAATTGAGGACGTAAGGAAGGCACCGGTCACCAGGCGAAAGCAGGTGTGGCGGATCGAGTCCCTCCTTCCAAAATACACGCTTTGCTGCGGATGCATAAAACTCGCATCCTTAGTCGAGCTTCGAACGTGACGGAAAGAAGAATGTCCATGGCGTGGGCACAAGAGACCCGAAGGCTGCGAATATGAGCCTCCCAGGTAAGGCGACAGTCAAATACAAGACCAAGGAAACGGTGCGAGTCTACCACTTCGCGGCGAACCCAATTAGTAACAATTCTGGGTCGAGATGTAGCCGCGGATGGCGGCAGAAGTGCGACATCTTAGACTTGGCCAAGGAAAACCGAAGCATGTGAGCTTCGGCATAGAGAGAGACATGGTTCAATGCTTGTTGGAGTCGAAGGTCCAGAGTTGGCATCTGGGCCGCGCCAAAAGAGATCGAAAGGTCGTCCACGTAGAGCGTAGCGAGAAAATCTTCCGGCAGCACCGATGTGATGCCGTTCATGCTTAGGGCAAAGAGTGTGAAACTGAGGACATTTCCCTGCGGGACACCATCTTCATGTTCCATTGGACCGGAGAGGGCTCCCTCCACCCGTACGCGGAATCGTCGATCTCGCAAAAATTCAGATATAAACATTGGGAGGCGTCCCCTCGCCCCCATCGTGTGGAGTCTCCATGATACCGTATCGCCATACAGTATCATAGGCCTTCTCCAGATCGAAAAACACCGTGGCGTAGTGCTGTCTACGATGCAAGGCCTCGCAGACGGCATTTTCCAGTCGGAGCAGAGCATCAGACGTGGAGTGGAACTTGCAGACCGCACTGTGCAGAAGACAGATGGCCTTCACTGTCCAGAAAGGCTAATCTAACATTTACCAATTTCTACATTATCTTCACACGCAGGAGGTTAGAGAGATTGGGCGGTAAAGTCCAGTCGGCGGTCTTCCGCGACATCACGACGCGCATTGAATGCTGGCGGAACAGCATCCCGGCTGGGGAATGCGGAAAAAGCGGTCGCGAAGGATTTTGCTACGGACGCGGGGTCCTGCGAGAACTTGCCTCGAATCCTTTTGACTCGCTTCCACACCCCTGCTAGAGGGGTATTCCAGTAAAGTGAAGACACGAATGCCCGCCAAGAAGAGTTGCGCGCGTACTTCGAAACATATCGGAGCCTAGCCCTAGTTCGACGAAATCCACCGACAGTGAAGTCGTTCGGGCGGCGCTTATGGCACATATAGGCATAACTCTTTAGTTTGAGGGCCGTCTCACACTCGGCTGACCACCACGGGAACGGTCGCCGTGCAAAACAGCCAGACGTTCTAGGAATAGTAGCTAGGCCCACGGCGATGAGGTTGCCGGAGAACTCTACGTCTAGTCTAGTGACCTAAACTCCTCGATTGAGACAGAGAAATCAGTCATTTCCTGAAATGCGGACCACCGCGCCCGCGGCAAGCCGCACCGGGCGGGCTCTTCGTCGGCAAGGGCCCAGAAAATGTTATTTGAATGGAAAAGTGATCACTACCATGGAGGTTATCGACCACCTCCTGCCCAAAATCAGGCTGTGCATCCGGAGAGCACAAAGATAGATCGAGACAGGAAAATGAAGCAGTTACGGGCAGTGATGCGTAAACTCATCCACATTTAGGACACCTATCTCCAGCTCTTCGATGGGATCGGTAAGGACTTTACCCCTGGGGTTAATCGAGTAGTCTCACCCCAGAGATGGTGTCTACCGTTCAGATCTCCGAGTAAGAGAAAGGGCCTCAGTAACCGTGCCACGACTTGGCGGAAGTTCCCCCAAGTCGAAGTCGGCTGACGGTGGAATGTACTCGGAAATAATAGTATACCTCTTATCCAGGTACAGCTGCACAGCTACTGCCTGAAAAGAGCTAAGAGAAGAACGGATAACTCATGCCGGATGCAAATCACGCATCTTCCTGCCCTGCACCCAACCCGTCGTGGTGGGGGCGCAAAACTCCTATACCCCGGGAGGGTGGGCAAGGGGCACGCGCCCAGCATGATCTACAAAAAGATAGCTAACGGGGAACGGGAGGAGACAAGCCTCTGCAGATCCTCCTAGTTGGCCCGGAGTCCGCGGCAATTCCATTGAAGGAGTATGAAATCTATGCGTAGCTCGGATGACATGCTGGGGCCCTCTTAGAAGAGAAGACCCTCGAGAGAATGGCCGTACGCTTCCCGGAAGCAGAACTCCGGGCGCTGTTGGCCGAACAATGCGCTGTCGCCTTCGAGGACTTATCGGGGGAGGATGGGCTCCCCATGCGAGCCTTTTCCTCCCTCCGCCTCGAAACCTTACGCGAGCGGGGCGGCTTCGGAGGCGGGGTCCCTCTTTTGGACGATCCACCCAGCCTACCACTGGGTGTGGGCGATGGAGCAGAAGCTCCTTTAGTGCTGTCCTCCTTTCGGGAGGGCAGCTTTAGGAACCCCGGAGGATGGCCTCACGACCATCTTCAGTGGTGTTGCCTCCTGTGAGTCTAACGACTCGGTAGAGGCATAGGACGTCCCAGGCAGCTCCGGGCACACCAGGACCAAGTCCTTAGTCTCGCGAAGTGAGAGACGATCCTGGGCCTGAACGGCCAGGATTTCCTTCTCAAGGAGATACGCACCATATTGCTTCGAAGAAGCGGGGTGCGGGTCTCCGAACTTGACACACTTGGCTATACACGATTTGGACATCGTGTGCGGCCTTGGAGCAACCTACACAGATTTAGGGTAACCTGGACTTTGCGCTTCTACAAAAGCGATTAGTATGGCCAAAGCGGTGACAGTAGTAGCACCTCCTCGGCAGTGGTACGAATGCTTTCACGGGGTAGCGATACCAACCGGCAGGCACCGACTCAACGAGCTTCTCACAGTCGAACATAACGACAGAGTGTAGGGGTGGGTCTCGAGGCCCTTCCCTGTTTTCTCATCACACGTTCGACCTTGACCACCCCATGGTCGACCAGCTCTAAGGTGATCTCATCTATGGAGTAGTCCACAAGTTCCCTCGCATAAACTACTCCTTTCACGAAGTTCATGCTAGAGTGCGACATCACACTCACAGGCATGCCATCGTGTCCGAAGGATGGATGTATTGTTTACGAGTCCCTTGGTGCTCACTGCGAGGTGATTGCACCGTAATTCGTTTTGTAGTAAAAATAAATGGTTTTAAAAATGAAATATAAAAGTTGTGTCTGAAATGATGAGGTGGTGATTATGCAGTGATGATTGAAACACTGTATGGATAAATGGTATGATAATGGAGTAAGATGTTAAAATAATTAAAATTCATTAAAATTTAGATCGTACTATTGGAGACTGACTATAGCTTCTTTAATGTTCATGTCTCCTCGAGGTAGCGGATGATTCCACTGCCAGGGCGGAAAACTTTCAGCCGTTAGTGCAGATCTTAGGATATCGAGGGTAGCCCCACCATCGATGGGTATGTATCTTCGTCGGAGTTCTCCATAGGTTGGGCATTCCGCGATAAGATGTGCATTGTGAGGGGCAGAATGCAATTTTCAAAGTAGGGAGGATAGTCTCTCTCCATTAGGTATCCGTGTGTGAGTAATGAGTGTCCGATGCGGAGTCTGCATACGGATACCTCTTGCCGGCGGGTAAGTTCTCGAGGCTTCCATGGCGATAGGTTTTGGAAAATGCGTCGCATCTTATTTTGTCCATATAAATCTGCCCATCTGGCCAGCCAGTGCTTCCGAATGGCGGCCTTTATTGCAATGAGGTAGTCCCCATATGGTATTAGGATATCATCGGGCCCGATTCGATAAAAGGCAGCGTTTTTTGCCGTTGTATCAGCTTGCTCATTCCCAGCGACCCCTACGTGTGCTGGGACCCAGCAGAAGGAAATTTTCTTTCTTTCGCATGCTGATCTTTATACGTAGTTTCTTATTTCTAACAGAATTGGATGGATGTTTGTCATTCGTTTTAATGTTTGGAGGCTGCTGAAGAAGTCAGTGAAGATTGTGAATTCATCTGATGTTGGGTTATTGTATGTCCATTGCACTGCATGTTTTAAGGTATAGCACTCGGCAGTGAAGATTGATATTGTTTGGGGTAGTTTTAAGAGAGGATGTAGTTATTTGATATCACCGAGAATCCTGTTCCATCTCTGAATTTTGATCCGTCGGTGTATATATGTATACCCATGTGTGTTGCTGCGTGGGTAAGGAATTGAATTTTCTTTCCCAGAAGGGTAGTTGTTGATTGTTTTGTTATATTGCCATGGCATATCTTTAAAGTTGTTTTCCAAAATGGAATATCTGGGAAAGCAAGTGGATGGATGGGGTTCATCGTTACCCCGAATTCCTCCATCCAAAGTCGCACTCTATGTAATTCCAAATGGTCGTGGGAGAGTTAGGCGTGTTGTAAAAATATTATCCATTTGGTCATTCATAACGGCGGTCGAAGTCGGCCAAGTTGGGAGTCGCTGGATGCGGGTAAAGAGGCGTAGAGAGGGTTCCATCCTACGGAGGTCTAGTGGTGTCTCCCCGCTATCGCATTGTAGGCTCGGTATGGGTGATGATCGGAAGGCTCCGGTAGCCATGCGGAGGGAGACATTCATTAGCCAGTGTTGATGAGTGCAAGGCGTTTCTCACATCCGTAGTCCAGTTTGGGTCGCACTAAGGAGCGGGAGAGAGTGAGAAGTGTTTCGCGATCAGATCCACAGTCGTGGCGTGACACTGTACGTAGGACGTTCATTTCTTTCTTAAAAGAGTTTTTAATGTTTCTTATGCGTGGTTCCCATGTCAACCTTTCCTAGGAATTTATAGTTCTCAACAACTGCAATCCTCTTTTGGTATAAATATAGGTCAGGTTCCCTATTACACCTTGTACGACGGCCAAAGTGAACTACTTTGGTCTTCCCAGCTGAGAAATGGTAGCCGAGGGTGGTAGACCATCTCGTGATGTTGTTGATGGCGATCTGGAGGCGACGTTCTATTGTTGCCTTTTCGGAACCTGCTAAGGAGATAGAGAAGTCATCTACATACAGGTTCGCTGTACTGTCTTGATGGAGGATTTGTGAGATATCGTTGATTCCTATAGCAAACAGGGGTACGCTTAAGACACTGCCCTGTGGAACGCCTTCTTCCTGTAGAAATGATTTGGATTTCGCGCTACCTAATCTTACAGAAAGGTGCGGTTGGTTAGGAAATTTTAAATGAAGTTTAGTAGTTGCCGCGTAGTCCGAGGTTATGGAAGGCTTTTAAGATGGCGTAACACCATGACAAATCGTACGCCTTTTGTGGTCAAGAGAACAGCTACTAAGTGCTGTTTCCCGGCGAATGCATTACATATCGCGGATTACAGACGGATAAGGGCATCCGTGGTTGAGTGTAATTTTCGGAATCCGCACTGCGATGGAGATATGCAGGATTTTGTTTCAAGGAACCATGTTAAGCGTATATTTACCATTTTTCCCTAGGTTTACATATGCAGGAGGTTAGGGCGATTGGGCGATAGTTTTGGGGACTGGTTGGGTCTTTGCCTGGTTTCCGGTAAGCAAGAACTGTAGCCCTTCTCCAGGTATCTTGGAAGGCGTTTTCCATCCATATTTTGTTGAATATATCCTCGAGGAACCGTTTACCTCCTTCCCCTAGGTGGCGTAGCATTGCGTAAGGTATATTGTCTGGGCCTGGGGCCGTGTCTCTACATGATGCAAGAGCTGTATCGAACTCTTTTTTACCTGAATTCCTCGTTGTAAGATTTGTACTCTCTTGATGGGAAGTTTAGAGGTGAGCACTCCCTCTCCAACCGGTATTGGGCGGAATCGGGTGTTGTGTTCGCTCTACTTGATATTTTGGCAAAGTGAGTCACTAGCGTGTCTGCTACATCGATGGAGTTTAAGATAGTGTTTCCATTTATCCGAAGTACGGGGGTAGGGTCTCAGGCGGGTTGACCTAGCATCCCTCGGATCTTGCTCCATGTGCGGTGGATAGGGTTTTTAGAGTTTATAGTGGAAACATAAGCTCTCCATGTTTCCCGGCGGATTTGTTTAAGTATGAATCTATATTTGGCTCTTTTTATTAAATTCCATTTTAGTCGTCAGATTTGGCCATCGTTTGTATTTTCGGTAGGCTTTCCTTTGTTCTTTCAGTGCAGCAGAGCATTCTGGGCTCCACCATGGGATAGATCTCCAATTGGGTTGTCCTGAGCTGGTTGTGATGGATGCTTTACTGCTTGGTATAGGATGGATGTAAAGATTTCCAGTGCTTCCTCCTTCTCCGGGATGTCATCGACTTGGAATTCGGTGAGTTTGTTGAATTTTCGCCGGTTTGCTTGGTCTAGTCTCCATCGTGGTATACCCGAGGTGGGTAATCCCTCGTCTGAGGAAAGGATGATCGGGTAATGGTCGCTTCCTTTTAGGTCATCCAAAATTCTCCATTCGAAGTCCGCCGTGATGTCGGGTGAGCAGAGGGCCAGGTCTAACGCTTATAGGGTACCTGTTTGTATGTTAAATCTAGTACCGTGGACCTGGTTCATGATTCCAAGTTGGTGGTTTTCTATTAGCTTTGATAGCTCGCTTCCTCTGACGTTGTATATACTGTCGCCCCACTCGGTATGACGACTGTTGAAGTCCTCCATTAGAATGAATGGAGTTGGTAGTTGTGAGATCAAGTCTCGTAAGGCGGTGACTGGAAGGGGCCCTGTGGGTGGGAGGTAGACGTTTGCGATCGTGTACCGTTTCTTCATGTGCATGGTCACAGCGATTATTTCCAAAGGGGAATTTAATCTGATGGGTAATGTGGGAACATCTTGGTGGGTGTAGATGGCACAGCTACCGGATGTACTGCCATCATTTGAATTGGGGTGGTTACGCAACTGTAACTTGGTAATTTTCGTGGTGGGTGTATTCCCAACATGATTTCCTGTAGACAGACGCAGGCGGGGCTAGCGTCCACTACAAGAAGCCTTAATTCTCCCCAGTTGACTCTGATTCCGCGGATATTCCACTGGATTAGCTTCATTATTCTTTTGGTTTGGTTCGGGAAGTGAGCAATTTGTTTTTTGCGGAGATCGTGGCGCCCATTGATTTATTAGGGGCCTGTGGCCACTGGAATCTGCTGTGGATGGTCTTTGAGGTTTTGGGTTCTTCTTTGTCACTGTTTTTCTTACTTGTGTCTTGGGTATCTACTGTTGGGGGGGGGGGTCCGTCAATAATACGAGCCTAGTTCTAGGCTACTTTAAAAAAAATTGAACAGGAAACAACAATAAAAAGAAATAACAATAACAATATCAAAACAATAACAAAAACAACAATTAAACCTGGTTAAATGAAAGGGAGAAGGCCGGCCTCCCCCAAAAGTTAACAAGTCCACCAGTCAATGTGCACGCACTCGTCCCAAGTACAAAGGACAGGCGGTAGCGACCCCGCCCATCCCGGTACCAGGACAGGTAACGTGCGCGAAGATCACCCAGACTGGAAAATTCGACAAGAATGTGACAAACAGTCTGGGGGACAACGCAGTCTTCGCAATACGGCGCAGGCGAGCGCTCCATCAAATAGTGATGCATCACACGAGTGTGCCCGATTCGGAGACGACAGAAAGCGACCTGAAGCCGTCTCGGCATTGGGGAAGGGGTCCATGGGAACAGTCGCGGCGCAAAGGCACGAAACTTTAAGTTCCCTTCGACCGTCTCCCATCTTCTTTGCCAAGCAGACCGAAGAGCTGCCCGTATTCCTGCCATGTAGTCGGTGTGAGGAAGAACGAAACGCTGGTCCGGTCGCAGAGTCCTCGCGGACTCTTTGGCGCCCTTATCAGCGCGCTCATTCCCCGCAATTCCTACATGTCCAGGAACCCAGCAGAAGATAATCTCGACATCTGCCCGGCTCACGAAAACCGTGGCGTCACGGATATCGCGAACCAGGGGATGCGGAGATTCCAATGCCCCGAGAGCACTCAGGGCGCTTTGTGAGTCGCTATAGATCACAATCCGGTCTCCGAACCGGGCACGTCGCGTAAGCTCCCGTACCGAGTGGTGTATTGCTTTGGGAGCAGAGGCGTGGCGACAAATAGCCAAATGTGGTACCCTCCAGGGTGGCGTCCTGGGCAGAACCAGGGGCGCCACCGGCCCGAGAGCTATATCTAGCTCTCGAAGGAGTTTTCTGGCCCTAAACCCAAAGGGCTTAGGGTATGACCGGCGTCTCTCGGGGGCATAGGCACCATCGAGATCAGCTGGGGAAGCAGTGAGAGCTGTTGGCGACTGAGGGAGACGCCGGGCTCGCGCGTACAGGCGAGTGATGTACTGCACGCGGCGCAGAGCAAGTGGCATCTCCCCAGCATCGACCAACAGGCTCTCAATGGGGGAAGTGCGGAAGGCACCGGTCGCAAGGCGAAGGCCGGTGTGGTGGATCGAATCCACCTTCCGCAATAAACGCTCGGCTGCGGATGCATAAAACTCGCATCCGTAGTCGAGCTTCGAACGAACAAAGGATCGATAAAAAAGTAGGGCAGTAGCCCTATCAGCGCCCCAAGCGCTGAACGTCACGGAACGGAGAATGTCCATGGCGCGGGTACAAGAGACCCTAAGGCTGCGAATATGAGCCTCCCAGGTGAGGGGTCGGTCGAATACAAGACCAAGGAAACGGTGCGACTCAACCACATCCAGGCGCACCCCATTAAGAAACAAATCTGGGTCGGGGTGAAGCCGTGGATGGCGGCAGAAGTGCACCACCTTAGTCTTAACCAAAGAAAACCGAAACCTGTGCACTTCGGCATAGCGAGAGACGCGGTTCAATACCTGTTGGAGTCGACGCTCCAGAGTTGGCATCTGGGCCGCGCCAAAAGAGATCGAAAGGTCGTCCACGTAGAGCGTAGCGAGAACATCTTCCGGCAGCACCGAGGTGATGTCGTTGATGCTCAAGGCAAAGAGTGTGAAACTGAGGACATTTTCCTGCGGGACACCCTCTTCCTGCTCCTTTGGGCCGGAGAGGGCTCCCCCCACCGGTACGCGGAATCGACGATCTCGCAAAAATTCAGATATAAACATTGGGAGGCGTCCCCTCGCCCCCATCTTGTGGAAAGTCTCCATGATACCGTATCGCCATGCGGTATCATAGGCCTTCTCTAGATCGAAAAAGACCGTGGCGTAGTGCTGTCTACGATGCAAGGCCTCGCAGACGGCATTTTCCAGTCGGAGCAGAGCATCCGACGTGGAGTGGAATTTGCGGAAGCCGCACTGTGCGGAAGACAGAAGGCCTCCGCTGTCCAGGAAAAAGGCTAATCTAACATTTACCAATTTCTCCATCAACTTGCACACGCAAGAGTTTAGAGAGATTGGGCGGAAACCGGTCGGAGTAGAGTGATATCTCCCCGGTTTGCGAAAGGCGAGTACAGTAGCGATTCGCCAGGAGTCTGGGAGAAGACCTTCCACCCAGATCCTGTTGAACAGATCTAACAGAAAGGCCATGCCTCGCTCACCCAGGTGTCGAAGCATGGCGTACGGGACATCGTCCGGACCATGGGCGGTGTCCGCGCACGAAGAGAGAGCGGAACGCAACTCACTCACAGTAAACTTGTCGTTGAAGGGTTCTCCGCCTCTGGAGGTAAAGTCCAGCCGGCGGCCTTCCGCGACATCACGACGTGCATTTAATGCTGGCGAAGAAACATCACGGCTAGAGAATGCGGAAAAAGCGGTCGCTAAGGATTCCGCCACGGACGCGGGGTCGGAGATTGCGGTCCCATTCTCCTGGAGAACGGGAGGGGGGTCTTGCGAGAACTTGCCCCGAATCCTTTTGACTCGCTTCCACACCTCAGCTAAAGGGGTCTTCCCTTAAGTGAAGACACGAATGCCCGCCAAGAAGAGCGGCGGGCGTGCTTCGAAATATACCGGAACCTAGCCCTAGCCCGACGAAATTCAGCGACAGTGAAATCGTTCGGGCGGCGCTTATAGCGCATGCAGGCATAACGCTTCTGTTTGAGGGCCGTCTCACACTCGGCCGACCACCATGGCAATGGTCGGCGTGCAAAACGGCCAGACTTCCTAGGAATAGTAGTCAGGCCCACGGCGATGAGGTTGCCGGAGAAGAACTCAACGGTCTTATCTACCGACCTAAACTCCTCGACTGAGATAGAGAATTCAGTCATTTCCTGAAATGCAGGCCACCGCGCCCGCGCCAAGCACCACCGAGGTGGGCTCTCAGGCAGCAGTTGCCCTGAAAAGGATATTTGAATGGGAAAGTGATCACTACCATGGAGGTCATCGACCACCCCCCAATCAAAATCAGGCTGTGCATCCGAGGAGCACAAAGATAGGTCAAGGCAAGCAAATGAAGCGGTTCTCGGACAGTGATGCGTAAACTCATCCACGTTTAGGACACCCATCTCAAGCTCTTCGATTAGATCGGCAAGGACTTGTCCCCTGGGACTTATAGAGTAATCTCCCCAGAGAGGATGCCTGCAGTTCAGACCTCCAAGCAAGAGATAGGGCCTCGGCAACCGTGCCACGACGCGGCTGAAGTCCCCCGCATCGAAGTCAGCTGACGGTGGAATGTACGCAGAAATCAGAGTATACCTCCTATCCAGGTGCAGCTGCACAGCCACTGCCTGAAAGGAGGTATCTAAAGAGAAAGGAAGAACGGAGACTTCATGCCGGGTGTAAACCGCACATCCCCCAGCCCGGCCATCCAGCGGGGGTGGGGTCGTAAGACCCTTATACCCCGGGAGGGCAGGCAGGGGGCACGCGGCTAGCATGGTCTCCTGCAAAAAGATAGCTAACGGGGAACGGGATGAGACGAGCCTCCGCAACTCCTCCCAGTTGGCCGGGAGTCCACGGCAATTCCATTGAAGGAACATGCCCTCCAGGCCTAGCTCGGAGGAGACGCGAGGGTCCTCCTCGAACTGAAGACCATCACGGGAATGGCCGTACGCTTCCCGGGGGCAGAACCCCGGGCGCTGTTGGCCGGACAAACCGCTGAAGGCGCTGTCGCCTTCGAGGACTTATTGGGGGAGATTGGGCTCGCCATGCGAGTCTTTTCCTCCCTCCGCCTCGAAACCTTAGGCGGGCGTTGCGGCTTTGGAGGCAGGGGAGCCCTCTTTTCGAGGAACCACCGTCTCCGAGCCACTCGCTCCACCTCGGGGCGTGGGCGAAGGAGCCAAAGCTCCTTTGTTGCTGTCCTCCTTTCGATGGACAGCTTTAGGAACCCCGGAAGATGGCCTAGCCACCATCTTCAGGGGTGTTGCCTCCTGTGAGCCTAAAGACTCGGTGGAGGCGCGTGGCCGTTTCGCCTTACGGGAAACGGTCACGCTGGGGGAAGAGGGGGCAGCCCTGGTTTTAGCCGGGGCTGGGTATGAACCCTTTTTGCCGCCAGCTTTACCAGGGGAGCGCCCAGGTTGGGTAGAGCCCGCAGAAGGGCTCCGAATGGGCGCAGAAACAACCGTGCTCGTTGGCCTGGATGGGCCGGGAGCAGAGGGTGCTTTTCTAACTATTGAGGCATATAACGTCCTAGGCAGAGCCGGGCGCGCCAGGACCAAGTCCTTAGCCTGGCGGAATAAGAGTCGATCCTGGGCCTGAACGGCCAGGATTTCTTTCTCAAGGAGATATGCACCACATTGCTTCGAAGAAGCAGGGTGCGGCTCTCAGCATTTGACACACTTGGCCACACACGAGTTGGACTTATCGTGTGCGATCTTGAAGCAATTTACACAGACTTCGGGTGACCCCGACTTTGCACGTCTACATGAGCGATTCGTATGCCCGAAGCGGTGACAGTAATAGCACCGCCGCGGCAGTGGCACCAATGCCTTCACGCGGTAGCGGTACCAACCGGCACGCACCGACTCAGGGAGCTTGTCACAGTCGAACGTGACGAAGAGTGTAGGGGTGGGTCTCGAGGCCCCTCCCTGTTTTCTCATCACACGTTCGACCTTGACCGCCCCATGGTCGGCCAGCTCTAGGGTGATGTCCTCAATGGAGTAGTCAAAGAGTTCCCTCGCATAAGCTATTCCTTTCACAAAGTTCATGGTAGAGTGCGGCGTCACACTCACCGGTGTGCCATGGAGTGTCCGAAGAGCACTTATCTTGGCCGCCTCGGCGGGATTCGTCGCATTCGCCAGAAGGCTCCCGTCCGAGAAACGGGTCACCTTCGGCTCTCTACCAATTGCACTAGCTAATCCTCTCCTCTGATGGATCATGTTGCCCGTGGACAACATGTTGCCATCAGTGGAGCGAATGACGAGGAAGCGTTTGAAGCCAGCGGGCTCGAAAACGCCAGGTAACCTCTGAATCAGGGGTCCTGATGTCATCGAGGCTCTGCCCTGTGCACTTTTTGTCTTTGTCATAGTCAAGAGCTCCGTACCCGGGGGGGCAGAGGGGCCGGATGTGCCGATCTTGGCTTAGGCGCTTGCCAGAGTGGCATCAGACCCATCCGTCCCCGTAGCCCCCGCGGATGGAGAGGAGCCCCAAGTCTTCTTAGTCTTTCTTGTCTTCTTTTTCTTTTTAGGAGAGGAGGGCGGGGAATGAACCCGCTTCTCAGCTCCGCCGGTAGAAGCCCCTCGGCCAGATGGACCGGCCTCAGCCAGGTTCATCTCCGAAATGGAAAAGGTCCTGGTGGTCGCAGGGGCACACGTCAGAGGAGATACCTACCCTCCTTGTCTTGCCTCAGAATTCCCAGCCGTTTGAGGAGGACCTTGCATAGGGGCGGATTCGGGTTCGGTATTTGGCGCCGAGCTCGGATTCCCCCCCATGGAAGACCCTATCCTCTGAGGCTGGGTTTCCTCAAGGACCATGCCTATCACAGTAGGGGCCTCCAGTTGGCCATCCCCACCCAGGACATCGCAGGTCCCCTTGGCAGTGTCGCCAGTCTTGTGTGGGGAGGCACAGACCTTGACCCCGGCAAGGTTTAAAATTCTTGCCAGCAGGTCTTTTGAGGGAAGCGACCGAAGGGGCCTGGCTTCCCTCTCCCCCCTAAGGGGGTTTGCCCTACCGAGCCGCTTACACGAGGGGCGGTCGGCCATGGGCTGCCTGCTGGCTTTCTTGGCAGTCCCCTTGGAAAGAAAAGAGGGGACTGCCACTGGAAAAGGGGAGGTGCCCGAAAGCACCTCCAGAGAAGGGGGTGAGGGGGAGTCCCCTGCACCCGTAAGCGAAGGAGAGGAGTAAGCCTCCTCTCCGGTTAGAGAAATATGGAGGGTCCCCTGCGCAAGCAAAGGGGGAGGACCTCCATTTTTTGGCTGGAGCAGCCCGAGGGCGGCTCCGTCGTTGAGCAAGGGGGAGTTAAAGGTGTTTGAGGTTTTATGAATTCATCCATGGGCATGGTGACCCTATTTGTGCCACGGGACGCAATAGCTCATCACCTCTTGCAGTTGCCCGCACTGCAAGAGGTGCTTACAGGCCTGGCAGAGCCAGGTGCCGCCATTTTGGACCACCCCTCCAGTCTGGTGGCCTGGCAGTCCATCGGCATGGCGGCTCCACCTTAGACACGGCGTAAAAAAATATAGATTGTGAAGAGGAGAGGAAAAGGGATGTGAGGAAGGTATGGGTGGGGATGAAGCAGGTTGTTAAAAACCAGCCACCCCAGACCGGAGCTCAGGGGTTAGGGAACATTGCCCCCACCCCCTCAGCCCCGATGCGGGACGGTTGACTGAGAGGAAGGTCAACCGTGAAATTACAGTTTGACCAGAGAAAGTTGTGGGAGAGGTTGTATGAAAGGCGAGGAAACAAGTGTTTTGAAGGAAGAAGAAGAGGCTAAGCTGGGGTCGGACGGGGTGCTAAGTCCCGTCGGCACGGCGGCCAGGATGGCAAATCGCCGCGCCCCTTACGGGGTGTTGGTGGGTGAGTGAAGTGGCTCGTCGGTGGTATGATTCGAGCTTCAATGTGTTTGGTAGGGACGAGGTCTGTTCCACGTGGGTCTTGGGTGTCTTTCTCGTGTTCTACCTTCTCTTCGTAGGCAATGTCTGTGGTAGGTGTTTTGGCTGGGGGAGGGGGGTGCAAACACTGAGGAGGTGACCGAGATTGTGGGCGGACGATCTCTGGTATATACTGAGTGTCCATCTGTTCGGGGTGGGGGTCGATGTGCTCAGGGATTTGCTGTAATTTTGATTGTAGATTTACCTCTTTGCTAGGGATGGGGTTTAGCATCGAGGTATCGGGTGCAGGTGCCTCGCGGTGCGGCAACTGCTTTTGAGGGGAAGATGGTCGAGTGTCGACCATATGCCTAGGGTAGGGGAGTTCAATATTCGGGGCCCGTGGTGCAGGCTCCTCGGGAAGAAGCGGTTGAATTTTTACTTTAACCCCGTGGTATAGGAGTCTAGTCACTCTACTCATTTCAAAAACAGAGGCATAAGAGTTTCCTCCGATTCCTATGAAGGCTTGTACCGTTTCTCTGGCATCTCTAAGTTTAGTCGTTCTTTTTCACGTATGCATGCTACTTCTTCGAATATGTAGACATTACATTTTTTTGTTTACACATTTCGTTAGGCAATTTTCGATTTGTTCAGGGTGTAGAGCATTGGCGCAGTTGACGCAGGTGGGCGCAAAGCCCTGATTCCTGCGACGACAGGTGTTTGCAGAGTACCCAAAAGTTTGGCAGCAGTAGCATCTTCTGTGGCTAGGCTTGAATTCTTTAACTGTCAAGCGACGCCATCCTAGATATATATATATATATATATATATATATATATATATATATATATATATATATATATATATATATATATATATATATATATTGGTAGGATGTCTAGCTCATATGATATGAAGTAAGTGTTTGTTGGTATCTTGCTGTTGTTAATCGTTTTATGTACTCTGTGTACTTGGGTGACAGAGTACTCGCTTAATTCGTCAATTAATTCCGCTTCTGAGTATTGGGCGAAGTCTGGTTCTATTATTACGCCTTTACGTATGTTTAAAGGAGGGATGTGGTGTTACTATTACCTTTATCTCCTGCTTGCTCTTTTGTTTTTACTTCGAGTAGTATACTACCATCTGGTTGAGGCGAGAGAGGTGGAAATTGTGATCTGGGAAGTTGAAATAGTTTGGGGAAATCTTTACTCTGTTTGACCATGCATGTTTTCATTAGGTTTGTTTGTTGGCTTTCTGGTTTTATCAGGTAAAATCTTCTGAAAGATCGATCAACAAATTGTCCTGAGAGTACCTGCAGTGAGAGCAGTTCAGGCAGCATTTTGGTGGATCGTGCTGGACCTGTTGCTTGCTGGGAGTTTGAAACTTCCTGTAGACTTCGTACTGACTTTGGTCGTTTTTGCGGTGGTGAGTTTCGATTTCCTGAGACCTTGCTCATTTCTATGCAATTTTCTTCAATCTGTCCAGTTGTTTTGGGGGGCGATCTTGTGGTTAAAGTTCTCCCACCAGTTTTATCCACGTCTTGCGTTCTTTTCTTTCCTCGAGTTAGTGGATTGGTATCCATTTTCTTCGACGGGCTGGGAAGTAAGAGGAGTGGGGAGAGGGAAGGGGGTGCGCAGCTTAAAACTTTCTTTGCTAGTTTTATTGGGTTTTTAAGAGGGATTTGTTAAAGAATTTGTTCGAACATAAACAGGAATCTACCGCCCGCGAAAGTACCATCTTGCTAGATCCAATAGACGAGCGGACCCGAGACCCAAGAGAGAGGCCTATGGCTTGGTTTCCATTAGCCCCGCGAATGCCCATTTACACAGACAACGGGTCGGTTCTAAACGGCGCAGTCGGCGTGTAGGCGTGGGCGCGGAGCCACTTACAGAGGGGACCATGGACTTCACCGCCAGGTAACCTCAGGGTAAGCCTGGCGGACCATGCAAGATAGACCTGGTGGGCTTTAACTCTTTTCCCGCCTCCCTCGGCCACGGCCCGGTCCCGCGAACCGAACGCCGACTGTGAAGTTTTACCCGGCTTGGCAGACAAAAAAAAGGGGGTGGGAGGGGGATGGTTTGGTAGCCGCCAATATTCCGCAGCTGTTGATGGGGGGATCAAGCCAGGACAGACTCCCGAGAATCAGACCTCTCGCCGACCGAAACTAGCACAGGCAAGTGTCGGAAGGGCACTAAGCATGGCCGCCTCGAAGGGATTCGACGCATTCGCCAAAAGGCTACCGTTCGAGAAACGGGTCACCCACGGCTCTCTACCAATCACACTAGCTAGAGCTCTCCTCTGATGGATCATGTTTTCCTTAGCCAACATGATGCCATCAGTGAAGGGAATAACAAGGAAGCGTTTGAAGCCAGGGTGCTCGAAAACGCCCGGTAGCCTCTGAATGAGGGGCCAGACGCAATCGAGGCTCCGCTCTGCGCATTTCTGGTATTCGTCTGGGACTTTCCATCCGGGGAAGCAACGGAGCCGGACGCGCCGATCTTGCTTGGTCGCTTACCAAAACGGCACAGACCCGTCCGTCCCGGCGGAGGTAGAGGAGCCCTTAGTCTTTTTCTTTTTAGGCGAGGACGGCGGGGAATGAGCCCGCTTCTTTCCTCCGCCGGTAGCATCCCCTAGGCCAGATGGGCCGGCCTCGGCAAGATCCTTCTTTGAAATGGAGAAGGTCCTCTCCGTCACAGGAGCACCAGTCGGGAGAGGAGACCCCTCCTCTCCTTGTGAAGCCTCGGGGACCCAAGCCGTCTTAGAAAGAGCTTGCAGAGGGGCGGACTCGGGTTCTGTGCTTGGCACCGAGCCCGGGTTCGACCCCATTGAAGATCCTATCGTCTAAGCCTGGGTCACCTCAGGGATCATGTCCACCTCATGGGGGGGGGCTCCATGTGCCCCCCCCCCGAGACATCACAGTTCCTATTCGAGGTACCTTTATTGTCTTGTCTTTGGCCAGCGAACCGACATCCTTTAAGGAAGAGAGGGGGGGGGGCAGGTACGGTGATCCCCTCTAAGCTCATTATGCGCACCCGCAGGTCTTTGGAAGGCATGGGCCGACGGGCCCTGCCTTCCCTCGCCCCCCTAAGCGGGTTGGCCCCATCGCGGCGCTCGAAATCGGGAGCGATCAATTAAGTGCCACCTGCCAGCCTTCTTGGCAGTCCTCTTGGGAAGCAAAGGGGGGACTGCCGCTAGAAGAAGAGAGTCGCTTGGTCGACTCCAGAGAAGTGGGCGAGGGGGACTCCCCTGCACCCGTATGCAAAGGAGAGGAGTAAACCTCCTCTCCGGTACAAGAATTTTTGGAGTGTCCCCTGTGCAGCCACAGAGCGGGTGACCTCCATTTTTTTCGTGGAGCCGCCTGAGGGTGACTTCGATGATGGTCGAGGGGAAAGTAAAGAGGAAGTATTATTGTTTTTAGGCCATTTGAGGCCACTTCTCCCGCCCAGTGACCTGGCAGCCCATCAACATGGCGTAAAAATTGATAGAGATAGAAGCTAACCATGGGAGGACTTTGTCAATTATATCATTCGAGTGATAATGTAAAACAACATAAGGGTTTCTAATTTCGTTAGAATCAGCTGAATACTTACAATGATTACAAAAACCTAAAAAAGCAAATCGGGGACCGACCGACATAGTGAGATGTAGAGTCGCCCTCGACTCCACTCACACGCGACCAAAAAGACCCACAACCCCTTAAATCGCGTTCATTGGCCGGCCCGTGAAGCTCCGAGGGAGAAGAGAGATTTTTTTGTCAAGAAACAGGCGCCTGGCTACCAAATGGTGGACGCGCTGTGCTCAGCCAATTACAGCAATGCTTTCTTTCATCTCACGTCTTCGCAGCACAACACACACATATACACACTCTGTTCCAAGGAAATCATGACGAAGGTGCCACCTGAACGCTATTTGGCGTCAAAATATAATACTTCCTGACACCTCTCTTGAACGAGGACCGTTCACTGGTGCCCTCCTGCTCACCAGCGATTGTCATACTGACCTTTATGTCTATTTCATTATCCGGTCTGGATCCACCTGGATAAAGGCAGGTTGGCGAACCTCTGCTACTACTACTGGATAATGGGGAAAGGCAGAGAGCAGACAGATACAGAAAGACAAACGACGCAAAAAACAAAACAACTTATTGATGATAAAGTCTACAACAATATAAATCGCCAACACTAAAGGACCTGACATAAGCTCCCAAAAGTTCGTAAACAGCACAAACTCAAAACTATGTACGAATTACCCTCGCAAGGGATAAAGAAAATACAGCCAGGATAAGTGATTCAAGATAACGGCAGATGCTACAGCAAACCCAAATTATAGCAAAACTGACTCCTTAGGAACCAGTCTGGAAAGGGGTGGGGAACACTTCAAGACCTCCCCCAACGAATAAAAGGGTAGCAGAAACTGAGAATAATGCGTCTCAATTTCAGGAACAAATGTGCTCCTCGAACGAGACCAATTTTCACCCTTATGTTGGGATACGCCAAAGAGACGAATGCCCTTTTAAATCTAATAATGAGCAGCGAATGAAGACAAATGAAAAGGGAACGAAACGAATGAAATTCGGGAATTTCGTTATAAACTCTTCAAAGGCAACTGGAAATTCTTGTTTGAAGCTCGTGTGAGTCAAATTTTATTAATTTATACGCATTGCAGGAAAATAAGCTTATGAAGTTAACATGATTTAATCATTTAATCGATTAACGTAGAAATGCGCACAATGGATGGCAGTGTGAAAGACAGAACGAGCCTCAAAGGGATTGAATGCACAAAACTAAAATCACTCATGGCGATGAATGTCGTAATGCTTCCCCTCATTTCTCAACTGAAGTAGCAAAGTGTATCCGAATTTACTCCCGGTTGCCTTCACGCTCATACAGCCTACGGGAAAATCCTTAGCTATATATCTTCTAAACATTTTGACTTTATCTTCTCCCACTTTCTTTGCAGATCACTCCTTAAAAACCTCCTGCGCGACGCGGCTCTTCGTTGCTATTACGATTTAAATTCCGAGAAAAAAAAAGCCTCCAAGTTCATTCTCCGACCCGCGGAACTACGGGCCGGGCCGACATAGTAACTCATAAGAGACGCGACTAAAAAAACAATGAGAGCATAGCAAAAAGGCTCACCACCATCGGTTCATAAAGTTGTGAAGTTAGGGAAAGTGAAAATATGAACGTATATGCTAATGGCAATTTTTATTCAATAGCCACCATCTGGCCACTGTCTCCAAGGACACAAGTCTCCCCGAATCATTTTACAGGCTAATTAGTGCTAGGCTAGATTACCCCCTCCCCCCCCTCTCCCCCAAATAAAAGCAAAATCAAAGAAAATAAAACGAAAAAAGGAAAAAGATGGAAGAAGCACGCTCCGAAGTGGAGGGGGTAGCCTTAATGATGATAATTAATATTAATAATAATAAATACTACTAATAATAATGATAAATAATAAGAATGATAATAAAACAATAATAATACTAATAAAAAAGCTGAACTAGTGCTGAATGGGGGTGAGGGGAAAGCGCGCCAACACCTTTCCCAGGCCCAATCAGAATTCAAATCAGCCCACCAGTGACGAGGCCTCCCTAATCTGCACTCGGGCCGGGAGTAGCTGAGAGATGGGGAGAAGGGTGGCTCTTAGATGCGAAGACACTCAAGGGAATGGCCACACGCTTCCCGGAGGCAGAACTCTGGGCGCTGTTGGCCGGACAATGCGCTGTCGCCTTCGATGACTTATCAGGGAGGGGGGGGGGCTCGAAACCTTTGGTGGGCAGGGCGGCTTCGGAGACGGGCGTCCCTCCTTTCTAGGATCCACCGTCTACGCGCTACCCAGTCCAGCCGTGGGTGGAGGTGGGAGCCGAAGCTCCTTTGGTGTTGTCCTCCTTTTGTGGGGGCAGCTTTAGGAACCACGGAAGACGGCCTCACGACTACCTCCAGGGGTGTTGCTTCCTGTGAGTCCCGCCAGCGTTATTCAACAAAGAGGCTATGGCCCCAGTTGAAGGGAAGTTCAGTAAACAGAGCAGAAATTTATCTTCCTCGACAGAAGCTTTCATGTGATACCTGCTAAGTGTGTGTCTTTCAACCTGTTTCAGTTCGCTGGAATCTTTATGTAACTTTATATTTGAGCTTTAAATCTTAATTGCGCCGCCACGCGAACAGTGTAATTCGATTCCCCCCTCCTCCCCGTTCGTTAAGGGTCAACGGGGCCCTCCTTTGGTTCGAAACCCGAGTCTAATTCAAATTTAATTAGTTTTACAGATTATCTGTTTCTTCAAACTACTCCAGTAGTATTTCTCTTTTTCTCATTTGTTACATAAGTTCTGATTATTGTAATATTTTCCAATTTGAATATTTCCCTGTGTCGTTTACTTGGCATACATTTTAATTTTCTTTTATTACAATTTTTTTCCGTGGTTTGTTCTCCCTGACCTGCTATTGTAAAGGTCCATTTGAGTATTATCGAGTTTTGACATCTCCGTGACCTTAAAAGGCCTCAGGATTAGATAGCTTAGGGGAGGGTGGTTAAGGGACAGAGAAAAATGGACTAAAGAACTTAATTAAAAAGCTTTTACAAATGATATTTAGTACACAATAATTCACATATATGTTCTATGATTACTGTAATTTTCAGTGAGTTAAAGTTATAAGCTCTATCACAGTGAAAAAAATCAAATAAAAAGTGTTAAAAAATAGTGTATGCCAAAAAACAACAATAAGATTCTAGCGCTAAGTAAATGTGATAAAACGATTACGGTAGCATGTTTTAAGATAAAGATAGGAATTGACATGAGATTGTTCAAGAATTTCTAGTCAAGAATTCGAATTGTCGAGGCTTATAGTTAATAAGAAAAATAAAAGATACCGGATCAATAGCCCTCAAAACAGGTTTCGTAGTAGACGCAAAACTGCTTGATGTAGAGAAACCAATTCAAACTAAAGAGCTGCACCAGAATCTCATTGATCCCAAAGAGGCGAGCGACCTTGGTATTTTCCGCTCTTGTGTAGAAACTATTAAAAAGGGTTTGAAATTGACAAGATCTACAAAGAATTCGAGTTCCTGAGAGTAATCAATCAGAATGTTGTAAATCACTATAAGATCGAAAAAATTGTGCTCACAGAAAAAAGGATTTCTCTTGTGAGGTGATCACAAAAAGGCAAAATAAGAGTGTTTATGGTTCAATGAAAAGAGAAATGGAAAACTAGAATTCATTTTATCGACATAAAAGCAAACTCTGAGCTGCATCATCCTGTTAAATAATGGGCTACTGCTCGGTTAATATCAGCTGTACCTTGATGAGGACATTCTACCGCCAGATGGAGCGCCTTTCCATACAGGCCTGGCGACCAGAAATTAGCGAGTACAACAGAGTCCTAATTTCATCAAGGAATAAATGGCCACCTTAATGCCCTGACTTTAATCCGATAGACTTATTACACATAGGGTTCCCCCTGGGAAATGATCTTAAGGAACTTAAAAGCAGCATGGGGCGATAATATTATATCAGAGGAGGTTAAGAAGTGTATCTCTCAGTGGGAAAAACAAATGAGGGAAGTTGCAAACAGATCTGTGCATCAGTATATGTCAAAATGTGTGAACTTTATGACTTTCAAAGGACTTTTTTTTTAATAAAGAGGGGTCCCATATGGTGACTGCTATCAAGGGCTTAAATCACCGAAATTAAGTTAACCTATTAATTATGAAATATTAAAAACCAATAAAGAAAAAACAAAACTAAGACACCCCCCCCCCCAAAAAAAAAAGGAGGAAAAAGCATACCCTGGCATCGGAATGAGGCACGTTTCCATCCGGTGCCCGAGCATGGCCTCATTAGATAAATAAAATAAAGCATACCCTGGCATCGGAATGAGGCACGTTTCCATCCGGTGCCCGAGCATGGCCTCATTAGATAAATAAAATAAAATAGAATACAAGGGACAAGCGACAAGGTAACGTGCGCGAAGATCCCCCAGACTGGGACATTCAACAAGAATGTGCCGAAGAATGTGGAAGCAAGCTGTCTGCCATTAAGGATCATGGGAGCGCTCCACCAGGTGGCCCTGCGACTCACGAGTGTTTCCGATTAGTAGGCAACTAGAAAATGACTAGAAGCAGTCAGGTCATGGGGAGGGTCTACGGGAATAGTCGCGACGTGATGGCACGAAACTTTAGGTTCCCGTCAGAGGTCTCCCATCTTCTTTGTCGAGCAGGCCGAAGGGTTGACTTGATTACTCCCTTGTAGTGAGAGTAGGGAAGAGCGAAACGTTGGCCGGGTAGCCCAGTCCTTGAAGACTGTTTGGTGCCTTTATTAAGGGACTCATTTCCCGAAATCGCTACATGTCCAGGGGTCCAGCATAAGACCACTTCGACATCCTCTCGGCACGCAGCAGCCGTGGAGTCACGGATACTGCGGACCATGGGGGTGCTGAGATTCTAACGCCTCAATGGCATTATGAATCGCTATAAATCACAATTCTGGCTCAGAAGCTTACACAACGAGTAATTTTCCATACAGAGCGGTGTATTGCAACTAGATCAGCCGGGAAGACACACACCGCTCGGTAGAGCCCTGCCGAATTCAAACGAGGGGGAGGGATGTTTGAAAGCCGACCCCTTCTTCGGATTTGAAGCTATGTATACAATGACACGGCATCAGCGTGGCACGATGTGTGCAACAAAAAGTTCGAACACAGTACTCCTAGTGCTATAGAATCTTTTGGAGCAGAGGCGTAGCGACAAACATTCACAGGTGGTACCCTCCATGGTGACATCCTGGTAAGATAAGAAACAGGTTCCATCGCTTCGAGAGCTAAATCGAGCTATCGAACGAATTGCTTTGCCCTAAAGGCTTAGGACAAAGAGCAGGGCGCCTCTCGGCGGCATATGCACAGTTGAGATCGGTCGCGGATGCAACGAGAGCCGTTGACGAATGGGGGAAACGGAGCCACGCGCGTACAAACGCATAATGCACTGTACTGTGCACGGCGCAGAGCGAACGAAATATCTCCAGTAGGCTCTCAAAAGGGGACGTGTGTAAAGCAGCGGTCGCCAAACGGACCCCAGTGTAGTGGATCGAGTCCACCTTAAGCAATTCATGCTCGGCTGCGGATGCATAAAACTCGCACTCAAGCTTCGAACGAACAAAGGATATCTAGAAAATCAAGGCAGTTGCCCTATCAGCACTCCAGATGCTGAACGCCACGGAACGAGAAATGTCCATGGCACGGGTACAGAGAACCTAAGGCTGCGAATTTGGGTTTTAAAGGTGAAGCATCAGTCGAAAAAAAAAGAAGAAAACGGTGCTTTTCTACCACATCCAAACGAACCCCATATAAGAACAAGTCCGGGTCAAGATAGAGCCCTGGATTGTGTCAGAAGTGCACTACTTGTCTTGGCCAGAGAAAACCGAAACATGAGCGCTTCAGTATAGGGATAGATGCGGTTCAATGCCAGGTGGAGTTGACGCTACAGAGTTGGCATTTGGGCCAAACCAAAATAGATCGAAAGGTCGTCCACGTAGAACGTAGCGAGAACATCCTTCGGCAGCACCGAGGTGCTACCGTTGATGCTGAAGGCAAATAGACACAGAGGGCACTTCCCTGCGTGACGCTCGCCTCCTGTGCTATTATTATAATTTCTAATTAACGCCCTCTTTCAACTTTTGTTGGGTCGATACAGGCGTGGAAAAGATAGTGTGAGGTTTAAAAAGAAGTGCAAAAGACAAGCCGAAAGATCTTTCAAAGATAATGGCGGGGGAAAGCGGATCCTTGCATGCTGATTCATAACACACCAGATATGTTAGATTGTGTTATGTTCTGGTGATTGTAGGGGCTCAATCCAAGTATTATATACCCCTATTGTGCTCATCGTGCTAGGTTTTAACAACTCTAGCTGTTTGAATGGGCATATTATGGCCCTGGAAGATGGTCTGAGCATTGGGGAAACAGCGTTTGTACGATTGGGTGAATTTGGTCATGAATAAATTTACGAATACTTGTTAAAGTAACCTTACCATTCAGTGCAATAATACCAAGATAATTCCACGATACAGCCATCAAAGCCATCGAAACTTCCTCCATTGCCGTGGGGTTGGGGTCGGGTAATGAGGATAGAAGACTTCTTTGGGCATCTTTTATACAGAAAATTGGTCCTGAATAAGGCAAAAGTGTGAAGGATCATTTGTCAGAGATGGCGTTCTTCCACTGGTCAATTGTCCAGTCATTGTGTTTTTTAAACCATTTTTGGTGGGTTTTTTTTAACATTGATGAGGGAAAGAAAAAGGTTTGGCGATGACATCCTATCCATGGTATCCAGTTGGATTGAGCTCTCAACCAACCTTTTTTTTTAATATTACATCATTCTAGTCACTTTGGTTTTCTGATTGATCGACACAAGGCGTTTTAATGCTCTACGAATGGGTAACGCGAGCTCAATCACGAACTTTGAAATGCGAAGTAAAGACGCTCTTTTGTTTAATAGTTTTTAATTAAGGAACCAAATTAGTTTCGGAATTATCCTTATTCCATCATCAGTCTTGAAATAATGAGATGAGATTAAATAGGAACGCTCTTTAAATAATCCTATTTTTTTCTCTAAAAAAAAGTTTTGAAACACTAAACAACGAAAAATAACTACTTGATTAATTTCTTCAAATTCTCCTTCCTCTAAGATTCATAGTGTGAGAGGTTGAGACGCAATTTCCTCATTTAAAACGCGACTGTAAGCTTCACTTCATCTAGGTGGAAGAGTTTCTATCTCTTAGAAGTTCGTAGACCATAGATCTATAATGATAGGTGCAACTTTTTAAAAGAGGCGGGGAAAAGAGATTTAAAAGGGGTACAAAAAACGACCCGAGAGAGAGCACCAGTTTCCCTTGGGGTACTGAGGTCGGAAGAGCATGCCGGTCCTCCAGGTTTCAGTTGGAGCAGGGGTCTTTAAAAAAGAATGAGAAAGGATTCTAAAAAGACAGGAGGTATCTGTAAGATATTTCGGCTCATTAACCCTCCCTTCCCAAACATAGATATTCCTATTCTACCCCTTCTTATTATTATAATTTTTATTATTATTTCTAATATCTATTCCTTCGTTTTATTTTGTTGTGAAGCAACTTTATCTGATAAAATCGAACCTTTCAGTTAGGTATAAGAGGTATTGTTATTTTTCTTTTTAACGTTAAATCTTTTATCCAAAAAAATGATGCAACTAAGGAGGGTTTCAATTCACTCTTATCTCATTATTTCAAACCTAATCATTGAAGGAGAATATTTAAACGTTCTTTTTATCTTTAGTCACTTAGTTTCGCATTCTTCTTTATTATAGTTTACGCTTGTTATGAGTATTCCAAAATAATATTAAAACAGTTTCTCTCCAAACTGTTAAATAACTCGGTAGTTTTTAGTCGCATGCGAGTCCGGTCACAAGCGACTCTACATCTCACTATGTCGGTCGGTCCCCGTATTGCTTTTTCTTTTTGTTTGTTTATGTAATAACATCATAACTATTCGGCCGATTCTAACGAGATTTGAAAACCCTCATGTTGTTTTACATTTTCTTTTGAATGCCATAATTCTCAAAGTTCTCCCAAGGATAGCCCGGGAATTATTTTGTTTTGGCAATAACATAATAACTATTGGGCTGATTCTAACGAAATTTGAAACCCTTATGTTTTTTTTACATTCTCTTTCGAATGCCATAATTTCCAAGCTCTTCCAAAAATTTGCCCGGGAATAATTTTGTTTTGGCAATAACATCATAACTATTCGGCCAATACTCTGCTAGACTAGACTAAACTAGGCTATAATATGCTACACTCTGCTAGGCAAGCCTAGAATAGGCTACACTATGCTAAGATATAATGTACAAGGGTAAGATATACTATGATAATTTAGGATATAAAATGCTATGCTAAGATAGCATATAGTATGTTAGGCTAGAAAATAGTAAGCTATGCTTGACTCTGGTATAATAGGATAGTATAGGCTATACTTGTCTAGGATAGTTAATGCTAAGCTAGTTTTCCTAACGAGGAATAACATATTTAAGGTTTAAAAAAATGTTGTTTCAAAAATCAGAAAGATCACATATTTTGATATAGAGTAATCTACAGATCTGTAAAAAAATAAATAAACCACCTTGGTTATTACATTAATTAAAAAATGTCTGCAATGCAGATACATAAGACTTATGCACAATTGGAATTCTTATTTATGCGCTAAAGTTGGCAAAATATAGGGTTAGAAAATTAGACTTTGCATTATTTTCCCATATATATATATATATATATATATATATATATATATATATATATATATATAGTGGGCGGCAAAAGTTTATACAACTTTTTGCAATTTTAGTTAACGCATGTTAATGAAATTTACAACCCACGTGGAACTTTATGCAATAAATACAATGTAACGACCAGAAAAGAAAAATGGTGAACAGGAAAAACTTTTAAGGATAAAAGTGAAATTTTACAACGCAAAAGTTTACAACACATTCATATACGAGAAATTGGTTACATCTGCAAAATGTCTCAGTAAAATCCAATCCTCATTTGTTCCCGAATATCAATAATATTCTAAACTAAATGCGAGATTTCTATTTGTCATCGTGTAAGGCTACTGCGTCATTACTTACAAGATAGTCGTACCGTCAAAATCTTCTTCATGGGGAAAAACAAACATATCAGTCAAGATCTTCGTGAACGCATTTTAGCCCTTCATATAAGAGTGGCCTTGAGTACCTCTGTTCAGCTTAGAGTACCTCTAAATTCAGTTCGTACCATAATACGCGATTGGGAGTCTCGTAATTCAATTCAGCCTTTGGATCGTTACGGTCGCCCTCAGGATGTTAACGCAACTAACTTGCTAGAACAGTATGTGATAAACCATAGACTACTCGTATAGAACTGCAGGAAGATCTGGAAACAAGTGGATAGAAGTTAGCAAGGATACGATAACAATAATGCTGCTTCACTAAGATCTCTTTTCTCGTACCCCCATGAGAGACCGCACGCCTTAAGAAAACTCACTATAAAGATCGATTGGCGTTTGCAAATGAGCATTTAAACAAACTGGCGACGTTCTGAGAGCAAATCTTTTGGTCAAATGAAACGAAAATAGAAACTTTCGGTCGAAATTCAATCAGTAGGGTTTGGAGAAAAAGAGTGAATCTTACGCGCCAAAGAATACGATCCCTACAATTAAATTCGGTGGTGTAAATAATGGTATGCGATTGTTTTTGCTCATCAGGGGTTGGAAGAATGGAGGTAGTCGAAGGAACAATGAACGGCAAATGTAAAGGGGAATTTTGGAAAGAAATTTATTATCAAGGATTGGCTCTCTCAACTTGAAACCAGGCTGAGGATTTCAACAAGAAAATGACTCCATTCATACAGCAAAACAAACTAAGAATTGGCTGTGTACAGGTAGAATTAATGTTTTGGAAATTGAAACTCATGGTCCGAAACGAGATCCGCATAACTAATCGATTTTAAGAAAATATATTTGGAGGAATGGAACAAAATCTGCTCAAGCACATGTAGAAGGATCGTAGGAGACTACTCAAACCGCATGCAAGCTGTAATTGACAACAAAAGTTATGCAACCGAAAACTAAATCATGTTTATATGAAGGTGTTGTAAACTTTTGCGTCGTCAAATTTCACTATTGTCCCAATAAAGTTCTCCTGTTTCACCATTTTGCTTTTATAATAGTTACATTGTGTTCATTACCTAAAGTTCTACGTGCGTTGTAAACTTTTGCGTCCCATTGTGTATATATATATATATATATATATATATATATATATATATATATATATATATATATATATATATATATATATATCCTTTTAACCGCATAATTAATTGCGTTACTGCAATAATTTTCTTAAATATATATATATATATATATATATATATATATATATATATATATATATATATATATATATATATATATATATATATATATTAAAGTTAAAGATCAAACTCCGAAAGAGTTACGTAGTGGTGTAGTTTATTTTTACTCTTGTTCAGAGTGTACCTTTAGAAAATATGTTGGAAGCACCCTACGTACCCTTCAGGCCCGTTTCTTCTCTCACGTGGGCATCAGCCTTAGAACAGAGAAACTTCTTAATAAAAAAGAACATTCTTCTATAAGAGAACACTCGATTAAATGCCAAACAATCCCATCCCTGAATGAATTCGAGATTTTGGACTCCAACTCTAACCCCCTGTCTCTACGTATCTCCGAATCTATTTATATTAAAACACTATCTCCCTCACTATATTCTGATTCCTCTTCTATTGCATTAAACATCCTTTAAACGGCCACTATTAGCGAAACTGTTATATTTCACGTCACCTCTCTACCACACCATATTCTCCCTGGATATCAAAGATTAAAAGTATGTTTCTCATTTGATCCGGTTAGGGTTTGTTTGTTTTGTTTTTAGTTTTTGTTAGCCAGTTTTTTTTTCTGTACAATTTTACTTTACATCCCCTGTATTTATAATAGTATTTCGTGTTGAACACTTAAATCCATTATGTATACCGGGTCACCCTTAAAAAACGAGCCCCAAATTCCGATAGGCCACATTTCTTAATTTTCTGCAAGGATTGAATGAAACTTTGGTGATAACTAGTTTATTGAGTTTAAGAACATCATATCAAAACATGAGAGTCTTGGGACTTTTCTTCTTTATTCTAGAGCACGGGTTCACAATGACCTCCATTTAGCTTTGTGCATTTCTTGAGGCGCAGCACAAAGTTGTCCATGACATCCTTACAAACCGAACGACTAATACCTCTGATCTCCTCCCTGGTGGCTTCCTTGAATTGAGTGATGGTCCTGGGTCTCCCTGCGTACACTATGTCTTTAAGGTAGCCCAGAGAAAGAAATCTGGGGAGCTAAGGTCTGGTCTGTGAGGTTCCCACTCAAAATCAATTTTGAGACTGATCACACGGCCATCAAAGTTCTCTTTCAGCCAATCTCGGGACAGGTTTGAGGTGTGAGAGCTTGCTCCATCTTGCTGGAACCAGAATTTCCCCATACGCGACGGAAACAGGGTCTGCAGCTCCCTCTTGAAGGTTTTGGGGACCTCAACATACCGCTCCTTGGTGAATGTCACTATCGCTCCAGATTCATCGAAGAAGAATGGTCCGATGATGCCTCTGGCTGAGATTGCAGACCATACCATGCACTTAGGGGAGTGTAGGGGCTTGGTGTCTACCTCATTTGATCTGGAGGTGCCCCAGAAGACATTTGTCTTCGAGTTTGCCTTTCCTTCAAGATGGAAGTGAGCTTCATCTGAGGTCCAAAGGAGGTTAAAGAAATTTGGGGTCTCCTTAATCTTCTCCAGTATCTTGACTGCCATAGCCTTTCTTTGCTCCTTGTCTGAGGCAGTAAGGGTCTGTTCCGTCTGTATTCTGTATTGGTTAGGCCTTTCCATCCATTGCATGCACTCTCCTGCAAATCTCACGGGATATACCGAGGGACTGAGTTCGCTTGAGCACAGAGCGTTTTGGACTCTGCTGAACTGACTCCCTCACGCTCTCGACCAGCTCAGCTGTACGCTTTCTGGGGCCGTCCTGAATGGCTTGGACGGTTATCACTGACTGCATTGAGGTTCTCCACTGTCCCATAGTTCTCTAAGTGGTCCACCCAGTCCTGAATTCTGCTCTTGGAGGAGGATTTTTCACATTCGAACTGATGCACGAAAGTGTCCTGCACTTTTCTGAACGAGCCTGTCTTGTAGTAATGTTTGACGCAGTATATTCTTTGCTCGAGCTACCATTGAGATCTAGTTGTATTCACAGGCGTTGATTCTGTCATGTCCAGCAAAGTAAGGGTGTATAGTGAATGAATGAAGGATATATCACAAAAAGTGTGCGCAGGCCCGTTTTTGGGGGGGTGACCCTGTATATGTATATCTCAATCTGTTTTCTAAAGCCAAAATGACCGTAAGGTCGAAACGTTGCACTAATCAACCTTAATAAAGATTTTTGATGTTGGATTTAAGTCTGCTCCTCGCCCTTGGTATTTTATTGAAAAAAAAAAAAAAAATATATATATATATATATATATATATAAATAATATATATACAGTAGTGATCAAATTATTATGGATTTCTTGAAAAATGGTAATTTTTCTGGGAAAAGGTTATTTAAAGTTATTTTATTGACAAGTGATCAATTTATTTTGATATATATGGCAAAAATATCCTTTCCATTGATTAATACTTGGTTTGACCTCCTTTAGCTGCTTTAAGTGCTTTAAAACGCTCCGGCATGCCAGTGATTAGAGTACTGCATAATTGCTTGATTCTGTCAGAGTGAAACCAAACGTAGATAAGACATTCTATGAGCTTTGCTTTGGTTGTTATGGGAACTTCTTGCATTTCATTTTTTTTGGAATCTACCATAAGCTCTCAATAGGGTTCATACCTGGGAAATTTCCATGCCATGATAGCAGTTCAATGCCATTTTGTGCACACCATGTCTTCACTGATCGCGCTGTGTGACAATGAGCCAATACTTGCTGAAATATGCATGATCTGTCACCGAACCATTCCCTCAGTGGGGGAACTAAACGGGTTTTCAGTACTTCAATATACTTATACTGATTCATTATACCTTCAACAATCTTTAAGCGACTTGTCCCATGTACAAAAATTACTCCCCACACCATGATTTTCTGTGAATGTTTTACAGTCTTTTTAAGACTCTCTGGCATAAACTCCTCACCTGACCGCCTCCTTACTGTCTGTTCACGGTCATCAAGTACTACAATAGTTGACTCTTCCGAAAACACAACCTGCAATAATATAAAACACTATAGCAGTACTCAAACAACCTGTGATGCAGTTAAACACCCAGAGAAATTATGACTTGAAATTATTTCATTCAGCATGAACACGTAGCTAGTAGGTAAATCAGAATGTACCTACTACAGTATGTACATTATGTTTAATAAAGAAAATAACTGGTAAATGTACCACTATTACCTGTTCACATTGCTCAGAGGTCCAATCAGCATGAACATTAGCCCAAACTTGACGTGCCAATATCATGGTTTTGGTAAGCCTAGGCTTCTCTCTTGGACGGCAGACTCGTAATTCACTGTTGAGTAACCTCCTATTTACTGCTATTCGAGAAAGACTAATGCCATCTGCTAACAGATCGCTTGCAATCTTCCTACAAAGATTTGCTTTTGTCCTTAATAACCATTTGTTTTATTTTCCTGTCTGTTCTTGTTGTTTTCCTCTTGCGACCACATTACCCAATCCTTGCTGAATCCAAATTTACAGTTTTCATATTTTTTTTTATATTGCTTACTGTATGAGAGGAGACTCCCAATTTCTTTGGAATATCTTTCTGTTTTAGTGCACTATCACTCAATTAAACTTTGATCTGTACAAGTTTCCGAGGACTCAAGTCACTGACTTTATCCATAGCTATTCACTTTCTTTTTATCTATTACACTGCAAGAAAAAACGGTTACTATTATCCACAGGCAAGCAAAATACACACTAGCTGAAGCACTGGGTCAGTAACAGCAAAGGGAAGAGAATAGGTCGCACAACCTCACCCTACGAAGTCTGAATTGAAACTGAGGCACGAGACTTACAGCTGCCGCAGCGGGCAAAACCGAGTCGGTGTTGCCTTCTTTTATTTCAAGAAGTTTGCCAGAAAATGAAGCGAAACACTATTGGTCTTCAAAAATGTACAGTAGTTATTTCACACTAATATGATAAAATAACCTCATTATTGACTCATTAAATAGTTTTAAGTTACCTTTTACCAGAAAGATTACGAATTTCCAAGAAATCCATAATAATTTGATCACTACTGTAGTAATTATATATATATATATATATATATATATATATATATATATATATATATATATATAACATATATATATATATATATATATATATATATATATATATATATATATATATATATGTTGTTAGGTTAGAAAGATGAACAAGAAGTGTTGATAGAATCAATAATCTGATTTAGAGAACTAAGAACGTTGCACCAACTAGTGAAGCTAATTGTGCGGACCTAGTTGAAATACCTAAAGGCAATAGCGAGCGAGGAAGACAAGGACTTAACACCGACACTGTCCTGTAGTAAATCCTTGGTCTGAGGTATGCCTCAAATCCAATATGACCGAGCCACATCCATACCTTAAGAGTGCGCACACAAACTCTTTACAAGAAGAGTAGCATGGATCTGTGTGTGTGTATGTGTGTTTGGCTCGTGCCGTGGAGGTATAGGGGTGGGGGGATCAGCTTCCATCTGAGGCCACATCTAAAGGGACTCTCGGGAGACCCCCTTCAATCAGTTGGACTGATATCATGATATCAGACGATAACCTGGACGAGACTCGTTGCCCCATCCAGATGCTTTCCTTGGATATTGATTGACCCACGCGCCAACATCGATTTCGGAACGCCTCGAGAGGACTCACGCCTACAACCTCAGCTTGTTTGTGGTCATTTGGGAATAGAGGGGAAAGGGAATTAGTGAGATCGAAGAAAGCAATCCAGCGACGAAAGGAGGAAAGGGGATTCATGAGGGACGGAATCAAAATAACTATATATATATATATATATATATATATATATATATATATATATATATACACAATACGGGTGGAATTATTATGGATTTAAAAAAAAAATCTACAAAACTGCTAATAAAACTAATTTTATTGATTGTAATTAGATATATTTTGAACACATTGATACAGTTTTAAGTCTTCTACATTCATTAGTAAGCCACCTTAGCATACATGAGTGCTTTAACACGTCTTGGCATGGCATTGACCAATGTTTTTCACATTTCCTGGATTCGCTTAGATCTGAACCAAACTTCAATGAGACGGCATATGAGTTGCTGTTTGGTCGTAATGGGCTCTGTGTGTATTTCAGCTTTGACACACACCATAAACTCTCATTCGAATTCATGTCCGGGGAATTTCCGGACCATGGAAGCAGCTGAACTCCCTTTTGTGCACACCATGCCTTCACTGATTTTGCTGTATGACATGGGGCCAAGTCTTGTTGGAATATCCAAGGTCTGTCGTTCCTTGTTGTTCCTTCAGTGTTACCAATTATAATCATAAAGTAACCCAAGGCTCTTGAAAAAAATAAAAGTTGAATAGTTGCTCGGTGTTGGTGCATAAAATAAATCCATTTGTAATCAATGAAATTGGTTTCACAGGCTTTTCTGTAGAAAAAAGTCAAACTTTGGAAAAATCCATAATAATTCCGCCAGTAATATATATATATATATATATATATATATATATATATATATATATATATATATATATATATATATATATATATATATCAATTCTAAATTCCTGAGCAGAGGGTGGCCCTTAACGTTATAAGAAGGTCCTAGCTTGCATTTAGAGCTGGTCTGATGCGCACCGTACCTTGGGGGCTCCGAAATCACCTACTGCTGTCCAGGTTTGAGGGGGATGGCAATAATTAAATGTCTATTGGACACTTCCACATCATTCAGTTGTTTCATCCCACACCGGAGGATGCAACTCAAGGAGGGAGGAATCTCATTCACAACTTCTACAACGCAAATATTAGGTACTGAAATTATGCATCAGCACTGGATTCGATCGCGAAAATGGTGCGAAATCTTCTCTCGATTTACGAGCCTCGACTTGCATACGTTGCTTGCGCCTTCACCGATTTTCCTTCAGTCTATATACCATCGACACATTTTCACTTCCCTTAACTTCACCAAAATCTTTACTTCTTCAAAACCTTTTTGCGGAGACGCTCACGTTGAGTTTCTTTTCTTAGCTTTAATAATAAAATATTAATAATAAAAAATAATAATAATAAATAATGAGTAATAATTAAATAACAATACTACTAATACTAATGCGATTCTTGTATGAACCCTAGTTATTCAGTTAACTTGACTTCTCGCACCTTATCATAGAAACAGGATTTCAAGGCCTCGCCAAAGGAGGCGAGCTCGTCATTTTAGGCTTGCTTTCTTTGCACCAGCTCGGTCTCGGAGCCTCAGAAAATCCCCGCTAGTCTCGGGTATTAGGCATTGACCAAGGTTGATCGATTCACTTTTGGCACTGAACCCTTTTTCGCTCTCTCTTTGAGTGCAGATGGCCTCGTTGATCGCATGCATCATCGGAATTAAATAACGTCGCCGAATTTGTATGAATAGGGACTTCAACATTAACCACTTCGCTCAAAATAGGGTTGACGTGCATCAATCCCACTAAAACTACCCGCCCTAGCCCATCATCTTTAGGCCCTATCAAACAGAAAGCGACACTCATCATACTTCTATCATTACAGTATCTACAAAATACAACCAGGCACATTTTCACCTCCACAAATCTCAGCTTTACCCACAACTATAAATATGTACATTATGCCATCTATAGATAATAAAAAAAAGAAGCAATGAAACAAGAAATAAATAAATTAATAACAAATAATCCTATCTAACAAGAGGGGTCAAGCGTCGCCATAGCAACATATCTTGTTTATTTCTTTGAGTAAATAAAATTGGAATAACAAACTATAACAATTTACTCATTAAATTAATCGAATCAGGATATTTTAATTAAAACACTAAACCAAGAGTAAAATGAGGCTGATACGGACCGACAATTATCGCAAAATTATTTCGGTCGACACAAGGAATTAGGGGATCACAACGTTGTGGATCGACGGGATAAAAATAAGAAATTTTGGATCAGTCGACTTCGATTCAGCTTCGCGTCAAATTCTGATTTGGATGTCCTTATATTTATTTTACACGTTAAATAATTAAAACTCTTAAGTTGGAACATTTATTTATATGCTGTTATTAAAAAAACATTTCATTATAATTCATTTGATTTCTTTAAATTCTGGAAAAAAATACCTTTTTACAATACATGTCAGTTATAAATATAAATTTTACTGAAAAGGCTTAAGTTAAAAAAAAATAGTAATATTTTGACATCTGTAACTCCCTATTTTTCCAGAAATAAGAAATGGCTTTTATCCTTATCCGATCAACAATTAAATTGGTTTTCTTCAATAATAAATAAGACTAGGCAATGGTTTCGCCGCTGCCCACCCTCCCGTGCGCCTCGCTACTAAGATTAAAATTTAAAATCTAAAAAAAAAGCAGCCATGGTTAAATTTTTATAAATTTTCTTAACTTCACCAATTATAATAATTTTACAAATATAGAGTTATAGAAGATATATAAAAATAAATTTTCTTTGTTTTAAAAAATTCACAAAATTTCGATACTTATATTTATTTCTGAACTTCACCATTTTGTTTTTTGATATTATAAAAGAATTATTATAGATAACTTTGATAAATAAACATAAGTCATAACCAAACTAAGATGAAATTATTATTCAAATTCTCAAAAAAATCCCCTGTGATGATGATGAAGTGATGATGACGACTGGATTGAAATACAGGATTGTATGCACAGTTTTGTCAGGTGAATAAAACCAGCTATTTTGTTTTTTGATATTATAAAAGAATTATTATAGATAACTTTGATAAATAAACATAAGTCATAACCAAACTAAGATGAAATTATTATTCAAATTCTCAAAAAAATCCCCTGTGATGATGATGAAGTGATGATGACGACTGGATTGAAATACAGGATTGTATGCACAGTTTTGTCAGGTGAATAAAACCAGCTATTGTAATTATGTAGTGTAGGGTTACGGAAATTAGGTTGATTTATTTAATATATACAGTTATGCGCGTAAGCTATGTCGTCACTATGGCTACGGAAATTCGGTTGGTTTATTTAATATATACCGCTATGCGCGTAAACTATGTCGTCTCTATGGCTACGTAAATTCGGTTGATTCATTCAATATATAATACTATGTGGTCTCTATGGCTATATAAATTCGGTTGATTCATTCAATATATAATACTATGCGGTCTCTATGGTTACCGAAATTGAGTTTATTCATTTGAAATATACTGGTGTGTGTAGACAATGAATCTCCATGGATAGAGAAATTCAGTCTATTCATTTAACATACATATAACGCTATGCGTGGGTTAGGCCCTGCATATCTGGACTTTTTACCCCTGAAGATTGTTTCTCTTGAATGTTATTTATCGGAGGAACAACAATTATATACAATCCAGTAATTAATTAAATTGCCTCAAGAACTTTTTCATTTAGGCACAATATTGAAGTTAAAAGAAATTAAGGTCTGCTGACCAAAGTCGCGTGCTCTCACTTCTGATTTATGACCTTACGACCTTCAAAACTTTCAATAATTCACGGACTAACCTTGGGATGACCTTGGAAATCATATCAGTCGAAAGAGAATGCAAAGACACATAAAGCTTTCAAATTTCGTTAGAATCGGCGATATAGTTACAATGTTATTCCCAAAACCAAGAAAAAAGGAAAACGAGGACCGACGGACCGACTGACATACTGAGATATAGCAACGCACGCGACAAAAATTCATAACTTTTGAATAGTGCGTGACTCGATTGGTGTTCAACTATCTAGTTATTATTTTATGCAAGACTATGATGGTGATAACGTTAATGAATAGGAGTGAGACTACGGCATGGAAGAAAAGGAAAATTGAGTCAGTGCAGTACTAATGGACAATTTGAGATGGATGTAGGGTGTGAGAAGGGGAAACAATAGGAACGAAAGAGTAAGATGTGTATATGACTTGAAAAGGGTGAGAAAGAGATCGTGACGGAGAATGTAATGAGAGGGGAGGACAAGTAAGAATAGACGATAGTGTGAGTGCGTGCGAAAGGTTTGAAGAAGAGGTGAAAGAATAGCTTTTTTTTAGCGCCCATCTGGCGACTGCTAGCGAGGGCATAACTCGCTGGAATTAATGTCCACCCAAATGCTGGGCTATTTTTAAAAAAATAAATAACAATAACAAACCCCAAACCAACAAAACAAAAGCAAGAAGAAAAGGAAGCACGTTCATGTGTGGTGTGGAGGCTCGCCCACCCCCGGTGCAGGCTCATGCGACCAACACCAAAGAGAGTCAAATAAAAAATCGAGGAGGCCAGCCTCCTCCAGATAATCCACAAATCTTAGTGCATTAATCTGTCCTGAGTAAGAGGGAAAGGTAATAGCGACCACACTCATCCTGGCACCGGGACAGGTAACGGTGGACGAAGACCACCCATATCTAGACATTCAATAAAAATGTGCCGAACAGTCTGGGGGACAACGCAGTTGGCACAGTAAGGTGCAGGGGAGCCCTCCATCAAATGGCGGTGGGTCCTACGAGTATGTCCAAGTGAAGACGACAGAAAGCGACCTGAATCAGTCGCAGCATTGGGGGGAGGGGGGGCATGGAAACAGTCGGGAGCAATAGCACGCAACTTTAAGTTTCTTTCGGCTGTCTCCCCTCCTCTTTGTCAGAAAGGCAGGAGGGGGCCCTGATTCCTGCCATTTAGTTGGTGTGAGGAAGAACCAAACGCTGGTATTGTCGCTCAGTTCTCGAGGAGTCTTTGGTGACGTTTACTCTCCGAAATTACAAGTCGCGGAGCCCAGCAGAAGATAATTTTGGCATACGCCAGACTCTCGGCAACCGTGGCGTCCCGGAAACCGCGAACTATTGTGTGTGGAAATTGTAATGCCCCGAGAGTATTCAAGGCTCTAGGTGAGTCGCTAAAGATCACAATTCGGTCTCCGAACTGGGAACGACGCGTTATCTCCCGTATCGAGCGGTGTATTGCAACCAGCTCGGCCGTGAAGACAGAAACAGCGGCTGGTAGAGCCCCGTTGACTTCGAACAGGTGATACGGCGTGGAAGACGACCCCCTCCTGGGACTTGAAGCCAGCGGGCTCAAAAACGCCAGGTAGTCTCTGAATTAGGAGCCCAGACGTAATCTATGCTCCGTTCACGGAATTGCGACTTTGGTCTTTGTTTGTACCTATCCGTTCGGGGGCGAATGTGTCGATCTTGGGCTGGTCGCTTACCGAAGCAGCAACGGACCCGTCCGTCCCCGGAGCCCCTGCAGAGGGAAGATCCTGCCATTTGGAGCTGCGTCACATCCGAGACAATGTACAGCTCAGATTGGGGGATCCAAATGCCCCACCCCGACGTGTCACGGTTCCAAATCAAGGACTCCTCAGTCCTGTGGTCTTGGGTCGGTGAACAGACTTCTATCGGGATGAACGCCGACCCCTTGCAAACTTAGGATGCATGCCTGAAGGACAGTAAGGGGAACGGCCTGACGGGCCACGCTAATTCTTGTTCATCTGAGGGGATTGATTATATCGTACCGCACCCACCGGGAGCGGGCAATTCTGGGCCGTCTGCCTGTTTTTTTGGCAGTCCCCTGTGAAATGAAAGTAGGGACCGCCGCTGGTGCAGAGATGGAGTGGTCTAAGGGCGAGTCTAAAGAAGGGAGTGAGGGGGAAGCCGTTTACCCGTAGACATAGGAGATGAGTAAATATCCTGTCGCGAGAAGTAGGTTAGAAGGGCCCTTGAGAAAGCTCATGACGTATTTCCCCTTTTCTGAGATCGAGCTGCACGAGGGATGCTCTAAATATGGCAAAGGGAAAGCCCCTTTCCCCTTGAAGGGGTCTCTCGTATTACGTCGTCCTCCCCGACAGCTAGGGAGGGTGAGGCCGCGCTTAGAGGCGAATCTCCATGCGCCTGCGGTCGCCCACTATTTTTTTCCTTTGTAGCCATTAGAGAAAAAATAAATAAAAACGCATCGAAAGTATATATTATGATCTCCCAATACCTTGGGGGGTGGGGGTGGTAAGAAAAAAGTGTCCATAGGATCAGAAAATTCCAAAATGTGCTCATTTACAAACACTCGACATCCGGTACTAGATAAAATGGGCCTTGTCAACTTGGCCCGCCAATCAGGCCAATTTGACCATAAGAAATGGTGCCCGCGCGGCCACCTTATATGTGGACTGGAAGGTTGTGAGCAGAGTCGACGGCTCATCACACTCAAACTTCCCTCAGCCAGAGGGCTTTCGGTCCCTGCAGTAGGTAGAAAACTCACGGTATAATACACTGCCATTCGACTAAAGTCTGGTAAGACGACGATGGTGCGCGAGGGCAGCCAAAATCTGTGTGGATAGAAGAGCAAGTTCGGAAGGGAGTAAGTGGTTATGAAATAAAGAGTAGAGATAGGCAGGTCCATTAACGGGTAGAATGAGTGATTACCTATTATCATATCATTGCGCTAGGTTATTGCGGGGTGGTGTGAAATCCACCTAGGTGTCATGTTTAGCGAACCGAACGCGGCTCCCCGACGGAATGCACAGCCTCTCGGGTTTAAGGCAGAGTCAGAGACAAAAATGAATGCCGAAAGGGAGCGAGGAGGAAGCCCACCAAAAACTTACCTATGAATCGCCAATGAGTTCAATTCAACCCAGTGGCGGGACGTACCAAATCTGCACGCTGTTCGGGAGAGAACAGCATCTCCTGGTACCAAGTGCAGGTAGACAAAAGTTGAGGAGAGTAGAAGAGTAAAAAAAAAAACCCAACTAATAAAAAGGTAGCGCTGAGAGGGAGCGATGGGGAAACTCATCGACACCTCATTTGCCCCTAGACCGGGAGGAGTTCAGCTACCAGATACCAAATGTACAGGCTTGAATAGGTGAGAAACGGGGGTTGGGGCGTGTTTCCAGATTTAAAGATCAGTAGAGATCCTAAGATCCATTCAAGTTATAATCCAAGAAAAGAGAAGATGGGAGAAAAGAATATCAGAATAGACAGAAAAGAGGGATATAGATTATATATCAAATATAGTTTTTATTAGAAATTTTATTTTAAGGTAATATTTTTATTAATTATGTTCTTAAATATATTGATTAAGTAATATCATATTTTTTACGATTTGGAGGGTAAATTATTCCATATCTGAATAATTTTGTACGAGAAGTTCTGTATGGCACCTTGTTAATATTTTTTTTAATGAGCTTGAAGCAGATATTTAGGGTGACTCGTCGGTTATACACAACTGGAATAATAACAACAATCAAATAATAACTCAAATAACAACTCGTGTTCTATGTTAGTAAAATCGTTTAGTATTTTAAAGACCGAGCAAATTACGATTTTACAGTGAAGGCAAATTCAGATCTCTCAGTCGGATTTCATGATTTCTCCAAGTGATGCCTGACATGCGTTTTTTTATATTTTGTCCAGAAAGTTCTTCGTGTTTCTAAAGAATGGAAATAAATTTTTTTTCTCCTATTACAATCATTTTTATTCATAAAAGTACACTCCATTTTGTTGACTTCAATCCATCTATTCTGCAGCTTCATACTTCTATCTGCGTAGAGAGAAGTTGTCCAGGTAGTTTTTGACACAATCTAAATCAAGAAACAATTTTCCGCTCAAAGAATTTTGCTTGTTCCTTAAAAAAAATGAAACCCAGATAGTGCAATGTCGTGAAAGTACGGTGGATGCGGTAAGAGGTCCCACCTAAACTCATGCAACTTTGTGCAGGTAGCCAAATACATATGGTCTCGCGTTGTCTTGTTGGAACACAACCTCTTTTAGGGTGATTAGTTCTGGCCTCATATGGTGACATTTCATTAAATTTCTCCAACTGGCAACAGTACACATGATAATTGATGTCTGATTGCAGTGAAATTCTACCAGACACAAACCATAACTTTGTTTGTATGACTGAAGACAAACGCTGCGCCTGGCAGAGCCCTGGTTACTCCAAACAGGGAGATATGGCGTGGAAACCGACCCCTTTCTGGGACTTAGAACAATCCGTGAACACTGCCACGGATCCAACGTGATACGAAGTGTGCTCCGAAAATGCCGAACGCAATACTCCAGGCGTTGTGGAAACTTTGGGAGCAGAGGCGTGGCGACAAATAGTCAAAGGTGGTACCCTCCAGGGTGACGACCTGGGCAGAACCAGAAACGCCACCAGCCCAAGCTACACAGAGCTCTCGATGGAGTTTCCCAGCCCTAAACCCAAATGGCTTAGGGTATGACTGGCGTACCTCGGCGGCATATGCAGATGCAGTGAGAGCCGTTGACGACTGAGGGAGGCGCCGGGCTCACGAGTACAATCGCATAATACACTGAGTATGGCGTAGAGAGAGGCATCTCCCCAGCCTCGACAGGAAGGCTCTCAATGGGGGACGTACGGAAGGTACCGGTCGCCAGGCGGGGAACGGTGTGGTGAATCGAGTCCACCTTTCGCAGTACACGCTCAGCTGTAGATGCATAAAACTCGTATCTGTAGTCAAGCTTCTAACGAACAAAGTATCGATAGATAAAAAAGCAGTAGCCCTATCAGCAGGCTAAGTGCTAAACGTGGCGGAACGAAGGTTGTCCATGGCGCGGGAACAAGAGAGCCTAAGGCTGCGAATAAAGTCTTTAAGGTGAGGCGTCGGTCGAAAACAAGACTAAGGAAACTGTGTGAATCCACCACTTCTCGGCGAACTCTGTTTACGAATAAATCTGTGTCAGGATGGAGCTGTGGATGGCGGCCAAAGAAAACTGAAACCTGTACGCCTAGACATAGCGAGAGATGCGGTTCAATGCCTGTTGGAGTCGACGCTCCAGAGTTGGCATCTGGGCCGCCCCAAAAGAGATCGAAAGTTATCTACGTAGTGCGTAGCAAGAACATTTTCCGGCAGCACCGATATGATACCTTTGATGTTGAGGGCAAAGAAAGTGACATTGAGGACACTTGCCTGCGCCATTGAGCCTTAGAGCCCCCCCCCCCATCCCAACCTCTTACGTGGAATCGACCATCTCGCAAAAAAATCAGAAAAAAAGAATGGGAGGTGTCCCCTCGGCCCCATCCTGTGGAGTCTCTATGATACCGTATCGCGATGCGGTATCATAGGTTTTCTCCAAATCGAAAAACACCGTGACGTAGTGCTGTCTACGAAGGAAGGCCTCGCAGATGGCATTTTCAAGTCGAAGCAGAGCATCTGAAGTGTAGTGGAACTTGCGGAAGCCGCACTGTGCAGAAAAGGTGGCTTCCACTGTTCACGAAAAGGCTAATCTAACATTTATGAACCTCACTCGACTAAGTGCTGATAAAAAGACAAAAGTGCAACGAGCAACCAAAACCTCTGTGGATAGAGGAGCAAGTTTGGAAGGGGTTAGGCGTGTATATAATAAAGATATGTAGAGATAGGCTGGTCCAATAACGAGTAGAGTGTGTGATTACCTATTATTATCCTACCACGGTACTAGTTGATTCCGGGATGGCGAGAACAGTTCCTCCTGGAGCAAGTACGAGAAGACAAAAGGTAGAAAGGATACTAGTAGAGTAAAAAAAAAAGAGAAGTAAAGGGTGAGAGGGAGCGAGGGAGAAGCGCACCAGCAATTTTCCCATACCATATCAGAGAGTTCCTGTCAACCCACTGACAGTGCTTCCTCAATTCGCATTCAGGAAGGGAGAATGAGCAACTCCTCCAGGTACCAAGTGTACAGGGTACCCGATGCTGGGCGGTTAAAAATATAGACAGCTTTAACTAAGGTTCTCCACCCTTCCTTAGGCTACGTTTCCCAAACAATGCGTAAAATAACGGGATCTGTGCTTTGATCTTATGCAATTCCTCTAGAGGAGGGCCGTGTCGACTTCGCTATACGCTATAAATACTCATGGTTCGGATCTCACGTTAAACTGTTGGTTTCCACTGAGAAATATCAGGCAACTTAAATGAGAGCCAATCGGTACAAAACCCCTATTAAATTCTTCTCCATTCAAAAATCAGGTAAATATATAGTGAACTGGTGCAATACGATTGCAAGGAGATTTAAGTTTCGCTTTGAAAATTAACTTTAGGACAGTGGCCAATCTAGATATAATGAATCATATTCTGTTGTCTAACTTTTGCTTATAATCCCACAATTGGAGAGAATATTGCCCTCACATATCCCTTTTAGAATCTTGGTTTAAATTTACATATATTCGTTTAAAAACTTGGATGACTCTGCTAAACCATAATGGTTCCCGGTCTCTAATTGAAACAACTTCCGTCATCTCCATAAATTGGTGCTTCGAGAAGAAATTAAAAACGAAAAGAAAATTGCTGCACCAAACGACGTCACTGTTTTAGGCAAAGGGTTAAAACCCCATCAGACGGGGTTGGATCTATCTAGGCGTTGGAAAGAAAGAAAAAGAAACATAAAATGTAAGAGTAATAATAAAAAAGATCGAGAGGAATTCTTCAAGGCTTTCCGGAAGATACGAGAATAAAGAGTACGTGTGGCACTTACTCTTATAAGCCCGAAGAGGAAAGCTCCGCGAGGAGACCGATTGGTGTGGGTATGTATGTGGGCATACAAACCCTGCTCTTGGAATTGGGCGGATGCAGCAGGCGATCATTCTATATACAATCCTCTCCAACCAGCACCCGATTTGAGGTAAGCAAAACATCCTTCTAATAGACACACTAAACCAGAACACGCCTATTTTTATTTTTTTTTAAAGAGCTGGTCTGGCGACTGTCTACTTGGGCATTAGTCGCCGTATTACAAACTTGCCTAGTACTAGGCTACTTTAAAATCAAATTCAATAACACAAAAAAACAACCCAAACACAACACCAAAAATTAAAAAAAGGGAAAAGGAAACGAGTAGTAAGCAAGCTCCTGCGAAGTGGGGGAGGTATCACCGGCGCAGGAGCGTGCGACCTATAAGGGGAAAAAAACAAAAAAACATGGTTAAATAATAGGGAGAAGGCCGACCTCCCCCCAAAAGTTTACAAGTCTACCGGTCAATGTGCACGCACTCGTCTCGAGTACAAGGGACAGGCGGTAGCGACCCCGCCCATCCCGGTACCGGGACAGGTAACGTGCGCGAAGATCACCCAGACTGGGACATTCGACAAGAATGTGTCGAATAGTATGGGGGACGACACAGTCGTCACAATAGGGCGCAGGCGAGCGCTCCATCAAATGGTGGTGCGTCCCGCGAGTGTGCTCAATTCGGAGACGACCGAAAGCAACCTGAAGCCTTCGCGGCATTGGGGGATAGGTCCATGGGAACAGTTGCGGCGCAATGGCACGCAAATTTAAGTTCCCTTCGACCGTCTCCCATCTTTTTTGCCAAGCAGCGCGAAGAGCTGCCCGTATTCCTGCCATGTAGTCGGTGTGAGGAAGAGGGAAACGCTGGTCTGGTCGCAGAGTCATCGCGGACTCTTTGGCGCACTAATCGGCGCGCTCATTCCCCGCAATTCCTACATGTCCAAAACCCAGCAGAAGATACTCTCGACATCTGCCCCAGTTTGCCAACAGTGGCATCACGGATATCGCGAACCAGGGGATGCGGAGATTCGAAGGCCCCGAGAGCACTCAGGACGCTTTGTGAGTCGCGAGAGATCACAATCCGGTCTCCGAACCGGGCACGTCGCGTAATCTCCCGTACCGAGTGATGTATTGCCACCAGTTCGGCCGTGAAGACAGACATAGCGCCCCGCTGACTTCAAACAGAGGGGATACGGCGTGGAAGCCAACCCCCTCTTCGGACTTGAAGCCATCCGTATACACTGGCACGGTTCCAGCGTGACACGAGGTGTGCTTAAAAAGGTCTAACGCAATACTCCCGGCGAAGTAAAGCTTTGGGAGCAGAGGCGTGGCGACAAATAGCCAAATGTGGTACCCTCCAGGGTGGTGTCCTAGGCAGAACCAGTGGCGCCACCAGCCCGAGAGCTATACTTAACTCTCGAAGGAGTTTCCTGGCTCTAAACCCAAAGGGCTTTGGGAGCAGAGGCGTGGCGACAAATAGCTAAATGTAGTACCCTCCAGGGTGGTGTCCTAGGCAGAACCAGGGGCGCCACCGGCACGAGAGCTAAACTTAACTCTCGAAGGAGTTTCCTGGCCCTAAACCCAAAGGGCTTAGGGTATGACTGGCGTCTCTCTGCGGCATAGGCACAGTCGAAATCAGCTGCGGATGAAGTGAAAGCTGTTGGCGACTGAGGGAGGCGCCGGGCTCGTGCGTACAGGCGAATAATGCACTGTACACGGCGTAGAGCGAGTGGCATCTCCCCAGCATCGACTAGTAGGCTCTCAATAGGGAAAATGCGAAGGCACCAGTCGCCAGGCTAAGGCCGCTGTGGTGGATCGAGTCCACCTTCCGTAATGCACGTTCGGCTGCGGATGCATAAAACTCGCATCCGTAGTCTAGCTTCGAACGAACAAAGGATCGATGAAAAAGTAAGGCAGTAGCCCTATCAGTGCCCCAAGCGCTGAACATCAAATAACGGAGAATATCCATGGCGCGGGTACAAGAGACCCTAAGGCTGCGAATATGAGCCACCCAGGGGATGGTATCGGTCAAATACAAGACAAAGGAAACGGTGCGATTCAACCACTTCCAGGCCTACCCCATTAAGAAATAAGTCTGGGTCAGGGTGGAGCAATGGATAGCGGAAGAGGTGCACCACCTTATTCTTGGCCAAAGAAAACCGAAACCTGTGCACTTCGGCATAGCGAGAGAGGCAGTTCAATCCCTGTTGGAGTCGACGCTTCAGAGTTGGCATCTGGGCCGTGTCAAAAGAGATCGAAAGGTCGTCCACGTAGAGCGTAGTGAGAACATTTTCCGGCAGCACCGAGGTGATGCCGTTGATGCCTAGGGCAAAGAGTGTGAGACTGAGGACACTTCCCTGCGGGACACCCTCTTTCTGCCCCATTGGGCCGGAGAGGGCTCCCGCCACCAGTACGCAGAATCGACTATCTCGAAAAAATTCAATTATAAACATTGGGAAGCGTCCCCTCGCCCCCATTGGGGTGAGAGTCTTCATGATACCCTATCGCCATGAGGTATCATAGGCCTTCTCCAGATCGAAAAACACCGTGGCGCAGTGCTGTCTACGAAGGAAGGCCTCGCAGACGGCATTTTCCAGTCGGAACAGAGCATCCGACGTGGAGTGGAACTTGCGGAAGCCGCACTGTGCAGAAGACAGATGGCCTCCGCTGTCCAGAAAAAAAGGCTAATGTAACATTTACCAATTTCTCCATCAACTTCCACACGCAAAAGGTTAGAGTGATTGGGCGGAAACTGGTCGGAGTAGAGTGATCTCTCCCCGGTTTGCGAAAGGCGAGCACAGTAGCGATTCGTCCGGAATCCGGGAGGAGACCCTTCACCCAGATCCTGTTGAACAAATCTAACATAAAGGCCATACCTCGCTCAACCAGGTGTCGAAGCATGGCGTACGGGACATCGTCCAGACCATAGGCGGTGTCCGCGCACGAAGCAAGAGCGGGACGCAACTCACTCAGAGTAAACGTGTTGTTGAAGGGTTCTTCGCCTCTCGAGGTAAAGTCCAGTCGGCGGCCTTCCGCGACATCACGTTGTGCATTGAATGCTTGCGGAGGAGCATGCCGGCTAGAGAATGTGGAGAAAGCAGTCGCGAAGGATTTCGCCACGGACGCGGGGTCCGAGATTGCGGTTCCATTCTCCTGGAGAACGAGAGGGGGGGGCCGGCGAGAACTTGCCCCGAATCCTTTTGACTCGCTTCCCCACCTCTGCTAGAGGGGTCTTCCCGTTAAGTGAAGACACGTATGCCCGCCAAGAAGAGCGGCGGGCGTGCTTCGAAATATACCGGAACCTAGCCCTAGCCCGACGAAATTCACTGATAGTGAAATCGTTCGAACGGCGCTTTTAGGCACGTAGGGCCGTATCACACTCGGCCAAACAGCACGGGAGCGGTCGGCGTGCAAAACGGCCAGACGTCCTAGGAATAGTAGTCAGACCCACGGCGATGAGGTTGTCGGAGAAGAAATCAACGGCCTCATCTGCCGACCTAAACTCCTCGTCTGAGATAGAGAATTCAGTCATTTCCTGAAATGCAGGCCACAGCGCCCGTGCCAAGCACCACCGAGGTGGGCTCTCAGGCGGCAGTTGCCTTGAAAATGATATTTGAATGGGAAAGTGATCACTGCCATGGAGGTCATCGATCACCCCCCAATCAAAATCAGGCTGTGCATACGGAGAGCACAGAGATAGATCAAGGCAAGAAAATGAAGCGGCTCTCGAGCAGTGATGCGTATACTCATCCACGTTTAGAACACCTATCTCAAGATCTTCGATCAGATCGGCAAGGACTTGTCCCCTAGGATATATTGAGTAGTCTCTCCAGAAAGGATGTCTACCGTTCAGATCTCCAAGTAAGAGGAGGGGCCTCGGCAACCATGCCACTACGCGGCGGAAGTCCCCCTCTTCGAAGTCGGTTAACGGTGGAATGTACGCAGAAATAATAATATACCTCCTATCCAGGTATAGCTGCACAACTACTACCTGAAAGGAGGTATTGAAAGCATAGAGAAGAACGGAGACATCATTCCGCGTGCAAACGGCACATCCTCTGGCCCGGCCTCAATCTCTTAGGCATCAGGTCGCGAAACCCTTATATCCCGGTAGGGTAGGCAGGGGGCATGCGCTCATCATATTCTCCTGCAAAAAGATATCTAACGAGGGATGGGAGGAGACGAGCATCCCCAACTATTCCCAGTTGGTCAGAAGTTTGCGGCAATACCATTGAAGGAATATGCCCCTAGACATAGGTCAAGGAGATCCGCGGGACCTCTTCGAAGAGAAGGCCCTCACGGGAAAGGCCGTACGCTTCTCGGAGGTAATAACTCAGGCGCTGTTGGCCGAACAAGGCTATGAATACGCTCTCGTCATCGACTGCTTATCGGTGAAGGTTGGGCTCACAATGTAACTCTTCCTCCCACTTCGGGGGGCAGCTTTAGGAACACCGGAAAGAACGCCTTACGAGCACTTTCAGGGGTGTTCCCTCCTCTGAAGGTGCGTGTCCGTTTCACCTTACGGGAAACGGTCGCGCTGAGGGAGGGGGAGGGGAGAAAACCCTGGTTTCAGATGATAGGGACATAGTATGCGGCCATGGAGCAACTTATACAAACTTCGGGTAAACCCGGCTTTGCACGTCTACACGAGGGATTCGTATGGCCGAAGCGGTGTCAGTGGCACGAATACCTTCACACGGTAGCGATACCACCCGACAAGCACCGACTCAGGGAGTCTGTCACGGTCGAAAGCGACGATGAGTGTAAAGGTGGGAGATGGTCCCTCGTGTCCTCACGAGTAATCGGGGGCCGGAACGTCTGAGGATAAGCCTGCATCGCACTCTTGTTCGGTGTTTGGCACTGAACCAGGGTTTGATTCCATGTAAGATCTTACCGTCTGGGGCTAGGTGATCTCCAGGACCATGTCCACCTTAGTGTTTCTTCGGTGTTGCACGCCCCCCCCCCCTAAGACATTACAGATCCTATTCGAAGTACCCTCCTTCACGGTCGATTCTCTGACCTCATCGGAGAAGAGAAGGTGCAGGGGAGTCACGCTGAACCCCAGCAATGTGAATATGCATGATTGCAGGAGGCACGGCCCAATTTGTCTCGTTTTCCCTTGCCCCCCTAAGGTGGTTGGCCATATCGAGTCGATTTTGATCGGCCTGCTTACTCTCTTGGCAGTCCTTATTAAAATAAGGGGGACTGCAATTCGTCGAAAGATGAAGTCGTCCATGGGAGACTCCTCAGAAGGAGGTAAGCGGGAAACTCCTGCACCCGTAAGCCTCTTCTCCAGTAGTAGATGGTTGGCGCAGCCCCTGAGGAAGCGGTGAGGGCCACCTCCTTTTCAGAGGTGGAGTTACCCGAAAGCGACCCCAAAGATGGAGACTACAATTTATCGCATCCTTGTCACCCCCCCACCCCCCCAGGCGATCTGGCATTGTTTATTCGAGAGACTGCAACAACTGCCAAAAATGTTATTATGGACAAACCGGGAAAGAACTAGATGTCCGGGTTAAGCAATATCAAGCCAATGTACATAATCACAGTGAACAATCTGCGCTTTTTCTACATATCTACCATTTTAACCATACCATTAACTGGAACAGTGCCAAACTAGTTAGAAAATGCAGTAATTATATTTCGAGAAATATATTAGAATGTATCTCCATTAACGCGTTCCCAAATTTCAACCTTAGCCATGGTTTGTTCATGCTAGACCCCATTATCACTACATACATAAAATCTCAAATAAAGTTGTTTCAGGATTGTGTACCCCCTAATTAAGGTTCAGAGGTGGGTAGTCGAATCCTCCCTTCCACTAGTTAAGGAAATGTATGTCCAGCCTCCTCCTGTTCATTCCTTGAAAAGGTCTTTAAGAATAAAGACGAAAGTGCTCGGAATCGTTTTTCAATTTTCCTTTGTGGGTGTATCTGCAATACTAATCCATATAAAAGGGACAAGAAATCGCCAAAGAAAGCCGGTGCCAGTTAAGACCAATAAAGTAGATCATATTCTAAATCCTTAGGGACCTGAGAGAATACCCCACCCCCAGCTCCTTCAATAACGATGCAAACGTACCGAAAGTCTCCTCATATGCTTTAAGTGTGATCGTGGAAGCTCTATATCGTCCGTAGGGCGATGGTTGCCACCTTTTTCGGAGGATCCTGACAGCACCCAGACTGGTGTATAACTCTCATATGAAGGAACCGTTGCTAAAGTTAAAGACGAGGCAAATAAATGAAACCGTTTCAATGGGTTCGAACGCGGTGAAGCATACGGAGTGAAAAGAAGCTGCGCGCGCCAACAAGACTACAGTAGCATAATTAATCTTGAAGCAAGACCTCATTTAAACATATTCATTTGTTTATTTAACACTTATATTATACAATTTTATTAATTTATTTAAAGGCGAGAAAAAGGACTCATCTTAGAGAGAGTCAGTAAAATATGTGGTGAAGCTAGAAGTGAAGATATGTGGAAGGTACAAAGCCACAACAACATAATTAAACGCATGACAAAAGCCACAAAGGCCTATGAAGGATCATCCGAGTCAACACCTCCCCGACAAACAGCACTAGTAGTACGTAATGAACGGGAGGGCGCGCAACTCTCCAAATCAACAACGAAAGCAGAATCCATTGCTGGAGAGCCTAGTAGGGAAAGGGTATAGGATATGAAGGAGGAAATGGAACTAACTCGTGACAATGAAACTTGTAGAATCCAATGAGGGAACGCTGAATGTGAAGAAGAATGTCATTGTGAAACTGAGACGAAAAATCGAATGCACGAAAGGAACAAACAGGCGTTAGGTGTAGCATGGGACAACATGCTGCAGCTGACATCTGGAACCCAGTTGGTGTTAATTCAACTCATTTTCATTGGCCCCAACTTCACCCCAACAAGCTTTCTGGCGGAGATGCTCTTGTTGGTTTTCGTTCCTTCATTTTAAATCATAATGCAAAACCAAGCTTTGAGGCTGGTAGGGCGCACTCACCCCCCTCCCCTATACACACACGGGACCAAGTTCGTACAATTTATGTATGTTGTTGTTTTTATTGTTACCACCAATTCGCTGATTAACGTAGGTTCCGAACCAAGCAGCGGCTCATCGGCCCACAGGGAAAATTAATGAGGATGATCCAAGTACTTTCGAACTTTATTTCGAGTTCTTTATCAAGAACTCGAAATAAAGTTCGAAAGTACTTGGAATCCTCCTATTAATTTTCCCTGTGGGCTTTGGTTGCATTTATTGCTTACTCACGCGATACTTTGTGAGTTTTCCACACACACACACACACACACACACACATATATATATATATATATATATATATATATATATATATATATATATATATATATATATATATATATATATATATATATATATATATATATATATATTGATGGGTGTCTTTGACAAAAAATGGAGAGGAAGAATAGGAGAAATCACAAGTGGTACAAAGTTCTTTATTTATTACTGACGTTTCGCTCCTTGGAGCTTCCTCAGAGTAAGAATAATATAAGAAAAGAAAGTAGGTGAGAGAAGAAGGACGGGGGGAGTGAATGTTGTGTATGTGTGTTAAGAGGGTACTAAAGTTGTCAGGATACTGGCTGATCTTCTTTCTTTGGAAAGTCTTCTTTCTTCTATTTCCTGTGTGTTTCTTCTCTTTGCCAGTTTACTTCTAATTCATTTTCCTTCTTGTATTTATTTTTCCTTTAGGGTTTTGAGTGGGGGTACCTTCTCAGGTAACGTTAATTCTAATTCTTTTATAGTTTATTTGTTTAGCGTGTATGTTTGCGTTTACTCATTCTTGTTTGGTTTGCTTCTATTTAAGGCATTCATGCCTTTATTTGAAGTTATTCTTGGTTAATTTTGTTTTGGGTCTTATTTGGTTATTGGTTCTTCCTCTCTTCTGAGGTGATGCCTGCTGCTTCGAAAGAATTTGCGTTCGGAGTTTTGATTTTCAACGATGAGTTGTCTGCTCGTTTCTGTGTGTTTTTCCTCGATCTCTTGCCACACCTTTTTGGTCCGTTCTTCTCATATTTTGTTGATTGGAATTAGTCCGGCCGTGTCGATAATTTCCTCCATTCTTTTCCTTTCTCTTCTTCTAGTGTTTGTAATTACATAGGCCGCTTTGTTCTGGACCCTTTGCAGTTTCTTTGTATTAGTTTTTGTTGTGGTGTGAATTGGGATCGGAGGATACACCAATACCGACTTTACGAATGCTTTATATAGTGTCCTCTTTCGTTCCCGTTCAAGGTTTCTAAAGGAGTATAATAGCCTTATTCTCATTTTGGCTTTGCCAATTCTTTCCTTTATATGGCCTTGATATCGTATTTCCCCCATCTGTAGGCCTAGTACCTTTCCTTCCGACGTGTCTGCGTATTCTACCCCGTCGCTGGTTAACCGGTCTTTTTTGCGTCTCATTATGGGGATGATTTTGAAATTGTTCGTATTAGTTTTAATTTTCCATTTTTTCTCGTAATCATTTATATTTTTTATTTCCCGTTCCGTAGTTCTTGCCTGCTATCTGGGGTTCGTGGTGCGTGTGATCACCTGGCTGATGTCATCGGCATATTGAATGTTCATACACCATGGCGTTAGTGGGGGTGGTGGAGGTCGGCCGTATAGATGGCATATAAGGTGGGGCTCTGGCACCCTCCTTGTGGGACCCCAGTTTAGAGTTTGAAGGTGGGTCCTTCGTATTCCTCGATGTTGATATAAGCCGCCCTGTTTGATATGTAATCAGCCAGTATTCTCTCCGCCTGGATGCCAAGATCGAATTGAAGGAGTTTATGCTTCAGTCCTTCCACCCATACCTTATCGAAGGCCTTCTCGACATCTCTTAGTACTATGTCCACGTACCCTTTTCCAGATTTGGCTTGGGCAATTTTCTCCGTTATTATTGCGATTGCCATTGTCGAGTCCCTGTCTTTTCTGAATCCGGACTGATGTGTGTTTAGTTTTCCATTTTCTTCTAGGTGTTTGGCTAGTCTGTTGTTTATTATTTTTCAAACACTTTACCCAGAAAGTTCAGAAGCGATATTGGTCTATAACTGGAGACCATGTTTGGTGGTTTGCCTGGTTTGGGTAGAAATACCATTTTTGCTACCTTGAACACTTCCGGGAAGGCCCCTATATTAAGGTACGCGTGGAATATATCTGTAATATTACTTAATATGTTTTCTGGTGCCTTGTTGTAATTCCATTTAGTTAGTCGTGTTTTGCCGGGAGATTTTTGTTGAAGGAGCCGATGGCGTCTTTAAGTTCCTGCAGTGTGATCGTCGCTCCTACTCCCGCCTGCTGGTTTGTTCGTAGGTCAACTCTCCCCTCCGGTGTTAGCCTATTTATATTTGTTCTTATATTCCCATTTACTATTTCCTCCGTCTCTCTGTCGTATATTTCATTGTATTTTTCTTCTATTGTATAAATTTTGCTCCAATTGTTTCTGAATTTTTGTTCTGTATTCACCTTGTTCGTTTATTATTCTTATCGGCTTTCTTGGTAGTTGACCTTTTATTTTCTTGATTAACCTCCAAGCCCCACTTGGGGTTTGTGTGTTTTTTCCTTTTTTTGTAAAGTTGTCCCAGTTTTCTTCTTGTTTCTCTTCACGAGGACGATCATTTCTCTTTTGACTCATCAGTTCTTTGCTCCTTTGTCTGTTTGTTCCTTGTTCTCTTATTTCTGTATATTTTTCTTTAATTTTTCTAGCTTTTCTCTTCATTTCTTCGGTCCATTTTAGACGTGGAAGAATTATTTACCTTTTACTTGGTACACTTACATCTTCTGCCTGACTGATGCTCTCTATTAATGATTTTAGTGTCTCTTCCAGTTATTCATGGGCTTTTCCCATCTAGGTCTTGCTGCGTGTGACTTTGCAGCATTGTTCCGTATTTTATCCGGTCTGCTTTCCTGTATGATTTTCGTGGCTTAATAGGGACCTGTATTCGATTCTGGTTGATGGTTACCAGAATGTCAATGTGGTCGCTGCATGGAATTGTTATTGGTTCCATGTGCATATTGTAAGGGAAGTTTTCGTTGGTTAGTATTATATCTGGTATTGTGGATGCTTTTCGGGTGATGTCGGGAATTCCGGACAGCCGGCTTATATACGCATAGGACTGAACATAAGTCGGAACGTGGCTGAACAAGTAGTTTTGCTCAATCCTTTGCCTCATTTATCATGATAAGATGCAGGGAAATAACTTCACAGCTATGGACTGCCCCATACACTGGTCTGGACTCATTAAGAAACTGACGAATAAGCGACGAATTCACACGATGGTCAGAGTAATGTTTAGTCTTATGCGTATATAAGCTGATGTTCCACTTCAAAGACCCCTTTCGATGGAACGCTATTCGCCGTTTACACGTGACGTGCATACGTAAAGTTTTCTCGCCGAATAATATTCGTGCTTTTCTGCATTCTTACGTTCGAAGCAAGGACACGCGAGCTGAGCCAGCCAATGTCAAAAACAGCCCTATGGTTGTATTTGGAAAGAGTAAATACCACATTTTTCATCAGCCATGCAAAACTGACATGAGCGCTTAAGCTCCCTACATCGTTCCCCGCCGGCGGGCACCATGCAATCGTGGACCTGGACTGCTCATAACCCCCGTTCCAACTAGGCCAGTCGACTGTGATATGGCATAATTGGGGGAATTAACAGAAGCTGGTTTGAGGAGTAGCCCACAGCAGAAATCAATTTCAGAGGCTTCCCGGGAAAAGGGAAGGACTGCGAACTCCGTTGATTTAGCTTTATCGATGGGGGTTTACCGCCCAAGATCATAGAGGGACAAGCAACCGCCTCTATGCTATGGAGGATGCAGTCGCGAATTTAAAACCCCCCAAGGGAGCAGCATCCCTGGGTGAAGGAAGTTGTTTCGGCCTTCATCCATCAATCAAGTCCGCCATAATTCACCCCTTGGGAGGATCCCTTCCCGGGTCCATCCATTCATAATCCATCACACCATCAATTGCAGTTCGGGGCCGCACTACGGCGGGGGACACCCCTTTTCTGAATTTTCATCTCGCTCACCTAAGCACATAACATCACTCACATTAAACTCTCATTCACATAACACAATTCGAGAAATAGAAAAAAAAAGAGGACCAACTTAGAACAAGGCTCCCCCCCCCCCCTCTTCATGGGAGATGGATAGAACGAAGAGAGCAGCTCTCAAGGGGCTCTCCCACCATGCGGTAAGATCGAAAGCTGGATTGGGGAAAGAACAAAGAACAGAGGAAATCAAGAGAGAGAGAGAGAGATTGAAGAACAAAACCCATGAGCGAAGATTAAGGAATTAATCAAATTTAATAACCACTCCCATGTGTTTAAAATCACGTACCAGACCACTGAAATGGCATGGAAAAACCAAAAGAGATGGGCTCCTAACTTTCAAGATGAGGATCCCATCCGAGAACATCGAACAGGTAAAATTCCACAATATATGTACACATGTGTTTTTCCTATTACAAACTGGAAAATCATACGAGCCACTCCTGCCCCAACAAGGATAAGAAGCTATGTTCTGAATGCGGACCGGAGGGGCATAGGTTTAAAGATTGTGCCTCAACGACCAAACGGTGCTTAAATTGCAACGGTGACCACCGAACTTTGGCACTAAATTGCCACAGAAAAAAAGAGGTAATAAGAACTACGCGGCTGCAGCATCACGACCCAACTAAACCACAACCATAAACTAACCTACGATGCAAACTCAACTCCGAATTGAGTTCGAAGATCCTCCCATGCATCATTCACGCCCACATCGCTAATATGGGAAGCCCAAGAAGTTACGAGAGTGAACTTAATTCACTACTAAAGGCAAATAACCTACCTACAATTAAAGTAGCCAAATCTCCGGACAGCCTCATCCAAGAAGAAAAGCAGGTAACATCTGAGAAAGATTCAGATGATTCCGAAGAAGAGTCTTCAAGCGACTCGCAATCCGAAGTAGAAGAGAAAGAGACAGAACCAAGAACAAGATCCCAGAAGGCCTCCAGGAGTAAATCAAAGACTCCCAGCCCCCTCAGAAAACAATTATCAAAGAGGAATAAGGGCATGGAAGTAGTCCATGAAGAAACTTCTGAAAATCCATCTCCTGCTCCCCAAAAGGTCCCTAACATGGACCCCAGACTGAAGAAACGGTAGATTAGTCCTCATAATGCAAAGAGACAGCTTAAGAATCTTGAGTATAAACACCGACGGATGGAACACTAAAAGAGTGCACTATGGGAACATTTTCCAAAAAATCGATGCTGACATAATACTCATTTCGGAACACGGAGTTCACACGGACAGGGACATAATCAAGATATGGAACTATAACGTGCTGATAGTGAACTATTCCCAAGAACGATATGACGGAGCAGCCATTGCGATTAAGAAGGGAATAAAATTCAAGCAACTCAGGAACTTGGAAGAATCTTACCTCGCCATAGAGGTAGAAATGAGCCTGGGGAAGATGGTCGTTGCCACGGGAAATCAATCCCAAGACGCGACTATTTGCCGAACCACACCATCACGAGTATACTCGGGCGAAGGGTCCCTACGATATTAATGGGTGACCTGAACGCGCGATGTGCCGAGTCCGGGTATACTTGAAGCAATGGTATAGGCAGATGCTTGAATACTCTTCTGGATAGGAACATCGTCCAGAGACTGGGCCCCGACTTTCCGACCTTCATCAGGGAAAGGTGCGCCACCAAGACTGACATCTGCTTGGCCAACTTCCTCTTACCCTTTAATTATCACATGAGCCCTGAAGTGATACCTTGTAGCGACCATATAGGGATTAATCTTTATATCAACGTTAACCCTATATTGATACCATCACATACAAGGAAAAATTACGGCAGGAAGAAGTGGGATAATTACGAGCGATTGATAAGAAATTACATCCCAGCGAACCTCGACGAAGCGACGCTCGAGGAAATAGACTAAGAAATGGATTGGCTAGAGGCCCAGATGATCGAGGCTGACAGAGAGTCGATTCCCAAAAGTACATACAGAACGATCTCAACATACAAATGGACCGATCGTATGGAAGGTTTACACCGTGAGCTGAAAGGATTGTATCAAATGAGCATCAACACTGGTACATCCCGTGAGACAATGTACCGTATGAGCGAAATAAAGGAACTCAAAATAATAATTTACGAACAACAAGAAGAGGAATGGAATGGAGCTATCGAAGAACTAGATAGCTAATATCACAGAAAGAATTCTGGGCAAAAATAAAGAGGATGAGAGTAAAGGCCCAGAAAAAAAAGATGGAATTAGAAGACGGCCAAGGTGAAATTCGCAGGCAACATTTGGAACAGATTTTCAGAATCAGTGAAGAAGAAAATAAAGACTTCGATATCGATTTTGAAAATCAGATTATAGACGCGCTGAACGAAATCATTGAAAGGACGCATCCTAACCACCAAGTGAACAAGGAGAAGAAGAAAGAGTGACGCTAAAAGAACTAGAAAGCGCGCTGCAGTCCTATAAGGAAAGAGCTCCAGGACGGTCAGGTTTGACAAAGTTAAACTCCGTCAAAGCACCGAGAGCAGTAGACATCAAACCGCTCAATACGATCTTAAAGGAAAGAGCGTCAGATATGAAAGAGAAAATTACAACGAATAGCACCGAGGAAATTAGAGCACTCATCGCAGAAAACCAACGAGGTCCAAGTCACCCAAGATTCCCAAGCAGGGACAGCAAGCTTGGAAATGTAATTGTCCCATTTTTTACATAGGAAAAAATACCGACCAAAACTGACGATGAAAAGCAACCGATAACGACGAACCAAATCGACTTTACCTCAAAGCAGAAGACCAAAACTACCTAATGATGACAAGGAAGAATCACAATGAAGAGAATAAGCATGAAACACAGAACACAAAAAACAAAAACACGAATACAAACAACCAACGATAAAAATAAAAAAAAAATAATAAGACACACGTAAGAAACGATGTAAACAAAAACACATAAAAGGAACCTAAACAACCAAACTAGATGTCAATTTAACATTAAAAGCTAAATTAGTACACGAATCCAAAGGTTTGAACGCCTTTTAGTAAAATATATATATATATATATATATATATATATATATATATATATATATATATATATATATATGCAAATTTTGTTGTAGACCATGGTATATTTCCCCTTGATCAATTTCTTCTGGCAACTTTCTATTCTTCTGTCTTTTTTAGTTCATTTTGTAGATGGTAGATCACTTGTCCTATATTCATTTCTCTTTTTAATGAATGGGTTTAGTAAAACCAAACTAAATTGCTGATCTACCGTCTACAAGATGGACTAAAAAAGATAAGAATAGAAAGTTGCCAAAGGATATTAATCAAGGCGAAATATACCATGGACTTCAACCAAATTTGCGCTCAAGAAAGACTGCTACCCATCTACACTAATATATATATATATATATATATATATATATATATATATATATATATATATATATATATATATATATATATATATATATATATATATATATATGTCGTGGTAATGACCGGTAAACGCCGTTATACACAGACAGGCCTACTGGCCGACCGAAATTAAGGCTCCACCTGGGGATGGTTCTTAGAGTGCTTTACATACACAGTTGCTAGGCCAAGGAATATTCAAACACGGTACAAAAATATAATTTAATAGAACTAAAGATTACATCTGCATATATGGCAAGTTAAATGGCAATGCAATTAAATATTGACGGTTCACTGCTAAGATGATTAACACTATCAATTAAGTTTGAACCGAGGGATAATTAAATAAGTAATGATTTTACAATTATGCAAGTTCTAGAGAAAAGGGGATCCTTGAGGTTCAACGCGGTAAAGGTGGGAGGAACGTGGCGAAGCGGGGGTTAAATCCCTTTTACCTTCATGTGCGGCGAATAGAACCAAGCGCGCCTAACTATTTCTACGAACAACACTGAGGGACGACTAGCTCTTCCTTGGCTCTTCGACAATCACTCAATCTTCTCTGGACAAAAATGTAGTCGATTTCCTCTCGACTAACGAAGACGTTACACCTAACGTACTGGACGGCGGCTTCAGACACAATCTGCATGTAAACTCTGAACTGTCGAATATATTCCTCGAAATTATCTAGACGGGGAGAGAGATTCATCGCCAACAAACTTCCTTAATTGCCTTGGGTCGCGATAAGGTTCTATAGCGCAAAGTCGCGATACCCACTTAATGGTCTTTCCATTGTTCTAATTTTCGCAGTATATATGGCAGACGAATTTAGAGCGGTCAACGGCGAACTGGGAAAGTCAAGGGATGGGGGCATTCCTTCTCTCTCTCTCTCTCATTCTTCCACAATATATATATATATATATATATATATATATATATATATATATATATATATATATATATATATATATATATATATGAACACTTCAAAAAAAATAAACAAAGAAAGACATTAGCCTGACCTCCAGGCACCTTTGAAAATCTTGGAACCACTATTCCCAAACTCCACTATTCTTGTACATTACTATCTCTCACTTACCCACAATAAAAAAAACCCTTTCCCTGAACAAATATCCCTCGTGGACATCATCAACGGCATTAAGAACCAGAAACTCAAATGGACAATAACAGAATCGGAAGATGAAACTGAAGTTGCGGCAGCACCCTACGCAGGTGAAGTGAAACTCGATAACACCTCCTTATTTATAATCTCGGCCATGGAATACAAGAAAATGAAGAGCAGAAAGGTACGAAAGCACAAGGAATAAGCAACACACTCTAGAAGTAGACACAAAACATGGAGAACATAAACAACACCTTAAAATTTTTAACAGTAAACACGAATGGATGGATGAGGAAAGCGAATGAATATGGCAACATATTCAGAAGGGCGGACCCCAACATTATCCTAATATCTGAACGCGGTGTCAACACGAATAACACTTGGATTAAAATCCCGAACTACCACGTCCTGGTAAAGAACTCCTCGGAAGATAGATTCGACGGTGCTGCAATCGCCAGAAGAAGGAACATCACCTTCAAAATGCTACCAGAACTAGATGAATCCTTCGTAGCTGTCGAAATCCCTACACTTGTTGGAGGACTCACGATTGCAGCAGCATACCAACCACCACGCCGTCCATATTTGCCTATCAATAATCTACTAACCCTAAGTGCCCACAGCAGGAATGTATTCATAGGGGGGCACCTCAATGCTAGACTGAAGGCCTCGGGCTACACCAGAACAAACGAAGGGCAGAAACCTGCAGCTTGTCATTGACAGGGATAGGCTCGAGAGAGCCGGGCAAGAATTTCCGACCTACATCACTGAAAGATCAGCGACAGCCCCGGATATAACATTGACAAGCACCAACTTCCATTTTAATCTGGTCAGTATGTCTGGCCCCACGGTTCTAAGTAACCATATTTCCATCATGACCACCATCTCCCTCGCACCTATTCTGCTTCCTATCCTACTCAGGAAAAGCTTTGCAAAAGCAAAGTGGGAGCTGTACAAGCGAATGCTCAACAGCTTTGAACAAGCCAACATAAGCGAAGCTACCCTGGGAGATAATGACGAAGAAATAAACCGGATAACACACTTGATCATGGAAGCGGACGAGAGATGTATTCCATACATCACGCATAAAAGCTCTCTGCAACCAAGGTGGACCGAGGAGATGCGAGATATTGCCTCATAACACAGAGAGATCTACGAAGAAGTCAGGCAATTTGGCCCAAACAGATATCGCACCAGAAGACTCCGAAAAATCAGAGAGGAACTCAAAGCGCGGATTAACGAACAGCAACGGGCAATATGGGACGGAATTATCGAGACGCTCGACACAGAGCAGAGCCCTCAGAAATTCTGGAAGAATATAAAAAAAAATGACAAATATTCTCCATCACGCCAGAAGAGAACGACGATTTTGACCTGGACTTCGAAGGCCAGGTGATTGACGAATTAAATATAATCCACTGCACGCCTCTCCACCCGCACGTTTCCGAGGAGAGGAGAATGGAGGGCCACGACCGACCGATCACTGCTAAGGAGTTCCTGAGTACGTTCAAATCTTTCAAGCAGAGAGCTCCTGGCTGGACAGGGGTTACCAAAAACCATCCCGTAAACTCTTCCCTACGCCGGCTTCAGAGCATCACTAACGTAATGAATGCGGCCCTGAACACTGGTTACTTCCCTGACCAATACAAGGTGGCAAAAATCATCTTTATCCCAAATGGAAAAAAGTTGCCAGAACAGCCGATGGACTACAAGCCCATCTCCCTCTTGGAAATCATCGGCAAGATTATGGAAAAGATCCTAGCCAGCAGGCTTCATAATGAACTTGACGAGAAGGAAACCCCACAACAACACGGATTCCGGAAGAACCGCGGAACGGACGCCGCCCTCACGCTCCTAACCGAGAAAATCGCCACGTGCCGAGCAGATGGAAAGTACATTGACATTGTACTAAGGGACGTGCAAAAGGCCTTCGATAAGGTCGGGGTGAAAAGCCTTCAACATAAGATCCTGAGTCTTCAGCTAGACCCGATCCTGGAATGAATTATATGCGACTTCGTCATAGAACGGCGCGCCCGGATCATGATAGAGGGTCACCAAGGACCAGAGTTTCTCCTCGAGGCCGGAGTCCCACAAGGAAGTTGTCTGAGCCCCATCCTTTATCTAATCTATACAATAGATTTACCAACTCCCGTAAAGGAAGACTCATTATATCTCCAGTTTGCTGATGATATAACCCAGGTGGTCCCTGGTACATTCAGGAATCCCAGGGTTCAGGCTCTTGAGACTGCAAACCAAATTCGAAACGTAAATGAATACGAAAGAAAGTGGAAGATCCACACGAATAGCCGAAAATTCAAGATCCTCGACCCCCGCCGCAGAAAAACACCGGGTGTAACAATAGGGCATAGCCACCACTTCATAATGCGGGAAAATCTGGCGAAGTTAGAACTCAACAAACTTCACAGATTTAGAAATCTGAGTTCTAACAACATCAGAAAAATATATCTCATGCATATTCGAGCAACGCTCATATACCCCACGGTGGTGACCCAAACCCTAAGTATGTTTCGCTTGAAGCGCCTGCAAAGAGTCCAGAACAAGGTGACTCTCTCTATAAACAAACGCAGAAGGAGATCGAATACCACAAAGAGAACTCCACCGGAGAGTCGCCTTGATACCAATCAATCTGGCGTCCCAAGGTCTGGCCAAAAGAACATGAGAGAGGATCTTGAACGAAACGACACCCGAACTAGCTGAGGGTCTAAACATCCCAGCGAACAAAAGGGACAAAGTGGCCAGAACAAGGCAATTTCCCAGCTCGAGACAATGCTCCGAGGAACAAATGGCACCGTTGTTCACATAGAGATCACACTGCACAAACAACTACACATACTATATATTAACAAATACACTACAAACATGAACGAATGTGTTTGAATGAAAGCAAAATAAATGTATATAAGTGTATATATGTCAATATAACTAGTAATTTAAAAACAAAACAAAAACAAATTCTTAAATTAATATGGAAGAATGAGCATAGGTGATTAACTATATTATTACCTTTCAAAATTTTATCTCTCTTGAAATAAGTATAATACTAAGGAGATAAATATATAAAATTATAAAAAAAAATATATATAAAAAAGGCAGAGAAGAAAGATACTCAACAAAAAAAATATATAAATATATATAATAATTATAAAAAATAGTTCGAAGTTAAGGAAAATAAAAATAAGGTTGCAAAATAAGTAGAAAAGAAAAGCTTGAATGCGTTATGACACAAACTCAGGTTCACACATCAATACAAATTACAGGATTTAGGGTCATGGTCAACGAAAGCAAAATCTAAGAAAAATGAAAAGCGTAGCCCTCACTAGCAGGGCAAACCCTACACACTCTCTTCACCCAGAATCTATCATCTTATCTTCCACACTATTTTTTTCTTAACTAATATTCATCAATTCAAATCAATCACCTGGTCGACGGCCGAGCATTCGACTTGAACGCATTGCTGTACCCAACGGATAAAGCACTTTTTTTCATTTTGCTTAAGGAAAGGACGCTGAGCAACGCTGACAGAAAACAGCCTATTCTGAAAGCCTTTTTGTAGAATCTCGTTTCACCCTCCAGAAATAGATTAATACTCTTTTAGTCAGAGGAGATTTATAATTTAATGAAGGCTTAAGCACCTCATTGCTCCGTCCATCGTCCTGCTTCGGAACCTGCCATTCATTAATTTCGGCTTAACTATGTCGGCCACTTGAACTGACATAATTAGGGCTTATGTGAAATTTTCTCGAACTTGGGGCTAAACTGAAAGTCCCAGACGGAGGAGATCCTCATCGCCCGGGGTACCCGGCCAGAATCATAGAGGGAAGTAGCACCCGTCTCTATGTATTTGGAAGCGGTTTGGGCGTAAGTACCCAAGAGGGGGTGGCAAAACTTTAGCCGTCGTTGATTCGGCTGCAATTGCCATCAAGTCCACCATGAGTCATTCCTCTTGAGGTCCCCACTCGAGATCCATCCCATCCATCCATCACCCATCATATTGGTAGCATCTGAGCGGAGAACCAACTGGAAAATGGCTGGGAGCGCTCATCTCACGTTTTCGTACCCACCCACATTAACCGTTATCGCCTTTACCTACCCATCACTCTTGCCATTTTTCATACACCAAAAAAAACGATAATTACACTTTGTTTTCAGAAAGAAAATTAATAGCAGAGGACCCCAGAAGAAGGACGTCGAAGACCATGAAAACCCTTACTAAGAGGGTCCCCCTTCAGGACCATCCAAGGAATGAAGGCCCCTAAGAAACGGATACTTTGCGAGACCTTCTACCTCAAACTAAGAGCTGCTCTGGTGAAACTTATCAAGGTGTCGTCCGGGTTCATCGCAATCTGCGCCGAAACAAAGGATGTGGACCGGCTCCTATCGGAAGAAGGAGCTAAAGTACTCAAAACTATTGGACTCGAAGCCAAGCCCACCCCCTTTCAAGTGGCAGCAAATCGAAACGTGATCTGCCGCAAAGTGGAGAGCTGGGTCGGCGAGAATTCGACGGAAGATCTTAAAGAAGAAATTATGAGCAATTAGTGGGCTAAAGTTCGCGAAGTGTTTAAATTCCACGAACACACCCACGTGTGCACGATTACCCTCTCGACCACCGAGATGGCACGGAAAGCAACGATGGACGGACTCCTGGTTTTCAACATGAGGATACCAGGGAAGAATATCCAACAAGAGAAATTCAGCAGTATACAAATGTGCTTTGTATGCTAAAAGCTGGAATCACACACCACTATGACCTGCCCGGACAAAGACAAGCTGTGGTGCAGCGAATGGTGCCACAGAAAGCCACAGACATGATAAGTGTAAGAGCACTAAGAAAAAGTGCCTGAACTACAAGGGAGATCATCGAACAATGGCCCTGAACTGCCCGAAGCGCCGCGAAATTATTAAAAGGAAAGAGGAAGAGAAGCGAAAGAGCAAACATACGCGATCATAACGAAGAAAAATGAAGTAACGCGAACGAAGCCGAAACAACTCAAATCTCAGGTGATCTTAGCGCAAAGATTCTTATCTGAATTACTCACGCAAATGTTGCTAACGCAGTTAAACCTGGCTGTTAAAACCAGGTACTGAATGCTTTGCTAAAAGCGAACAATAAACCTTCCATCATCGTGCCCGCGGAACCCGAGTGCTCCAAGGCATTCAAGGGGTCCGTCATCAGGAAAACTCCAACAGTAAATCTAGATTGGAGGCTACAATCGAAGCTCCCTCATCGGAAGAATTTGAGGGAGACGAAGATGTCGAGCAGGTAGGAGAGCAAGAGCAAGAATATGAGGGAGGACCTAACTCTTCGGGTAGTGACAAAGGCCCATGCACTCGTACACGAGCGACGAAGAGCAAGTCCAAACCTCCCGAGTCCTCCGACGAAGAGCGAAAGGCCTGGGCATAGTAAAGCTGCCCCGCAGGCCAAAGGGAAGAACAAGAAGAAGCACCGGTAAAAACATCCCACCATGCATCGGAACGCACTAAACATACTGGAAATCAACACCAACGGATGAACGACTAAAAGGACACTATGGAAACGTGTTTCGAGAGATTGATACAGACATACTGATTTCAGAATACGGGATTGACACTCGTAATTCCGAAATGAAGATCTGGAATTACGACGTGCTGGTCACAAACTATACGCAAGAACGGTACGACGGTGCCGCTATTACGATAGAAAAGGGATCAAATACATGCAAATAAGAAACCTAGAAGAATCTTATCTCGCGATTGAGATTGAGCTCGACTTAGGAAAGCTGGTTGTTGCCGCTGGGTACCAGCCCTCAAGGAAGATGTTTTACCGCTACACTCTCTCACTGGCCTACTTGGCAGGAGAGCCCCCACTATATTAATGGGGAACCTAAACGCCAGATGCCAGGCGTCCGGCTACATGAGACACAATGGAATAGGAAGCCTGAAGCTCCTGCTGGACAGAAACATTGTTCAGCGGAGAGGCCCCGACTTCCCCACCTTCGTCAGAAGAGAATGTGCCACAAAACCAGACATATGTTTGGCTAATCGACAGCTACCGTTTAACTACTACATGGTGTCGTGGGTACTTTGGGGCTTGGGGCCGAAGTTGGTTGAAGACCGTTAGTGAAAGGGAAATGAATGAATAGTGCCAAAAATAAATGCTACAAAGCCTGAACGGACTAGCACGCAGGCAATAGTTAAAGGGAAAATTGTTATGAGTCCAGTGGGGATGGTTAATTATTAACTTTGCGGGGTCCTTTTAAACAAATATTTCAGAGTGCAAGTTGGCCAAAGTTTAACAGGTAGCTAGTACGCGCTGGGGTTGCAAAAGAAAGACAATGACGAAAATATATCTTCATTAACAACAAAATGATATTTATATTTACACAAAAATTGGGTTTAAAGGAAATGGTCGCCCAGACGGGGTTAATGGTCCACACGATATACAGGTAGGTTAATTAAGGGATTAAAGAGGTCAGATTCCGTTTGGTAATTTAAAGGGGGCTTTTAAACTGGGGCGTTCACACAAATAATGGAGCAATGGGGTAAGCCAGATTCAAGATCAATCTACAGGCGGCAACGGTTACGATTACCTTACATGCTCGTTGCCGAAAGGGGCCAGTTGGGGTACGATGAATGCGACGGAAGTCAAGTTACCTCTTGCTTCAGACGAGGGAGCACTTTTTGAACCTTCGGAGTAGGGAATCCTTGTCAGGTACTTTGCCGATTGACTATGGAAGAGTGCACTGTTGTCGAAGCTTGCCGATTGACTATGGCAGAGTTCACGGATCGATTTAGCCTTCAACTCGAATCGAAATCGCCGCTGGGGGGAGGGGGGGAGGGGCATCCTTCAGCTCGTTCGCCGGAGTAGGTGGAAGTCTAACAGTGCTGCCCTCTAAACTCAGTCGATGCGTTATATAGGCGCCTGGTGAGGTGGTTCCAGACACGCGTGCGAATTTGGGGAAAAGTCGGCGACTCCTTCGGGGAAAGGGGGAATCGTGATAACGTGGTTGGAATGTCCAACGGATTTCAATCTTCAAGCGGACAGCAAGAATGCTGGCGAAGAGGTGGCCGTGGGGACGATGACATCGGTCCCTTGGCAAATACAGCTGGGGCGTGTGATAACGGCATCGGCCACGTCCTTGCCCAGGTTTAGCCATACTTTCACACCTCCATGCGGTGATCTCAGAATCCACGTGGGTACAGTAGGGCACGTGGTCGCCATTTGACCTCATCTGATACACATGGAACTAATCTATATTCCATGTAGTGACCATATAGGGATCCTGCTCAGTATCAACAGGAACCCTATACAAGTCCCAGCTGCAGTAAGAAAGGACTAAGGAAGAGCAGACTGGGAACGGTGCGCGTGCCTCCTCGAGGGACACTATCCACCCAGCTTGGATGAGGTAATCCCCTAGCAGATCGACGAGGCACTCGAAGACTTCAATAACCATCATATCAACGCGAATGCTTGTATTAAAACCTGGTATAGGTCCATCCCATCTTACAGATGGACTGAGTACATGAAGGAACTCTACCGTGGGGCGAGAATATTGTATGAAATTAACATCAGGATTCAATCCAAAGAAGCAAGGAAATCAAGGAAGAACTGAGCCAGTTGATCCTTGAACAAAAATGGAGGCGATGGGATGATGCGATCGATAGTCTCGATCACGAAGCATCACCCAAAGAATTCTGGGATAAAATCAGACGACTCAAAGGATCGACTGGTTAGAAGATTGAGCTATTAAAAGACGGAAACAAATAGACATAAGAGGAAACCATCGAAGACATTCCAAGTTATTGGGAAAGTCTTCAGTATAACTGAAGAAGAAAACGAAGATACGACATAGAGTTCGAAAGCAACATCATAGACGAGCTGAACGAACAAACACATAGGACGCACCCTCACCACCAGGTGGACAGTCAGCGCGACGGAGACGCCGAGATTACCGAAGAAGAGCTACTCGGCGCATTCCGCTCATTCCGACTGAAAGCCCCAGGATAATCGGGGCTTACAAAATTGAACTTCGAAAAGGTACCAGCTAATATAATCGAAGGAATAAGCAGAATATTCAACGCCTGTCAGAACACGGGATACTTCCCAGATGCTTACAAAAGGGCAGAAAATGATCTTGCCAAAGCATGGGAAAGACTCGAGGTTGAAGGATAACTACTGCCAGAGGGAATTTGGCAGGAAGCTCTTCGAGAAGATCCGCAACCGAAGGCTGGTGTCCCACCTAGAAGAGAACTCCCTCTACAACCCATATCAATTCGGGTTTAGAAAAAAGCGAAGTACAGAAACGGCAATAAATATCATCATGGAAAAGCTAGCCCAAGCCAAACGGGAAAGGAGTTACGTGGACATCGTTTGTCGGGATGTGTCAAAGGCGTTTGATAAGGTGTGGCAGAGGGGAATGCGGTATAAGATCCTACGCCTGGCCTAAGTGAAAACTTAGAAAGAACTATGTGACTATGTCATGGAGAGAGCGGCGTACGTTAGTATAGGGTCTACGGACGGACCGAAGTTTTCGTTCACTATAGGGTGTTTATCCCCCATTATCTACTCGATTTACACCGGAGATGTCACAGCACCTATGAACCCCTCTTGCCTCAACGTACAATTCGCCGATGATTTCAGCCAGATAATCACTTGTCCATGGAGGAACGCGCCTATGAAAGCTCGTATGACAGCAGCCTAAATTGAAAAAATGGAAGATTCGAACGAACCGCGAAAAGTTCAAAGTAGTCCCCATCGGTAGAAGGCTATCCATACACCACGGAGTACAATGTACTCGGAATGAGGCTACCTCAACCGGGTACATGAAGCACGTCGAAGATAGAATCTCCAAGGCCTCAACTGCAGTCCGAACTCTTTATATTTTCAGAAACCTCCGTGAAAGCAACATGAGAAAGATCTACAATGCACGTGTAAGATATACGTTGCTGTACCCCACTTCCGCAGGGTTGGCAAAACACCCAAAATTAAAAAAAACACACAATAAAACCCGGGTTTTATTTGTTTGTTTTTTTAAATCTCGGGTTTTTTTAAGAAAAAAACACTACAAGCATTAGAATTGCATAGAAAATGAATAGCTATCTCTATTTTAATGATATTAATAATTAATTAGTTTAGTAATTATATTAAGGTAAGAACAGATCACTGATCGAGAATTGTGTGTACCCATGATAGCCATAACCTGTAGGAGAGATGAATTATGAGTCAGTATCAGAAAAATAATCTTAATTCGATATATATTTGTTGAAATTATAAACATAAATATGAATTTCAATAAAATAATGTTAAGTAGCATTCATTTTTTGAAAAAAGTGCAATTTTGAAAGAAAAACCAAAACCCGAGTTTTTTCCACTTTCACTTGAAAAAGCCCCCCCAAACCCGGGTTTCTTAGGACTGTTTCTTTTTGCCAATCCTGCGCTTCCACCCTCTCTTGTGTCTCGAATACATAAAAGAGGAAATTACAAGCGGTGCAGAACAAATGCGTGTACCTAATGACGAGTACACGCAGGCGAGAAAGAAGACAAGAAGAACTGCACCAGGAGGTGGGGCTAAGTCCCATTAACATTGTCATCGCAGAACGGACAAGGAATATACAGGAGCTGGTTAGTCAGGAATTGAATGACGAAATCATTCAAATGATTAACCGTTAACAGAATAACTCCAAGTCGTGCCAGATTTCCGAGCTCCGCTAGCCTATTAGCTGGCGGGAACGAAATGCCGTTCTACGCATGAAAAGGATTGTTTTTTGCCACAAATAAAGACAAAACTAAAGCAACAAAGACAACGATACCAAGAATAAAGAAAACCACCGAAAGAGACCTAATAACCACGATCAAGACTTCAGAAAAAAAGGAAAAAAACAAAAAGCAAAAAAATATACCTACTACATAGAAACAATAACAAAGAAACTAAGCACAACACTTAAAGTGAAAATAATTTATAAAAACAACAGCAAATGTACACTACATACCGAACAACATTAATTATATATGACAAATAGTGTGAACGCCATAATAATATAAACTCTAAAGAAAACATAAACAAAATAAACAATTTGAAAGCTATAGGCCTGATCAGCAGGCTCTAGCATCTCTTTGCAAATCTTCCACACTACTTTCTCTTTTCACCACTTGCCTATTTTCCTTATTTATCCGCACACCCTTTTGTCCCTTACACACAACTACACTTAAGCAATTAGCAAAATTACATAGTCGAGTAGAAAACTATCGACCAATTTCTCTACTAGATTTCATCGGGAAAGTATTTGAAAATATCTTAAAACGCAGACTCGATAAACACCTCGAGGAAAATCTCTATAACGAGTGTCAATTCGGATTTCGGAAAGACAGGAGCACGGACATGGTACTATGTCTAATAATTGAAAAAATAGCAAACGCGAAGAACGAAAAGATGAGCGTAGACATCGTGTGCAGAGATGTGTCTAATAAGGCTTTAGACAAGGTTTGGCAGAGGGGCATCCAGTTTAAAATACAACTAGGACTAAACAATAAAATTGAGAGAATAATGTGCGATTATGTCAAGGGTAAATTATACGCGTATATATAAACAAGCAGTCACCAAGAGGAGCCTTTTAAGCTTAAAGCAGGGGTTCCTCAGGGCGGGTGTCTGAGTCCAGTATTATACGCCGTCTATACAGCAGACATCCCACCACCAGCAACCGAAGGATGTATGAGCATACATTTTGCGGATGACATAACAAGTAATTGTGTCACCGTACAGGCATGGATAGTTTCAAGCGAGGCAAATTAAAAATTATTTGTCTACATGAGAAAGATATCAGATATATACGTAGACGACATAAGATACAGATACAGCGATGAATGTAAAGTACTAGGTCTAACCATAACTAAATCTCGTTGACAAGAAACATGTAGTCGATAGAATAGAGAAAGAAAAATTGGACTGAAAATATTATACAAACTAAGCTCACTCAGTCGATAGAATAGGAAGAAAATCTACAGATCAATAATCTATCCAACGAGTGCAATGTGCACTCTATCAAGAAGAGACCTATTAAAATTACAGAGGATCCAGAACAAAGCAATGTATCTCATAACAAACAGGAGGATATAAAAATCTGCACAGAGAAGCAAACATTGGACCTCTTAACAAAATAATAAAAAAAGAGCGAAAGCAGTGATTGGAAAGACACGAGATGAAATTGGCGAAGAACTAACCAATCAAATAGTGCAAAGGGCTGGATGTGGACCCCATAGACTGTTTCCGAGCAGCATGACCACAATGGACAAAGAAGAGATTGAGGATGATATATTTACGTAATCCTAAAACCAACACAAATAACAAAGATCAAATCCCGATTAAGATAACCTTTAAGATGAAAACGAATTAAGAATCACCGATATATACCAACACGAAGGAAATGACTACAAAATAAATGAATAATCTAATGAACAGGAGGAAAGAATAAAAGGAAATGCAACCCAAACAAACTTTGTAGATAGTCACAGAGTGGGCTAACAACGAATACATACAAAGGAAAACAACAACAATAAACCTTACCAGTAACAAACTTACAATCTAACGACGGTTTGAATGCCAACACGAATTATCACAAATAACAAAAGATAAAGACTCGATTAACTTGTAACTCAGGCAATTAACCTCTTACTAAATTATCAACTTAAGTATTTAACAACGGCCAGAGATTAGCATGACCTCCAAGCAAGCTTCCAACTCTCCAACTTCCTTCCTTTCCTCCCTATTACTTCACTACTGTCACTTCCAATGGGCTCTGCATGAAAACGAGGGTGGGTGGTACACACCGCGGCATTAGCACCGCGTTTAGATTTAGGGCCAAGACCACTTCGGTCAACTATCTAATTTCCTCCTAGTTTCTCACTATACTATCGTTCCTCCTCCTCTTCCCCTAAACCTCATCCCAATGCTCGAGGGCACAAGGGGGCAGCTCTCCCGCCCGCATGCACTCCTTGCTCCGAAGGGAAGCGGGGGGGGGGATAATTTTATAGAGCCCATTTGGCAACTGCCCACTTGGGCATAAGTCGCCGAAAAACACGACAGCCTAGAACTAGGCTACTTTAAAATAAAAATATGAAAAAATAACAATGATAAAAATGTGAAAAACTTAACAATTAGGAAGCAATCTCCGGCAGCGGGGGAAGGTCCCCCTCACCCCGGTGCAGGAGAGTGCAACCTACAAACAAAACAATAACAAACGAAAAACAGAAAAGAACTATAAATAAAGGGGAGAAAAGCCCGGCCTCCCCCCAAAAGTCAATGTGCACGAATTCGTCCCGAGTACAAGGGACAGGCGGTAGCGATCCCGCCCATCCCGGTACCGGGACAGGTATCGTGCGCGAAGATCACCCAGACTGGGACATTCGACAAGAATGTGTCGAACAGTCTGGGGGACGACGCAGTCGTCGCAATAGGGCGCAGGCGAGCGCTCCACGGGGCGGGGGGCTCGGGCGCTCTAAGCTTTTACTTTCTCACACATTTTCGTCTATTTATATATCTATCTATCTTGTTCTCTAGGGGGCGACATCAATGTCAGATGCCGATCGCCGACTATGGTAGTACTAATGAAAGGATAAGGAAAGTCAGGCAAGCCCTATCCAAAGGAAAGGGCCTGACTTTCCGACCTATATCACTTTCAAGTCAGCCACTAAACCTGACAATCATGACAAGTGACGGCTTCCCCTTCAACTACCATAGAGAACCGGGCCCAGCAGTACCCACATTGCGATCCTAACTAGCCTCTTACTCGCACCCATCCAGTTACCAGTCACTCCCCGCAAAGTAGTGATGTACCGATTAATCGACATCGGCTATATCGGCCAATTTTTGGCCATGGGCTAAATTTGGCCGGTGATTTGGCATTTACTATATTCCGTACTGTAGGTGAATAATACTAACAGGAAACATGACTGTTTTGTTAAGAAGTAATAATTGAATATATTATTCTGTACCCGCCGCAAGAGGAAGCGAGAATTCCGGTGCAAGAGCTGGCTTGCTTCTGGTGGGGGAGTTCGGCGCCCCGCTCGGGTTCCTAGCTCGGTTTCTTTTTTCACCTTTTTTTTCCCATTCTGTATGAATGCGACGATCTGAGTACAATCAGTCTCAGCCAAAGGGGGCTAGGAATTTCCTTCCCATATTTAATTCACGAAATAGTTACTCTATAGCCATTGTGCTACTTTGCTTAGTGCAAGAGAAGGCGCTTTTGGTATAATAAAAAAAAACATTCTGTATTTTGCCATCACACTAAATCTTTGATAAGTTCTATACGTTTTTAAATACATCCACTTATATGTGATTCATCAAATGGAGTTACCTGTTCTTTGCCCAATGATGAACTAGCTGTGATAACTGGCCACCCATCTGTTGTAAATGAAATGAATCATGCCTCATCTATTGTATCTTGTATCTTTTTCTAAGTTTAATCATATATATCTAAGGTTGGCTGGGCAGTATTTTACACGACCCTGCTAATTTTTTTTAAAGGTGATTGTAAATTTGTGAAGTACATAAATCTGGTTCGTTGGGCAATAGGTTACATCGTCCTTGTTTGTGACAAAAGATGACGAAACATTTTCTTTTGTTAATTTAATGTGATTTGGTTTGAGTGGTTGGGTTAAAGAAGGTGCTGTTAAAAAGCTCTACCTTTAAACATCAACTGAAATGATTATTCTTGAGAAACTAACAATGTACGGTAGTAAAATGATAAATGTAAATAAATTGATAAAATGCAATAAAATAAATGTATAATTAAACATTGGCAACAAATCCACATATCGCCTCCAAACTATTATTATTTATTAATTACTTTTATTCTTTTTTCAGAAGTTACTTATAAACTTAGAGAGTTGTGAGCTAGAAAACTTTATATACAGGACTACAATGGGCCGATCTATCATATATTGATAATTAACTGATACGTTATGATGGCGGGTGCAATTCCAACAAAGTCTACAAGTTGGGTGTGGAAGCATTTTACTGTCAGCATCGAAGATAACTCATCTGCCCTCCGCAGTAAGTGTAGCCAAATAATATCCAGAATATCAAAGGAAAAGGCATCAAAGAATTTCAATACCACAAATATGCTACAAAACCTAAAAAAAACAAGGATATTGCACATTATGAAGAAACTCTCAAGAAAAAGAAAGATGAAAAGAAAAGGAAAAATAACACACAATGTGCAGAAAATTTAAAAAAGAAAATTGCAGTTGTAAATAAAAGTACTACACAACAAACTCTTTTTGAAACTATTGAGAGGAAAGAAATCTGGAATATTAATGACAATAAAGCAACAGTAATTCATTATTTGATTGGGAAAATGATCGCAACCGATATTCAGCCTTTTTTTTATAGTTGAAGATTTAAGGTTTCAAATATTTTTAAATCATACCTGCCCTAACTACACTCTTCCAAGTAGAAAGTACATAACAGAGACTGTGTTTGTTGATATATATAATCAACCTCGGGAAAAGATACAAGATGCAATAGATGAGGCATTCTTCATTTCACTCAACATATGGGAGGACAGCTTGAACAGCTCTAATTCACCCTTCATAAGTTTAACAGGCATTTTGAGCAAAGAACAGCCATTTTAAGAGTAACTGCATTTGATGAGTTTCATACAGCTGCAGATATACGTGAATGCCCTCAAAACGGTATAGATAACTTTAAAATTCCAACTTCAAAATTTCATGTAATTGTTGGGGACAATGAAGCAAACATGGTGGCAGGTGTAAATCAAACTGGATATTATGGATTACCTTGCCTTTTGCACACTTTACAACTTGTCTTAAATGATGCTATTATATGTTCAAAAGTATGTTTTGCACATATGTTCCCTGTGCAGGGCTATTGTGGCACATTTCAACCATTCTCCATCTGCATTTGACACATACAAACAGTATCAAAAACAATATAATGTGCCCAATCATAAATTTATTCAGGACATATCCACAAGATGGAACAGTCAATTATCCGTGTTAGAACGAATGTTTTAACAAAAGCGAGCGTTAATTCCATATCTTTGTGATCATCCGAAACTAAGATCTTTGGAAAATAACCAATGGCATCTTCTGTAGAAATTGGTCATCATTCTAAAAGAATTTGATGATTTGACCAAACGTTTAAGTACCCGAGAATCATTAACCTCATCAATCATTCCTACCATCAAGGTAATGAATAGCCTTTTCAATAAAGCTGAACAGTCACATCAATTTAGATGATTAGGTTTAACTATTTCTGCTTGGCAAACTTCATCAGAGGAAAGATTTCATTAATAGTTAAAAGATAAAATTGCTAATCTTGCCACTTTTCTCGATCCTAGATATATGACCAAATTCTTTAATGAGGAAGATTTTGAAGGAGACATCAATGATACACTTATTAAATGGATGGTAGAAGAAGTAACGCATGAATCAGAATGAAACACTGCGGTCGATTCTTCTTCTGGCAATTCTACAAATTCTGAAGAGTCTGAGAGTGAAATAAATCAAAATGAATCATTCAGGTTTGACTTTTGATCATGCTATAGAGACTATATTCAGGATGAACCTAAGGCAAGGATACCCAAGACAAACCGAAAGGTTGGCTCTAAATCTAATGAAAACACAATAAACAAAACCAACACTCAAGTAAAAGATGTAGACAGATATTTAAAGAAGAGTATCATTGGACCAACAGCATGCCCCTTAAATTGGTGGAAGGAACATAGGTTAGATTTTAAAATTTTGCCTCGTTTAGAGCTGAAATATTTATCCTCTCCTCCATCATCCGTTGAGAGTGAGCGATTGTTTAGGTGCGGTGGTCAGGTCTACTCTCCAAGAAGAAACAGACTAAGTGCATCAACTGGCGAAATGGTGATGTTTTTGCACCATAATCTACAATTACTAGATTTTAAATATTAAAAGGTCTATGCTTATGTTATAAACGTCTACTGTTCAGATGTTTGGGGGTTAATGACATGTACCTATGGCAATGCTCTTTGCACTTCTCCCCAACCATGCCAAAATAAACTTTGTGTGTTTCTCAATACATTATATGCATTTAAAAAAGGAAATGAAAGTTTGCTTCAAAACCAATTGTTTAAAACTTTTGAAGTTTTGTTATGAATATGATTTAGCTATAAATAAGGTTAGTTTGGATTCTATATAGTTAATTAAATATCTAAAAATCTACTTTGTTTCCATGTTTAGCTATTGATCTGAATTTAGTCTTTGTTTAAAGCTTAAGAATGGCCATGGATCTGAATTATTAACCTTATATTTCATGTTAAAAAATAAATAATATTAAAAAATAAAATATGTGAGGATTGGATGGCTATGAGGGGTGATAAGGAGGCCATTATAAAAAAGTGAGTCTTTATTAAAGGTTAAACGTACTATATATTGTAAAATGTTAATTAAACTAATAAACATTTAATTTTTCATTATACCAAATGCTTTTCCCATCACAATACAGGGTTACACACAGTGCAGAAGGCAATCAATCTGAGATGCCAGGGAGGCTTTAACTTCTTCCCTTGACTCCTCGTTTATAATGAAGAAATTTAATCATCATTGCCATCGGTATAGGCCTATTTGTTAGTAATCGGCATCGGGTAAAATTTGCCATCGTTCATCACTACCGCAAAGGCCACGCCTCGGTCGACTGGGGCCGTTACAAGACACTACTCAGTCAATACGTTCGAGCCGACTTAAGTGAATAACGCTGGAGGAAATTGACGAAGAGCTAGAAAGAGTAACTGCGTCTATTGTTGACCTAAATCATGGTACAAAACTCTTCCTCATCCCAAATGGACAGAGGAGATGAAGGGGGTCGCTTGTGTGCATAGGGAAGTGTATGAAGAAATCAAAAGGGCAGGTCCAAATCAGAAAAGAAGCGAGCTGCTACCCCGACTAAGTGCCGAACTTAAAGAGGCTATTAACCACCAACATGCTGAAATCGGGGACAGCCTAATACCCAGAGTAGACTGAGCGGAGCCCGGCTAAAT